>CM033629.1:16515478-16970557 GCA_019453435.1 Rhinogobius similis
GTTGATTTTAGTCACGTTTTGATGCTTATAAACACATTTTAGTCACTTTTAGCCAAGTTTTTGCTGCTTTTAGACACATTTTGGTTACTTTAAATCACGTTTTTGTTGCTTATCGACACAATTTAGTCACTTTTGTTTCAAATCTGAACTACAGGGTTTGCAGTATTTATGCAGAATAAAAGGGTAGTTTGTCATTTGTGGAGGAAATTATTGCACTTCTAAAACTGCAGCCTTTGTGATTTGCTAATTGTGTCTATTCAAATTGTGATTTTGATTAATTGTGCAGCTCTTTGTTCTGTTACGTATCAATAATCATGAATAATCATTAAATCGTGATGTTTCGTCTCTGGTAACTCTAAAATTGGATATTGTAACATCCCTACCGTCGACTAAGTAATTAAAGGCCGACCTAAACAGTTTATATCGGTGAAACTTCGACTATTTAGATTTTTTTGTTTAAAAGCGTGCAGATACTTGTGTTGCTTTTGCACAACCCTGAACTATTGTTTGAGTGGTTGCGGCTTCCTAAAAACAGGTGTACTTTTAAACACTCAGCAGTTTTATTTTTGCCCCTCACTCTTGGGAAACCGCTCGTTCAAACTGTCAAACTATTGCAAACTGAAGCAGCGATTTCTGAATACATTTTTACACTTCGCACGCCGTAATACAGGATTGTCACAAAGCTGAGCGCGGCTGTGAATCGCACAAATATAGCTGCACTCATAATAAACTGACTGAGTTTAGTCTGCTACACGGCTTAAGTTCATCAATCAAAAAGAGAATTAATCTAGATTACAGGCTACTTTTTAATGCAATGCAAAGTTTACTTTTGTTTGAGAACGTGTTGAGAATGAACCAAAAGTACAAACACTGTTCAATTACACCATTTGAAGACCACATCATAATAATTAATAATGGTTTTCTTTCATAATGGCTCAATATATGGCTTTGTGGTTGAATTGAATTGACTAAAACGTTCAAAAATACACAATCTCTGAGACAGAAATCAGGGAGAATAGCTGTGTCAACCTTATGCACACATCTCAAGAGGAACTTCTCAATTCGCACAGTGCCGTATAAGCAGAAATATGCTGCTGTTGATAAGCACCGCTCCCTGAATCATTTCATTAACACAGGGCAAGATGGATTATTCAGGGCAGACAGAGCCCACAGGAGCACATGGTAAGAGGGTTTATAACTCCCAAAACTGAACGCATAGTCTCTGCGGGAAAGTCTCGCCGATTGTAAGATGCAAAAACAGTGTACATCCGAGGTTTTCAAAGCGGGGTTCTGGTCCCAGTGGAAGTGCATGTGCTTCCTGGTGCTATGGATCTTTTTATTGTGCTTGAGTTGCAACTAGGGCTGTCACAAATGATTACCTTAGAAGTCGACTAGTCAAATAAGTATTTTTGTTATACGTTTGAGACTTTTGAAATACATTATCAGCCAAAGAACGGTTGACATATGGTGATTGAAAGCTGAATACAAAATAATCACCAATTTAGCAATGAATAATCGTGATCTGGATTATGCACAGACTTCAAAAAGAGGTTTTATGATTCAAACAAATCAAAATGACACAACTAACATGTACATAAAGTGTATTAAGGATAAAAATCAGTAATTGTTTCTTCTTTTTTGGCATTTTGATTCAATAATGCCACGGTCTTTGCTATAAAAATGTCTTTTCTTATGTGTTTTAAGGTCTGCATAATCCACATAATGACTACGATTGTCAAAATAAGATTACAATTATTTTTTATAGTCGAGTAGGGCTGGGTAATATGTATGTATATAATCAAAAATTGTATCTCAATATATTTTGGTGTCTTACAAACGAAGAAACAATCCCTGAAAACTACTGCAAATGTATTATGCCAAATTATAACTAATTAAAACAGAAGAGTTGCATTAAATAACTGCAAATTGAAGACTGAGCCGAAAAACAAAAATCTTGCTCTTTAAAACAAAACTGGTAGTTATTTTCATTCAAAATAAAGTGATTCTCAAACCTTGAAAATGAATATGAAATTATTAACTAATGTATCTTAAATATCAATATTTCGCCAAGCCCGACCTATTGACTCGTTGTTAATTGTGTTAATATAAGCCTTTAGACATAGTATAGTCTGCGATTTGTCCAGGTTTAGGTCTGCTTTAGTCCAGCCTAGCCTAGTACGGCTGTGCAATAAAAATGTGATTATTGTCTGAACTCTTTGATTTGACAATTTACTTTTTTCGATGATAACCTGTTTCAGATGATCCACTGTTTTCTGTTTTTTGCAGCTCGATGCTCAAACACAGACACTTTTCCTCACCCGCGTCTCCTATTGGTCGGCCTCTGTCATGTTGAGTGAGTGACAGGTGGATTTAACCAATCACAGTGAAGTATGAACTATAGGGAAGCAGATGACTTTAATTACCTCTCAATTAGGGCTGCACGATATTGGAAATTATAGCGATATGGCCATTAAGATTATCTAAGGCTGAAGCAAATGATTATTTCAGTAGACAACTAGTCAACGATTATTTCTATTGTAGATTGAGACTATTGTTGATAGAGAGTATAAACTGACATTTTTAACCAAATAAATGTTGAAATATTGCGAATGAAGCTTCTAGATGGAGAATATTTATGAATAAAGAGTATAATTGAGGAAAATCAGAAATAGTCTATTCTTTTTTGCCATTTTTCTGCTAATTTAGTTTGAAAAGGCTTGATTTTATTCAGGATTTTCCTTTTTCAGTGTTTTTATTTTAAGAAACAGAACATTTCTATGAGATGGAAGACTTTGGTGTTACTGCGATATCATTTGTTTGTTGCGTTATCGTCATTGCATCGGCCAATATTACGATATCGATACTTTTGCGATATCCAGGCTCTGATTATGTTTAGTTTAGTCTTGGTTATACTGTGTTTTTACTGTATTAGTCCCATTTGAGTCAAAGTTTTGCTTCGGTTTTGCTTGATAAATGCATTTGAAAAGCCTGGCAAAGGTTTAAGACGTGTGGATGTAGTCGACAGGAAAAATCAAAGTGACAGTGGCTGACATGTTCTCCACACACAGGGTAGGATGGTGCAGAATGTGAAATGGATTGAGGAAGCGCACCGAGCACTAAAGCCGGGGATGGCGTTGTAAAGGGATCGATAAAATAAACTAATTGATATTCACGGGTTACACAGCCTCTCATTCAGCCATGCAAAAGCCAAGGGAAGACAAGGGGCTAATGCAGCGAGCTACATTACATCGGATGCATTATTCAACTTCTGTCAAGTGGAGTTAGAAGACTTCAGACAGTAGAGTCAAGAATCATCGCCAGTTATGCATTATTTAAATATATTTGTCACAGTATTGGTCTGCAAAGATTGAATATGACACTGAAATATGTTTTTGGGTTGTTTGTTCTGCCTTTAATGCCATAATGCAGCACTATTAATGCGGTTATAGATGAAAGGTTTGAGGGGAGGAGCCACAAATACCATGTTATGTAAGAATAAATTACACAGTGTGGCTTTCAAACACTGCTTTGAAATTAATGTAACACAACATAACAAAATATCCAGAGCAATCTGTGGGCTCTGTCCTTTTTTTTTCTACAACCCAGTTCTGCCGTTGCCCGGTTTGCCCCAAAGCCCTAAACATAAACTAATTTTCTGCTCCTAAACCCAACCCTAACCTTACCCTAATTGTGAAAAAATATATTCTGTAACATAAACTTTTGCTTGCGGCTACCAATGCAACGTGGTGATCTGTGGTTGGGAAAAACAATTAAGCGCTCGGTGCACAGCTGCAGTTGGCTAAGCTAACCGTTTCTCACAGCTAATGCTAACTTTTATTAAAACCTCATAAACAAACAATCAATTAAAATGTAAAGTAAAGACTACCTCACTGTTTTCATTTATAGATTTAATTAAAATTAAATAGTTTTATTTTTATCTTTATTATGCTTCCAAATTAGCATTAGCGTTAGCATTGACCCACTTATACCTCATGTTTTTTTTCACTGTATGGTCTTTAAGTATTTATTAATTTTGTGCAAAAACCTCTGAGATAAAATTGGACAGGAAGTATTCAGTAGTTACAAAGACTTAGCCATTTAATAAAGTTATCTTTTCAACAATAAAGTTTACTCAATTAACATTATTTTTCTCTATATGCAAGAATAAACAAAGATAAATTTGTCATTCCTTTTCATTTTGATTCACCAATAAAAAAGCCTAAACTGTGCCCCAGACAGCCCTCGACGCTAAACGCTCTGACAACAATTACTTACTTCCTGTAGGACCTTTAGTTGCCACGGTAACGGTGTTTAAATGATGATGACTAACGGCTAAAGTGAACAAAGGCTCAAGACAATACGTTTTAAGCTGCCATTTACTGATAGCTGCCGAGACATTTAGACCGGTAGAAGTTATTAACACAGGATCGTGGATGTGCACATTCAGCTGAATTGTGATTATTAAAACATATGGAAAATCAATTTGGAATAAAAGTTGCAAAATCAGATATACCAACTTATTTATTAAAGTGAAGTAAGGTAGAAAGAGGTTTCAAAGGTAATCGTCGGGACACCGTTTTAGAAATCAAGATGTTTCCACTTCTGTCCAAAAGTCGTGTCACTTCTTGATTTCTAAAAGTAAAAGTAGGGTTGTCAAAAGTGTCGAAAGTTACCCATGAAAAAATCCCTTTAGCTGCACACAATTTGACCTTTTGTGAACAGTTTTAGAATGATGCTTTATGAGAACAAGTTTAAGACAATGTTTCATAAAGATAGTGGCATTATTTAGTGTTGAAAATGTCTAAAACACTGACTAAATAACACCATCTGTAATTCTCCTTGTGGTGTCAAAATTGGTATTGAGAATTAGGGCTGAAACAAGTTAATTGATTAATCGCAATAATCGATTATTGAAATAACTGCCAGCTAATTTAGTAACCGAATAATCGTTTTCTGTGCTGTACATAGACTCCAAAGCATGTCGTGTGATGAGAGAAAGAGGTGTTATGACTGAGACAGAGCAGCAATTAACCCAAAATGGCGCTAGAAATGTGTAAAATGTGTGTTTTGATTGTAATATTTAAAAAGGGAATCTTAAAACTACACAGATCTATGAAGATGTTATTAAGCTGCATTTCTTTAGTTTCATCTTGGTAAAATTTGGACAAAAATCTCACATTCACAGCCCTTTTGCGATCTAAACAACTAATGGATTAATCGAAAAAATAATACCAAAATAACCGATTACCAAAATAATCGTTAGCTGCAGCCCTATTGAGAATTGGGGATATTTCTTCTATCAAATTGAGGATTAAATTTTATCGTATATCGTGACAACACTACACCTTTGCCTGGCCTTTTACTCACAAAGTCCACAGTGTGAACGGGCCTCTGTGAACATGATGTTTTTACACGCTCACACATTCTTCAGATTTTTAGTAGAAGACAATGTCACGGAAGATGAGCGAACACGTAAATCTTGGCAGTACACAAGTAAAAAAGTAATAAATCACTGATAAGCAAACCTCGTACACCCACAAACTCAGATGTCTGGCTGCACTAAAACAAACATTAGGATTGCAACTTTTATTTTAGGGTTGACTGTTTGTGATTATTTTTCGATTAGTCTGCCAAACAATTATTTCTATTCTATTGTATTAATCATTGCAGCCCTGACAAACATCTAAATTGACGAAATCCGTAGAACTAAATCAAGAAAATTTGGACATATTACAAATAAAAAAACACCAGATTCATTACAGATTTATAACTGGTTTATGTAGGACTGAAAAGTGTCTAAACCAAGACTACAAGCACAACACAATTACGGACTTAACAGGTCTGAACCGCACACAAGTAAGCGTGTGATATGCCCCGAAAAATTACAATTTTCTACAGTCACAATTTAGATTTTTAGCACAATTTATGTTCATAATGAGATTTACATTAGCTTTAAAAAGTAACTACAAAGTACAATCTGCTTCTGAGAGTTCTGATAGTTCAGGCTTCACTCTGATTGGTTGAATCAAACAGCAAAGTCCACAATAAAAACCCCTATTTAAACTTTTCCGAAACGATTTACAACATTAAAAACAATTAATCTATAACTCAAGTCGTCCTAAAGCCATAAAAAACATTCAATCATCAAGAAAAACACAAACTGTAATCTGAATTTTCAATTTTATGTTGTTATGTCATTATTTCTTTTCAAAATTTTCTCGCTTTCCTTTTCCTTACAAGACTATATTTTGTTATTTTATGGTACAAATTTTCCACTATGTACTGTATTTGTTTTCTTTAATTGAAAAAAAGGAGGGAAAAAGTGTCTGTGTTTTAGCAAATAGCGTCATTGAAAAAAGGGAGCACTGAATGACAATTGCACAAATAGATCGGTTTGATTTTATTGTCACATTGCGCCTCCCACAAGCAAGTCTCTGGATAAGTCAGCACCGTTTTAGCTAATTATCAGGAAATACATTGATTATAAGAACCTTTATTTGTCCTAGAATGGTGAAATTCTTATGTACCTCAATGGGAAATTCCAGCGCTGCAACATAAGGTACAAAAACGACAGAAACACGCAATAAAAAACGATATATAACTTTAAAAATGAGACTTGGAAGGAGCCTGCGTGCCACAAACTGCGAGTCTGGCATCGAGAAAGTGCTAATAGTTTCTTTCCCGTTTAATGAGAACATCAGGGAAGTATTTACTGATAAAAAGCACATGATAGCAGCAGCGGAGAGGCCAGGGTTAGTTCAACAAAGTCTGCAGTTCGTGTCAGTGCTGATCACATCTCCCCGAGAGCAACCAGGTCAATAGACGAGATAGCAGCTGTGTGTCGGCCAGATTAACTCCATAACAGAAAAAGGGAGTCGTGTTTAGGCCCGGCTCGTGATTTAAGTCTTTTACTGCAGGGGTCGAGCTCAGGATGGATCACTGCGGGCAATTCCCACGAGACGAGAGGCAAAACAAACGGGAAATATCCTCCACAGTAGAAAAGATAAGGCCAGATCAAACTTCCTTTAGCAGAGGGTATTTAGAGAGGCACACCACATGCTGCTAAAGCAAACAACCAAATCCGCCTCATTATTGTCCAGTGTAGTCACAAAATTGCTCAGATATACAGGATTGAACGTAATATAAATACACGAGAAGGTGCATGATGGCAATAAAATACTGTACCTGATCATTTTAATCTTTTTAAACAGAGATCAGAAAAGGGTTTATTGCCACTGTCAGTGAACATTATTCACAAACTAGGAACTTGTTTTGGCGGTCAGGTGCAACATATAACAATGAAATACTTAAATATATTTTTTAAAAGGCATGCATTAAATTAAGAATAAAATTAAATAAAGTGACTTAGACTATATACAGAAAATGTACAGTTGGCTTGACAGGAGCGCAAATTTGGCAGTGCAAATAGATATCTAATTCTAAAACTGATTTGTTGACGTTTTAAGTAAAAAATATGAATTTTTAGGACAATTTTCAGTCCAATCTAGTTTACTTAAAAACTAAATAAGAAATCCAAAATCCCCCCTGTACATTTTTTTGCAACTAATATGTGTACAAAATGAATTAGGAAATTTAAACTTGGTTCTGTCCATTTTTTAGATTTAAATGCCCCACATATGTGTATTTTTGGCCATTTTTACACATAAAATGTCTTATTTGAAAACAATACATGATGAAAACGTATAATTTTTTTTCTTTTCTTACATTTATGTGAGTAAACTACAGGAGAAGTTTACAGTTGATATTTTTCACCTATTCACCTGTAGAGGCTCACCCTAAAGTGGCAGGTGTTATGAAGTGTTCTTGAGTCCAAACGAAACTTAAAACACGAATATGACACAGTTGTGCCCAGTCTTTGATTGTTGGCTCAGTGTGTCATCCATTTCTTTGTGATGGCCTATTTTCCTGCCGCCAAAGTGTGCTCCAAAAGGTATCCATTTAATGTATTCATGGCTTAAGTTTTAAAGCCCAAATACATAGTTCTGAAATCAAGTGGATGTTAATCTCAGTCCATTATTTATGAACAATAGGACAGTCCCAAAACACATGGTAATGGTGGGCCACTTGGCTTAATTGCAACAGACTCTGGGTTTCATAGCACATAATAATGCATATGATTTATCAGTGTTGGAGCCAATTATCTTCGTTTAGTTAAGAATTCAATTTAGCCAATTATACTATATTTTTGTTGCATTTGTTGCATATTGATTATTCATTGTTCAGTTATTTTACCAATTTAATTTAGTATTTCTTTAGTACTGTATGTTTGGTCACTGGGCTCCTTAATTGCGTGTTATTGTTTGTTTTTTTATCAGCAGAAACAGAAAGACCGTTGGATTGTTTCCCCTGTAGGTTTTCTACTCACACGTGTTGAACAAATCGCTCAAAATGCATCTTCGTGTATGGACATGACCAGAGACCTGCCTCGGGGACCTTTTGATTTGTTTAAGTCAGTTTTGGTTCATTTCTCTGGACAAAACAATAAGTAAACCTATTATATATAGCTTCAAAGTGTTATTGCAAAGTGTTAGAGCCATAATTTAATTAACGAAACAGTCTAAATTTTATTGCTAACATTCATTTCATAATTTGTTTAATAAATTTAATATTCTAAAAACATTATACAAATTCATTATTTTCTAATTAAAGGAAAGTCTATGTTGCGTTAAATGTATTAAGCCAGAGGAAGGGGGGCGGGTCTAGGTTTAGGTATAATTGGGTCACGGGAGGACAGGTGTGAGTGACAAACAATCTGAGTTGGAGGGTGACCGACACGGTCTTTGACCGCACCGCACCGCACCGCACCGCAACGCATGATCGTTATTCTGAAATAAAAGACATTGAACGATACAACGGAGTACGTGAGTTTTGTTCGTACATTTGGTGTGAGTCAGAAGAAGCGGACACCCAAAGGATGGCTATTGTACTGTTTTACAGTCTATAAAAGAAGCCAATACAAAGTCAAAGACCCGGCATCGCTAGAATCCATGGCCTCGCTGGATGGAGGAAGACGCCGCTACCGCCGCGGATACAAGTTTACAAGTTTGGAATTATGAATGAATCAAGAGACGCCGCGACGTACGCATGCGCGGAAGCGATCGCGTGCTGTGAGTAATCAGTAGCGCTACCGCGCACTTTCTTGGACATTTGAACAATTACGCGCTGCATTTGGGGAATGCGTGGATTGTAAAGTAATCAGAAATACATTTGGAAATGTTGTGCAAACGGAGTTGGAAAAATGGAGGAAACTGAGGAACTGGGAAACGAGGAGGAGATGACGCTAAACAAGGACAGTGACGATGCGGATGAAGTAGTAAAAGACTTGAAAAAGCTCAGCGCCAAACGGAGAGGAAGGCTGGGTGTGTGTACAAGACGAATGAATGAAATTAAAGACCTCCTATCTAATCCTCACAATATGTATTTTGTTACAAACATTTATGAACAATTTAAAGTGGCATTAAAGGAGTTTAAAACATGTCATGAAGCAGTGCAAAGACTATTGCCTCCTGAAATACAAGAAAATGAAACAATTGACTGGTATGAGCCTAAAATGGAAACATTTGATGCATTTATGATGGATGTTGAATCATGGATTATGTGTCCAGACCAACAGGTCGTAATAGAACCAAAAGATAGTGCATCCAATGTGTCAAAAGGATCTGTCAGATCAGGAGGAAGTTCAAAATCTGCTATATCACAAAGCTCCAGTTCTGCTAGAGAGCGCTTGAAACTAGCCTCCGAAAAGGCTGCTATGGAGGCTCGCATGGCAGTGCTAACAGACAAACATGCAATGGAAGTTGAAAAGGCCAAGATCAATGCAAAACTTGAGACAATGGAACTGGCAGCTAACATTGCTGCATCAGATGCAAAGTTAAAGGTTCTGGACAGTTTCACTCAAAGTCCTGAAAATGCAATATCCCACAAAACACCGAGTGAAGTCAAACACGATAAAAATGTTACAAGTGTCACAAGTATCAGAGACTACAATGTGTCTATGGGTATTTCTGAAGGCCCCTCTGTTGTATATCCCGACATAGGTGCAATACCCAAAACCCCTCTTCAACGTTTTGTGGATCAACCCTCAGCTGAAAGGACTAAATCAAAAATGAATAAATCAAACTCTACACCTTTGCATGTTGAAGCTGTATCTGAACATCAAAGTGACTCTGAGAGTAACACAAGCACAGACTCTGACAAATCACTAATTTCTAAGGAGCTGCTCTCTGTTATTCAAAAACAAAATGATATAACAAGGATCCTAATGTCACAGCAGCAACAGTCCTCACTCCCCTCCAGACAAATACAAGTGTTTGATGGCAACCCTTTACATTTTCAAACATTTATGAGGGCATTTAAGTATGGCATTGAAAATAAAACAGATAATGATGATGACAGACTCTATTATTTGGAACAGTACACAAGTGGACAAGCAAGAGAACTTGTAAGGAGCTGTTTTCATATGAATTCAAATCTGGGCTATAAAGAAGCACAAAAACTGTTAAAAACACATTTTGGAGATGAAATCAAGATATCAAATGCATACATTGAAAAGGCTCTCAACTGGAACAATATCAAACATGATGATGGAAATGCACTACATGCATATGCACTTTATCTGAGAGGATGTTGTAACACAATGAAACAATTAAAAGCAATGCAAGAGTTGAATCTACCATCTAATTTAAAGTTGGTTTTGTCAAAATTGCCATATAAACTGAAAGAAAAATGGAGAACTGTGGCCCATGAGCTCTTGGAGAGAAACAAAACACGAGCAGGTTTCTCTGATCTGGTGGCATTTATTGAGAAAGAAGCCAGTATTTTACAAGACCCTCTTTTTGGTGAAATCCAAGATGTCCCCAGAAGAGTCTACCCAAAGTCCACCATGGCAGTAGAGTACAAGCCTCAGCAGCGTACACAGAAAAACAAAAGCAGTAGTTTTGTCATGTCCATAAACAATTATAAAACAGTGTGTTGTGTTTGTGGAAAAGCAAATCATTCTTTGGATCAATGTGAAAAACTAAAGGCACAGTCACATGACGAAAAGGTACGGCTGCTTAAAAACAATGGCATCTGTTTTGGTTGCCTAAATAAAGGACACGTTATTAAATTATGTAAAAGACGGATGACATGTGAGCACTGTCATGGCAGACATCCAAGTGTGCTACATATAAACAACTCAAGTCTAAACAACTCAAGTCTGCAACAAAAACAATCAGTCAGTGGCACATTATTTTCAATGGAGAAGAGAAAGAGCCACGATACTGGGGCTGGAAGTGACTGTAAATTGTCGATAGTGCCCGTGCAGTTGAAATCCGCAAAAGGAGATAAAACAATTTTGACATATGCTTTCCTAGACCCTGGAAGTACAGCCACATTCTGCACGGAAAATATTATGAAAAAGCTCAATATAAATGGAAAAAGGACAAAAGTTTTATTGCAAACAATGGGACAAAGAAAACCAGTTAACAGTTATGAAATAAATGGTTTACAAGTTGGTGATGTAAGTGGCAACAACTTTATTGAATTGGACAAAACATATACTCAAACAAATATTCCAGTGACAAAAGCAAATATATTTACACAAACTGACATTAACAAATGGCCTTACCTGAAAGAGATTCGAATCAAAGAAATTGATGCGGATGTAGAACTCCTGATTGGAGTAGATGTGCCCAAGGCAATGGAACCCTGGCAGATTATAAACAGTCAGGGTAAGGGCCCCTATGCTGTAAGAACTTTACTTGGATGGGTGGTGAATGGTCCACTCAATTCTGCAGCTGTGGACAGCCATGGTAGGCCTGTAGCATCAGTAAACCGCATTTCAGTTGAAAAACTAGAAACTATTTTGAGGCAACAATACAGCCATGACTTTCCTGAAAAGGAATATGAAGAAAGGCCCCAAATGTCAGTGGAAGACAAAACGTTTATAAATATGATGTCACAAGAAGCCACATTGAAAGACAATCACTACTACCTACCATTGCCACTCCGCAACAGAGACATTGTTATGCCTAACAACTATCACCTTGCAGAACAAAGAGCTCAGTATCTGGCAAAAAAGTTCAAACACAACAACAGTTTTGCAGAGGAATACATACAATTCATGGAGGACATCATAACAAAAGGTTATGCAGAAAAGGTGCCATCAAAAGATCTTCACATAAAAACCGGCAAAGTGTGGTACATACCCCACCATGGTGTTTATCACAGGCGTAAAAAGACTCTAAGAGTTGTATTTGATTGTACATCTTCATTTCAAGGCACGTCCCTCAACAAAGAACTGCTCCAGGGACCTGACTTGACTAATTCATTACTTGGAGTGTTGCTAAGGTTCCGCAAAGAACAAATTGCACTGATGGCAGATATCGAAGGAATGTTCCATCAAGTGAGAGTAAATGAAGGAGATTCAGACATGTTGAGATTTCTGTGGTGGCCAAAAGGAGATTTGAGCCAGCCACTACAGCAGTACCGGATGAAAGTTCATCTATTCGGAGCCGTCTCCTCACCAAGCTGCGCCAATTTTGCACTAAAAAAGACAGCGGAAGACAATAAGCAAAGTTTTACGGAAACAGCAGTTGACACCATCAAATCACACTTCTATGTAGACGACTGTCTCAAATCTGTCGCCACAGAAGAGAAAGCAACTCAACTAGTGAAAGAGTTAAGTGAACTATGTGCAAAAGGTGGATTTAAACTAACAAAATGGGTCAGTAACAGTCGCTCAGTTCTATCTACTATTCCTGAAGATAATAAGGCTAAACACATAAAAGAGCTTGACTTAGACAGAGACAAGCTGCCGGTTGAAAGAGCCCTGGGTATGACATGGAACATAGAGAATGATACATTCGGATTCCAGATTTCAGTAAAAACTACATCCTTGACCAGAAGAGCTATGCTCTCAACAGTGAGCTCTGTTTATGATCCCTTGGGCCTGGTAGCACCATTTGTTTTAAAAGCAAAACTTATCCTGCAAACATTGTGTCAATTAAAATGGGGATGGGACATAACGATTCCCTGTGAACTGTCACAACGCTATGAAAAATGGTGGTCTGAATTGGAACAGTTAAAATGTTTTCAAATTAACAGATGCCTAAACCCAAAAGGCTTTGGTAAAATAGTGACAGCTCAACTACACCACTTTTGTGATGCAAGCGAACAAGGGTACGGCACAGCAAGCTACCTGAGACTCAGCAACAGCTCTGGATACATCCATGTGGCGTTAGTTATGGGAAAATCAAGAGTAACACCTTTAAAGAAAATGACTATTCCCAGGCTGGAGCTCACAGCTGCCACTCTAGCTGTTCGCGTTGATCGCATGTTAAAAGCAGAATTGAAAATGGAATTACAAGAATCGGTTTACTGGACAGACAGTCAGTCTGTATTGAAATACATTCGAAACCAATCAAGAAGATTTCAAACCTTCGTTGCAAACCGTGTTGTCATAATCCAAGCTCTGTCTTCAGTGAATCAGTGGAGATATGTAGATTCAAAACTCAATCCTGCCGATGATGCCTCACGTGGATTGAATATTGAGGCTTTCCTGAAATCCAAAAGATGGGTTAAGGGACCGGATTTCTTAGCACAAGAGGAAAAGCAATGGCCACTCACTCCAGAAGCACTTAAATATCCTGTATCAAATGATGACCCTGAGGTAAAAAAGGATGTCTTTGTAAACACTGTCAATGTTGTCCAAAAGAGTCCCACCAGCAGATTAATTGAGTACTTTTCGGATTGGAACAAACTCAAAAGAAGTGTTGCTTGGATGCTGAAATTTAAAGGACTACTTATGAAAACCTCAAAAGACAAAGAAAATGAAAATTTGGAGATGACACTGAAAGATATTGAAAATGCTGAACTATGCATACTTTCCTACGAACAAAGACAATATTATAAAAGGGAAATTGACCTCATTGAACAGGAAAAGTACTGTCCAAAAGCCAGTCCAATCTACAAAATGGACCCCAGGCTGGACCAAAATGGTCTGTTGAGAATTGGTGGCAGAATCAATAAATTGTCCATGCCTACAGAAATCAAAAATCCCATCATTGTGCCAAAAAGGTCCCACATCTCCAAACTGATACTAAAAAACATCCATGAGCAAATTGGTCACACTGGACGAAACCATATGCTGTCAAAATTACATCAAAAGTACTGGATGTCTTCTGCTAATGCTGCTGCACGCAACATCATAAAAAACTGTGTTTATTGTCGGCGAATGCAGTCTGCAGCTGGAGAGCAGAAGATGGCAGATCTTCCACAGGACAGAGTGTTACCAGACATGCCACCGTTCAGTACAGTAGGTGTGGACTATTTTGGACCATTTGAAACGAAACGTGGCCGAGCTACAGTAAAAAGATGGGGTGTGATCTTCACTTGTTTAAACACTCGTGCAGTGCATTTGGAAGTAGCAAGTAGCCTGGACACAAGCTCATGTATAAATGCAATTCGAAGATTCATATGCCGAAGAGGAACCGTTTTAAGCATCAGATCAGATCAAGGCACAAACCTGGTTGGTGCAGATAAAGAATTGAAAAGATCACTGGAAGAGTTAAATCATGACAAGATCAGTAAAACACTTCTGAACAAAGGCATACACTGGATATTCAATCCTGCAGGAGGGGCCCATCACGGAGGTGTATGGGAGAGACTTATTAGAAGTCTGAAGAGAATATTGAATGCTTTAACAAGGGAACAAGTTATGGATGATGAGGCTCTGCAAACGATGCTCTGTGAAGTGGAAGCAATAATGAATGACAGGCCCATCACAACTGTAACAAATGACAAAAATGATGTGGAACCATTAACTCCAAATCATCTGCTGCTGCTTAAAACAAAGCCTGTTATGCCTCCAGGACTGTTCAGTAAAGATGATGTATACTCCAGAAAAAGATGGAGACAAGTCCAATATATGGCTGATCTCTTCTGGAGAAGATGGGTCAGGGAATACCTCCCAATAATGCAACAAAGGAGTAAATGGAACAAAGTGAAAAGAAATTTACAACCAGGAGATGTTGTTATCATTGTGGATCATACAGCTCCCAGGAACTCATGGATCCTAGGACGAGTCCTGCAAACACAGCCTGGAAGTAAAGGATTAGTACGAAGCGCTTTCAGTTACGAAACTAAAACTGGAATCCTTCAACGACCTGTGACCAAACTCTGTTTGGTATTAGAAAATGAAGATTAATGGACATTAAACCCGTCTCAACCTAGAACTTGACCTACTTGACCTGACTTAACACTATTATTTTTTTCTTTTAATTAAGAAAGGGGGATAGGGATGAGAAGTAAAATCCTAATTTGTTATTAGGCCTAGAACTTGAATTGTTGTTAGGCCCAGAACTAAAAAAAAAGGAAAAGAAAATTATCACTGTAATTGCTAGACCAGCAATTAGGGGCTGGAGATGTTAGAGCCATAATTTAATTAACTTAAACAGTCTAAATTTGATTGCTAACATTCATTTCATAATTTGTTTAATAAATTTAATATTCTAAAAACATTATACAAATTCATTATTTTCTAATTAAAGGAAAGTCTATGTTGCGTTAAATGTATTAAGCCAGAGGAAGGGGGGCGGGTCTAGGTTTAGGTATAATTGGGTCACGGGAGGACAGGTGTGAGTGACAAACAATCTGAGTTGGAGGGTGACCGACACGGTCTTTGACCGCACCGCACCGCACCGCACCGCAACGCATGATCGTTATTCTGAAATAAAAGACATTGAACGATACAACGGAGTACGTGAGTTTTGTTCGTACATTTGGTGTGAGTCAGAAGAAGCGGACACCCAAAGGATGGCTATTGTACTGTTTTACAGTCTATAAAAGAAGCCAATACACAAAGTATAGTCAAAGTCTGGGAAGGTCCATCTACAGCCAGAGCCGTCTTGGGGCAGAGTGGCATAAACGTCTGCCTAAAACCTCCTCCGACAAACCAACCCTTAAGCACACCAACATATTTATAGCATGAAAACAATAACCATGCCTCAGACGCTCAAAGTCTCAGGATCGCAAGCATCACAAAATGTTTTCAAGCTATATTTTTTCCTAGAAGTCACAGTTTTTCCTTGAGCAACAGCCTTGTCGTGTTTTTCACCCAAAACAAGGTTAAGATAAAGTGTGACGGTGGCAGATGACATTCACGGATCGTATGTTTTTCTGCCAGGACAAACAAACCAATGTGGAAGAGGAAACCCACAGACAGGAACAGACCAGTCGACACAGACAGGAGCGTGAGGCTTGTGTCTGTCACGGCTGCGGTCAACAACTTCCTTCCCCTGCCATAAAGAAGCATCCACTCATCACACATGTCATTATTGCCACTAAACTGGAATTTACAATCTGTTATGAACACTGTAATTCTTGTCTTGACGCACAGAGATGAAATGTGCTGTAGATTTTTGTTGTTATTCATAAGTAGAGCTGCACCGTTTGTGAAAATTGGGATTTTTCTGACCATTTGATTTGGGATTTATGCTTAAATAATGGTATTCTGTTCAAATTTTACATTTTAAATGTCCAGGAGAACTGACAAAAAGATTGAAATATGCATATGAACTCACAAACTATTTAAAGATTCACAGTATTTTGATTTTAGAACATGTACAAATCTGTTTAGCAGTTTTTATGCACAATAAGACAGGTATATTTTGTTGCTTGTGAAAGAAATTATACTAAAAATGCAGCCTTTGCATGTGTGAGGATGCATTCACATGGTGGACAGTACTGACAAAAATTAATCTCTCAATATTTTCTTGCATTATCTCGATAGCAATTCTCAGACAATATTTCAACACTACATCAGAATGTACAAAAATGTGCCCTGGTTGAGGTTCAAGTCTTTCACAATATGTGGATGGACCAAAAAATTTACCACAAAAGAACAGAAACAACACTTTGGAGAGTATATACGTTTCAGTTTCTTTTTAAGTATTTTTAATTGTCTTAATTACACACAACACATTTGATATTCTAGTTTTGCATCTCTCTTAAACAACAATTGCAATATTAATTCATTAATTCTCAATTTTTACTCCTCTCTACCTACATGGTGTCATTTATTGTTATTAAAACATATATTGTTGATTCTTTTTTACCCTTTTTCTTACCAGTAGAACTGCTCTGCTTATGAGACTAAATGTAGCCTGTTGAAAAGTGCTAGGGCTGTGGTCGAAAGAAATTCTTGGTCGACTAAAGACATGCTCTGCCGACCTATTAGTCGACTACAAAGGGGGCGTGACATTTCTGTCATCTGACTTCTGTCTGCAAAAACTATATACTTATACAGAAAAGTCATAAAAATGGCATACTTAGATACACAAATCGTCTCACTGACATTTTTTTCTGCTGTTGTCCATATAAACCTTCATAAAAATAAATAACAGTCTACAATTTTAGTTGACTGAGACTCTATTGATTGATTAATAGATTAAGCAGCTATTTATTACAAACATTTATGACAAAAACTACTGGTAAAATGTGTATTCAGTTACAAAAAGCAGATTTTAGTTCACTTTAATTCACTAATTCTCTTTTCTGCTGTTGTGACTAAATCTCCTAAAATTCCCAAAATAATTAGTCGACTAATAAAAATGTTGGTCGACCAAGACACTATCGACCGATTAATCGACTAAACGACTAAAGAAAGTGCATTTATTTCTGTGAATACATTACATGAATATGAAGTATGAATACATACACCATATAATTGTGATTGTAAAATGAAAACTGTGTCTTCTGAGAATCCAGTTTAACTTTTGCTAAATATTGTGAATCCATGATAAGTTTACAGTCAGGTGAACAACATAGAGTAGAAAATAATTTAAACAGCTTAGTATTAAAAAAGGATAAAAAAGTCTAAAGTTATTGCAAATGAAACCCTGACACTTTGACTCAGGTGACGACGCCTGGTGCGCGGCGCTGATCTGTGAGCATGTGCGGTATGTGAATTTATACTGCTTGGGGTAATGTTAATGCAAACCCCTCGGTGTTCAAAGACAGGTGGAAAAGGCGGAAAATTATAGCGTGTGACAGATGTGCAGGATAAGGTCGCGTCCTCACTGAAGTACAAAGCAATCGGACCAAAGCGTAACAGCAGCGAGAGTCCGACTGGAGCCCGACTGGAGCCCAGAGGATCGGGGCTTCAAAGGCCGCAGGGTCCCTCACATTTGAGCACTGACCGTCAGTCACACAGACCAGCCGCAACTTCACACACTTGTTTGCTTGATTGGTAAAAACAACAAAAGATGGTGTAAATAAACCTTAGCACAGACGTTTACCGCTTTGTTCCAGAAGTACATTTTCCATTCATTTTTCTCATACAGATTACAAAAGATAGAAAAATAAAAATAATGTTTGAAAGCTTGATCGGGCTAAACAGCTGTGGTAAATAATGAGCACAAGACCTTTTTTCCCCCCAACCGCTCAGTTAATAAAACATTTTACATTTGTTTTTCGGACAGAAAACAATCGCATTATGGACATTAGATTCAGCTGCTGAGCCTCGGTTATGGCTTTTAACTTTTTTCCCCAAATCTCTGAGGCAGAAATCAATGAGAAATGTACTTCCAAAACTACAAATCTAAGTGTTGTTGCCTTTTTACCAGTGATACCACTTATTTTTGCAATACTGTGGCAAACTACCAATACTGATACCAATGAATTGTGTAATACAATGCACTGAAACTCCTCAACTATTAACAAATGTACTTTGGCTGTCATTATTTTATATCAACCTCTGCTTGAATTAATAAGTAAAGCACATATGTGTGCAGAAAACCTCTATTATAAACAATGTATTACAAAAAATTCAACATTTATTTTTTACAAATTTGGAGGGAAGACATTTTTTGCCGTAGTGCAGTACTTTTTGATACCTGTCAGTATCAATATTTTCTCATTTTAAATTTTTTCTCATATTTAAATTATATTAGGACCAGCGAGCGATTAAGCCACCGTGTCCGTAAAGTGTTTTATATGTATTGAGTTAAATTAATATGCCACACACAAAATTAATTAGAGCCAAAGCTAATTTGAAATGTTTTCCTGTTTATGGAAGCAAAGCATAAACATTTAACCAACGTACCAATTATCCCTTTTATTTTAATTATTCAGTATGAAATTATGAAATTCAGTGCACAAATAGATAGCTACATAGAAAGATAGATACTTTATTAATCCCAAAAGAAATTGCTGGGCAGTCTGTTGCACACATTCTATACATAAAAAGAATCAAGAAGACCTCAATTATTCATTCATTCATTCATTTTCTACCGCTTATTCCCGTTAGGGGTCGCGGGTGACTGAAGCCTATCCCAGTGACTTTGGGCCTTAGGCGGGGTACACCCTGGACAGTGGCCAACTCATCGCAGGGCTGACACAGAGGACAAGGACATTGACAGACAACCATTCACTCTCACATTCACTCACTAGGGACAATTTAGAGTTGTCAATTAACCTACACAGTCATGTCTTTGGACGGTGGGAGGAAGCCGGAGAACCCGGAGAGAACCCACGGTAACACGGGGAGGACATGCAGACTCCACCCAGAGAGATCGTGTGATGTTAGGGTGGTTCAGAATTCGAAACCACGATGTTGGGGTGGTGCGGGATTCGAACCCACGATCTCCTTATTGAGAGGCAGAAGCTCTAGCCGCTCTGCCACCGTGCACCCCTGAGACCTCAATTATAAAAGATTAATTTAACACATTAAGCTACAAAAATAAAGTGCTTTAAGAGTTACCAAAGTGCTTGGAGTTAAAGGCTCTTAATGCCAGCTGTAAATACTTTTTTGCATTGAAATGTAAGAAAAAAGGGATGGTCTTGTGTAGGGCTGCAACAATCGATTAATCACAACTAACCGATTATAGAAATGGCTGTCAACTATTTAAGTAATCGAATAATCGTTGACTGGTCTATAAACAGCCCCCAGAACATGCCATGAGCTGAGACAAGAGGTTCTATGACTCAGACAGAGCAGGAATTACACAAAACACCCTTTTGTCTGTTATTCTTCACCAGGACGTCCTCATACGGCTCAGATCAGCTTTATTTAGGTAAAATTGGGTGAAAATCTCATTCACAGGCTATTCAAGCTCTAAACAACCATTAATTGACGGAATAGTCGCAAGACTATTACCAAAATAAGCCCTAGTCCTGTGTGAAGTGAACGTTTCTATAAATTGCATTTGTGTGACTGTTAGGGGTGCAGTCCTTGGTAATTCTTGGTGAACTTAAGACTAAAGCCTATCGACCGATTGATCGACTAAAAGGAGGTTTGGGAAAAAAAATCCAAACTACGAAGTATTTCATGTATCTAACTCAAATTGCACTCAAACTGCAGAGGAATTAACGCAAAAAACACATTTTTTTTACAGATAAGTACAAGGAAACTGTGTGTTTATATGTTGAACTCCAAAGTCTTCAGCCCAGTCTGATGGTAGCAACAAACAAAAACTGACGGAAGCACAAAAACAATCCGAAAAAAAAAGACCATCAAACTTGCAGTGGGCCATTCAATATGTAGATTCTTCGCGTTACCGGGATCTTAGCCTGGCCACACTGAGCACAACCCGGCGTCCACTCGGAGCAGTTGGGCCTCAAAAGCCGCTCCTGTAGACCGTGTCAGAGGTGCAGAGCTCTGTTTCCACTTATTACCAGTCATAGGCTCCTTCTGGCAAAACAGCACAAAGGGAAACTGGGTGGAGTCGCAATGAAGGGAGAGGCAAGCTGGAGGTCTAAATTAAACACACATGTTCCCCCAGAGTTGAGTTTCCAGGCGCTTATTCCACTGGTGGGAGGAGAGGGATGGAGCGTACAAAAAGTTGAAAAGAAAAAAAGAAGTCGGTGCACCTCGCTGTTGCTTTTCCCGCACTTTTCGCCCACACACTGCTGCGCCAAACCTCCACATGGATTCATTTAGGTCACAATTTACTTATAGCAAACAACAAAGCTCCAGAAAGACATTGATTTATAAAAGCAACAAAACTGTCACAAGTAACAAAAGAGAAAGACAAGAACTTTTGGAAAAGATTTTCTGTGTTTCGATATAAAACGCCCTTTGGGTACGTGACTCATTCTCTTCACCTTTTCACAGATGAAAAACTTGCTGAGTTGTACTAATCAGTCCGTCAGATTGTTTTATGTACGAATGAACAAGAAGTTACAACACTATCCTCAGAACTATGAACTAAGATTAATTCGGTTAAACTAGAATTGTGATTATTCAGACCACAATGTAATCATGAGAACTTAAAACTGATGAGTATCATAGGCAGCAACGAGTCATTTCAGTTCAATCTATTTTCAAAAAAGTTAAACTACGTGTAAAGTACTTTATCTGGATGTTTATGTGACAGTATCATTACTTTTCATTCAGAAAGTTTGATTTAATAAACCTAGACTTTTAGACTAGACTAGAAAATTAGGCATTCCGATGTTTGGTCAAAGTACCAATAATCATAAATTATTGTATAATCACAAACTCTTCTTGCAATAATCTTAACACTAACACTTGATATTATGACATCCTTATTTGACATTAGACAACAGGGTTAATGACTATTACATAATCATTTATAACACAAGTTTGGAGTTCCTGTTTTGGAAAGAATAAAATAGGCATAAAAAGGCCAACAGTGAAAGCTTTAGTTAGCCTTTATTGTTTACACGTCACATTCATTCAGTTTTGTGATTGCGATTAGATTTGCGATTTATATTTTAATAATGAAATTCTGTTCAAAGTTTACATTTTAAACATAACCAGGAGAATTGACAAAAAGACTAAAATGAACTGATACTAAACGAAGAAAAGAATCATGTGTTGCAGAACATGTTTGTACAAATCTAAACTACAGGGTTGGCAGTTTTTATGCCGAATAAAACAGGATATGTTGTTATTTGTGGAGGAAGCATTTGCGGTTTGTTAAAATTGCGGTTTTTGATTCGATTTCAGCTCATTGTGCAGTACAAATATCTTCATTCGCCTGGTGTCACCTGGAATAAGCTGCGATATCTAAACAGCAAATCAACAACACACAAACAGCAGTTCCCTAATGACAGCCTTCAGACTCAGAGATTGTTTAAGAATCTACAAAACCCTTACTGCTGACAAAGATCATCTAAAATTAGAGCAAAAATATGTGATGAAAGCAGATGCCGTGCCGCAGAGGGCCGGGCATATTGATCCCTGTAAATGTAATCAAGCTCAGATAAAGCGGAGCTGTCGCGGGGCTGGCATCTCCAAAGTGTCTGTGTACAGTCCTGGAGCAGCGTGGCAGCAGCAGTATGCACCGAGTGCCAGGGAAGAGGATCTGTCAGCATTATCTTAACCTGGTTGTGGAGCAGTGACAGGAAGGCTGCAATGAGATTACCCGGTCTGGCCTTGTTTTCCCGATCATCGACAGTGAGAGGGAGAGACAAACTGGAGCTGCACAAGTTACATCAAGTTTTCTTAATAGTAAGTTGAGATAAGGTGGGAATTATTATGTTGTTAGCGTTCTGATGCTGCTTAAGTAACTCGATATATGAGCTAAAGGACAGTGCGTCAAATGTAAAGTCCATTATTCAAATATGCAAGTCACAAAAAAGTATCGGGCTTGAACTATGGTTGTCAAAAGCATCAAAAATCAGATGCTAATTGATACTAAAACTAGTATCGAAACTAGATATTCAGTTGAGCAAGTATCAATACTAGAAAAATACACTTTTACAGGACCTTTCGTGAACACTTTTTAAACAATCTTGAGCTTTATCAGAATTGGTATAAGGCCACCATGTTTAATAAAAGAAATTACTATAATGTAGTGTTGAAAATGTCAGTCTAATGTCTAAATCTAAAACTTTGACCTATAAAAGTGCATTTGTAATTATCGTTGTGGTATCAAATCTGCATTGAGAATCAAGATTTCTTAGTATCAAATAGACCAAGCTCTAGCTCCTAAGACCAGACCAACTCAGACTGAAAATAACTTTCAGATGGAAGTCAAAACCTCTTTTTCAAAAGATTTTCAAAAAGATTTCAAAACATTGACCAGAAGTCTAGACCTTTGAAACTGTTTCTGTGATGGATCACTCCTGGACGAATGAAAGATTACACCGACTCGTCTGCAAAGTTATTCATAACAGTTCAGAAATACTGACCTATACCCTCAATCGAAAGTTTCCAACATAACTTTTTCATCTTTTTGTAGCAGTTTTCACTATAAACGATATACTAGATATTCATATTCTGCATATCTTCAAAACATTCATGATACTATCAATAGCCCTGCGATGAGTTGGCCACTGTCCAGGGTGTACCCCGCCTAAGGCCCAAAGTCACTGGGATAGGCTCCAGTCACCCGCGACCCCTAACGGGAAAAAGCGGTAGAAAATGAATGAATGATACTATCAAGATTTGTACATTGCCCACCTTTATCCCCAGCACTTATGAAGACTTTTAACAACACATCTGCAAACGGAGGGGAGTAAGGCAATATTCTACAGCACATCTCTGCGACTTCCCTGGCTTGAGCTAAATTACTTCCTTCAAAAACTAGTTCAACCCCTTCGCCTTGGGACTCCTTCAAGGTCCTTTGCGAGATTCCAGACCTCCCCGGCACAAACCATCTCTCTCCTGAGCTTTTGGTGTGAGGAGCCACAACAGCTGGCCATACCTTCACTCTGACTGAGCACCTCCCGATCCCACAGCGTAACCTTTCTTCTTTTTATTGTGTTTTTGATGTAGTACTAGCCACAGCTTAATGACTTGCTCCAAGCCAAAAAACAAGTCCCTCAAGTACAATTTGCTTACATTGAAGCTTATTAGATGAAGAAATTTGTCTGAAACCCACATTATCCCATTAGTGTCATGCATTTAGCGGCTAAAAATATCAGAGGGATGTAGCAGAGGAGATTTTTCAAACTGAACGTGTACTATGTAACTTATTAGGGCTGCAACGATTAACTGACTAATCGTGACTAGTTGAGTATAAAAAGTGATAATTGCAATTGTTAACTGGACTATAAAGACCCTAAAATACGATTTTTTACAACAAAGACAGTGACGTACTACAAGCAGTAGAAAATGAATGAATGTAAAATATATTGAAAGATGTGCATTGAGGTCGCCTCTCCACAGATCTGACCTGTAACTTGGCCGGGAGGTGTCACACACTCTCCAAGCAAAGCAATAACATCTCCATGGAGACAAGCAGGTGGCAGGACCTCTTCCATAAAAGTTACATGGTGCACCTTTGAGTTCTTTATTCTTATTGTATTGATTTAATACATTTTTCATTCACATAATTATAAACAAAAGCTCAATTACAGATGGAACCAATCAATACCTGAATTTATACCTGGTTTTGTTCATTTATTTATTTGTTTAATAGGGACTGTGCATGATATTATACCTGATCTGACCTTTGCAAATAACTATATCATTTTTTTTTTTCCCCTCAGAGTACACTGTAAAAGCTGCACTTTGTGATAAAAATCAGACAGCTGTGGTTTTGCTGAGTCAAAATTAGACGCCCCAGCTTTAGAGAACATCTGTAACAGTTACAGTGCAAATATGCGAGATTAAAGATGCCAATTTCCATCTGTCCCTCGGGTAACACAGAGGACAATTACAAAACATTTAAAAAGATAACAAAGAACAGTAATAAGCCAGATTTAAAAGTGCAGACCTGGTTTTCCTCTATCCACTTTTTAAGGTGTGAATTAAACATTAGACAGAGATGCACATTCTTTTACTGACAGAGTATTCCGTTAATTAGACCCTCTGACAGAGAGTACAGTCTGTCCAAATGTGGCGTGTCTGTCGTACCTCACTGTCCCCTCGAGCCGTGGCCCTGGTGCCCTCCCACTCACTGTCTTTGGTTTAATGAAGTCCTTCAACTGAGTTCAAGCTTGTTCAGCTCTGGAGTCCATTTTACCAACATGAATTCTTTCAGCGGCTATTCAATATTTTCACACTTAAGTAGTTCACAAATTAAGCTTCCACTAAAACAGTTATTATAAAAGATTTACTTATGTTAAAATAAAAAGTGTTATAGCTTCTTATGAAGATTTTGTAACATACAGCCACCTTTTTAGCTTTGTGGCTCTTATTTCCATTTAAAATCACTAAACGGACACATCTGATGCGCAAAAGAAACCGGGAAAGACGGATGACACATAAATACCTGAAAATAAAATCCCACTCTGATATTCCATCGCTACTTAAAATGGTTCATTTATGCGCTACATTATGTTCACACTTTCTTTTTTGGCTCTGGCTTGAGCTCAGGTTACTTCTGATGTAGACCTGGTTTAGTTCTGGTCTAGTCTAAGTTTAGGTCTGGGATTAGTCTCAGTTTAGTCCAATTTTGACGCAGTGTTTGTATAAGTACGCCTGCACTCGTAAATGAACAAGCTAAAGTGACACCAAAAGTTCTGCGCTACATTTCTCCGCCTCTTTCTCTTTCACTCAAGTGTTTGATTTGCACTTGAAGCTTAAATTATAGCCTTATCTAATCCTACAAAGCGGGCCGCACCACTCTGACCAACGGCTGCGATTATCTCAGGTAAGGAATCAAACGCTCCCCATATCTTTAAAAACGGCACTCTTTTTCGCAATGGATTTTGAAAGCCGACCAAAAGAGACGTCTCAGTGATTTTGCTTAATTTAGTTTAAGTGTTGGACTATACAGTATACAGCTAATATGGACTATTCCTGTTTGTGTTTGGTGATTTATGTTTTAATAACGGGGTTCTGTTCAAAGTTCAGATTTTAAAACACAACCAGGAGAATTGACAAAAAGACTGAAACATGAACTGACAAACTAATATAAATCCCATGTTTCACAACATTTTTGTCATTTTTTGGTCATATTAGATGTGTTTTTGTCGTCACATTTGTGTTGCTTTTAGATTCATTTTTATGCTTTCAATTGCATTTTTGTCGCTTTTAGTCACACTTTTGCAGCTTTAAGATTTTTTTTTATGCTTTTAGTAGCAAATTGACGGTTTTAGATGTGTTTTGCTGCATTTGTTGCTTTCAGTTGTGTTTTTGTCACTTTTAGTCACGTCTTTGTTGCTTTTAGACGCATGTTTGTCAGAACATGTTTTAAGAAATGTAAACTACAAGGTTATTTTTACGAAGAATAAAACAGGAAATGTATTTGTTTGTGGAGGAAATTATTGGAGTTCAAAAGTAGCAGTCTTTGCAATTTGCTAATTGCGTCCATTAAAATTGCGATCTTGATTAATTGTGCAGCCCTATACAGTAGTACATTTAGGAGGGCAACATCAATAAACACTTTGCAAAATTAATTCGTTCTTCAACATTTCTTGCAACATCTTAAAGCTGGCATACTTCAAACATTTAAATAAACAAAGTACAACCAAATCATATGAGCAATATTTAAAGCAGGCACCTAAGATGGAGACTCCCTTCTGCAGATGTAAACAGAAGGACGCGTTAAACCAACAATTAATTTAGCTACAAACGCACAGCACTTCACAGCCACTAACGCCTCACAAGAGAGCAGCAAACAGTCGCTAATGGACACTAAGAAGTGAAGCATTATGGGTGCCAGCGTGTTTGTCATCTCACTTAACAAAGACAACAAGAATTACATGCTTGAATATGACAATAATTAGGAAGAAGAAGACATTTTATTAAAGAAGAAGAACCAGAAATGTGTCATAAAAATTTTGTGTGAAGAAATGAGTGATAGTTTTGCCAATTATAGGCCAAGGACAAAATGAGTCTTCCTCCTGATTTGAAAAGGACAGGATCTTAAGAAAAGCACTCATCCTTTATCATAGTCTTTACCCTTAGATAATATTTAGATGTTGAAGGTCAGTGGAAAGAGCGACTACAAGATCTATGGATGTCAGAGCACTGCCAGAGGTTTTATTTGAGGAAATTTAGTGCAACGAGTCGACACAAGCAATAGATTCTTTCATACACTTGACAACAGCATTGGCATGATACTAAAATGTCAGATTTGAATAGAGACTCTAAAAAGACATCTATATAATGCAATTTAGTATAATACACTAGTACTTTGTTATTATTATACATAGCGTACACACATTATAGCATAGTTTGGATTGTTTTCCTATTATTATTATCATCCATTGTTGAATATACCAAACAAGTTCTTGTGACTGTCACGATAATTCGACTTTTCGTTCAGTAAATAATACAAAGAACTATAACTTTTTGCGGTCTAATATTTATTGTGGGTATTTTTTTTGTACTGGTGGGGATCTTTTTGTATTTTTTTTAACGATAAGATTTGAGCTGTAGACAGTTGAATAAATAACTTTTAGGACTACATGTTTTATTCTGCTATTTATTTAATGATAAAAAAAAACGTTTAGAACTGTTTTAAAGGATGGTCCTGCGTTTGAGTATTATACCAGAGGCATAAGAATGAGTTTCTATAATACTGTTTATAGTATTTTCTTCAGCAATATATCACACTTCAGAGTTTGTTATCCTGACAGGTCCCTAGTTTGTGAATTTTGTTCACTGTCAAACTCAATAAACCTTTTTTGATTCTGATTACCGTCATAAACCATTCTGATGAAGATCAAAACCTTTCTTTAAACCATTCAGGAAAGGTTATTTTTTCTGTATCATTACTTTCCGACTATCGATACTTTAAAACAAGCCTTATTGACAAGTATATGAAAGCTTCTGCTACGAGTAAATTGCTGCTGAATTGATTTGGAGCCTGGGAAGTATATTTTAGTGTCTTTACAAAACTCCTAGCTATGCACCGATTGCAACACAATGCTCTGTACAGCCTGTGAATGAAGTTTGACTGGATGAATGCACAGTGAGTGAAAAGGAGGAAACAGATGTGGAAGACTTGAGATTGTGACAAGGCTGATTCGCTTGCGCTGCACCACGGAGGTCTGGGAATACGTTCACTTTCAATAGCAGCCACAACCCAACATATCATTTAGGGCCTAGTGGTGTAAACTGCTGAACCGGGGCTTATCCAGATGATCGATTGATAGTTTTCTCACATCTGTCCACAAGGCACGCTCCAGAGAGGGTCTAATAGGCTTGGTATGACTGATGTGAAACCACCAGACGTATTTAGCTCCCAAAGTAAAGGTTATTCAGTTGAGGCATTACTTAAGAGATGTTTGAAGGCAGCACTGCAAATCTAAGGGTGTAATAAAATAGGATCTAGTTGTAAACAGATAAATCAGGGGGGAATTACCTGCTCTAATGGTCTGGTGTGGACCTTGTTTAGAAGAACCTGGTATAGTGTACATTTAGTCTTGGTTTAGTGCTAGTCTGGTTGGGTTTTGACCTGATTTGGACCAGGTGCAGTCCAAACGACGACAGGCAACAATTTATAATGTTTTGGACCGTGTTTATACCTAGTTTCCTCCTGATAATCGGTCTTAATCTTCTCAGCTAGACCTGGTTTAATTCCTTATTTAGTCGTAGTTTAGAAGTTCTGGATTAGACTTAATTAACCTAATCTACAAAAACTTTTAAAGCATGTTTTAAAGCAGCCGTGCTGGTTTGCGGGCCCGTCGACAGAAATTTGGGAGCCCAGGGCAAGAATCCTCATACAAATCACTTCTAATATAAATTAAAATGAAAACAATTCTAGGGCCCATAAAACCCATAGGCCCTGGACAACAGAGCCCTTTGTCCACCCCCCGTCTACTCGCCTGCTGGTTTGGGATTAGTCCATGTTGAATGCAATAAAACTATAAATTATGACCAAAACGACGCTGTCTGAAGCATAAAGGCTTAATTCTCCCGCTGTCTGTTGTGTGAGTGTAGTTGCAGTCATGCAGCGAAGATATAAATAATTCTCTTCTAATGTGGGCTAATTCTATCTCTGTGGGAAACACAAACTGTCAGGAGTTGGTCGGCCAAACACCATGAACACTGTACTTTTGCCAACGCCTGGCTCTAAGGTCCATTCGACACAGAACAGCCTGCTGTCAACGGTCGCCTGCCATACTCAGACCAGGGCAAAAGTGATATTTTCACTTAATCTGATCTTTTTAAGAGTTTGATAATACTTTTTAATATAGGCTTATATGCAAAGTGTCATTGTATTATTAATGAGGTGATTGTAATAAAGCAATAACTCTGCATCGATAGCTGTGCAGGTCCATTTGTCTCTAATATGACATTGACAAGTCCTTAACATATGGATAAGAGAGTATATCATGCCAACAGAAAACGTATATATATAGATAAAATACTACATTATGAGCCCAGGGAGTTGAACTTTGAATCAACAAATTTAAAAGCCCATAACATTAAAATTTAAAAATGCTAAAGCACTTCCTACTTTTGAGCTATATTGGTCAAAGCCAGCATGAAATCATAATAATGGACAGGGTTTGTGATGAGAGATGGCCTAGTTTGGACGTGCATTCCTCCCTGGGGGGCTCCATTATACATGACTCAATCCTTTGGGCGTTTTTTTTACTGAAACAATGTAGAAACAGAGTCCTAATCCCCAACCTTGAACCATCTGCTGGGGATGAACCTTAAAACACAGATTAGACGATACAAAGCCCAGCAAATAAAGGACTAACAATAGTAAATGGGATTTGAAGCACGCTTCAGGCACAAAGAACGACCCCAGAGCTTGAATCACAAATCTTACTTTAAATTGGTACACTATTATTGTGGATGTTGTAAATCAGGGCATTTGGTTATGCAAAGCTGCACAACGAACTCAAGGGAGAGCTGAGATTTTGAAAGCAGCCTATGAAAGCAACCCACAGCCATATGTTTGCTTCAGTCTGAGTCACCTGACCACGCAAGTCCACACAGTGAGAACCATTTGTTGTGATTTGGCGGCTTAGGTTTAGACACAGAGTTAGAGATGCATTGTCATGTCAGCTATTTTTGTGAGGGGGGCTTTTTAAAGAACACTCAGCTCTGCAAAGTTTTGGGCAGGTATTCAGAGTTGAGTGCTTTAAGACTCCCTTTTTTAAGTTATTTATTTCTATTATTTTGTTTTTATGACTTTGCTTGGATTTGATTTGACCGGTTTTACTGTTTTAGTAAGTCATACGAACAAACTGAGCACTTATTACTGTATAAATGTTGTTTGTTGTTTGATGTCTTGTGTCTGTGGAGCACTTTGGAAACAATTGTGTTTATAAATGTGCAATATAAAAAAGTGGGTTTAGATTTGAAAAGGAGATCCAATTTAATCTTTAATTTAATCCTTTAATTGTTTTTTGTTATTCCTGAAACTTTGTAGGAATTGTAATTATGGTTGTCAAAATAAAAGTATTGACACCCAAATAAGTCTGCTATTTGATACTAAATCAAAACTAGACACTCATTTGAGAAAGTATCAACACTGAGAAAAACAAACCACATAAACAGGATAAAATTAGACTTTCTCTGAAAAGTATATCAGATGGTGTGTGTTGAAAATTACTTTTTGAAATCTAAGATTTTGTTTTATCGCCTTATCATTAATATGAAATCGGTAAAGACTATCCAGCAGTCCCTTAGTTATGAGTTTGAAATTTTAGTATTGTGACTTTTGATAGTACAAGTTGCAAGGTTTTTTGACCTGTGTTTTCTTCTTCCCACTCCTTTTCAACCTCAAACAAGAAACTAAATTCTTTGTTAAATGTTTTTATGGCATGACTTTTAGAAACATACTTATTAGTTTGTCTTTACTCAAAATTTCTCTTTGCTAAAATAAATAAATTAATGAATGAAATTAAAATAAAATTGACTTTTTGTGGCACAATGGAAAGAGCTACAACTCCTTGGTTCCAAACTATATTTTATCATCATTACAAGACTATAGGACCAAACGTGTAGCAGTGTGTGTTTCTTATCTTTGCACAACGATACATCTCTGTTATTCGTATGCCTTTTGGCCAAGAGCGTCTTCCCTTCTGGGTCAAAGGTTCTCATAAACTGATGACTGCAAATCCTCACAGTGCTCCTTGAGGACACACTCGATTTCAATGATAATCCATTTACCAGCGGTTTGCACATGGTCAGAATATACGTGCAAATAATGATTCACTCCAAACACATCCCTCTCCAGCCTCTGTTCATTGGCAAATCTATGGACAGCATCAACAAACAATGAAGGCACCAACTTTTCCATTTGTCAGAGAAAGATAGGGTGATTTTTCAAAGTGCTGTGGCTGATGTTTGTTGTTATCACTTGTGTGCAGATAGGTGTAAAAGGATAAGCATAGAGGAAATATTGTAGGTGACAGGATATGACAGGATATAGGCCATGCACTTAGACACCCTGTGATTGCACACAGCAGGAAAATGCCTTAATTATATCAACACCTCCATAACCTCAGCAGATTCCTCATGCACAAAGTGTCTATTTGTGGCTTAAACTTAACGTAGAATCTCCTGCAAGAGTTAAGCCTCGTTAAACTCACATGTTGGAAGTTTGCCTCGCAGCTCAGTGGTTTGTCTGGGGCAGCGTGAAGGCAACAAATGGCTATAGTACCGCTATGTTACCGACAACAGGAATACTCCCAACATAAAATCATGCGCTACTTCTCCTAAGTGACTAAATGTATCCACGCAAACTTCGCGTCTGAATCCCCTCGTGTCAAATCCGCGCAGCGCAAAGACGCATTTAACGCAATTTTAACCAAAGCGCGCAGCGAAAAGACAAGAGGCAAAACTTACGTGAAGACGAAGAATAAAGTGGTCGACCCCACAAGAAGCGTGGCAGCTGTGGATACTGGGATGTATTTCGTGGGTTTAAATCTCTTTCCAGTGCTGTCGGGCATTCTGTAATTTCCACATTCCTCAATTAGTTATTCCGATAGCAGTCGCATGTAGAAAAGAGGTCCTTGGGTGCAGCAGCAGCGCGTATGGCAGGCCTGATTTGCGGCTATTGGAGGTACAACCAGACCCGTTTTTTGCCTCTATCGGTGAAGCCGCATAGATCCGAAGATAGAGGCTGCAGGAATACATTGAGCTCTGTGAAAGCCTGGAAATCCCACCCTTCCAAACCAGCCCACTAGTGAGGTCACTGAACCGCTCAAAAAGGTGGAGCCTCGCCGCAAAGCCTGCTGCTGCAAGTGTCCTCAAGATCAGTCAGTAGCCTCTGGACAAATAATTCATACAAACCCCCCAAACCCACCGCGGATATCTTGACGGATGGTTGCACAGTGCAGAAGGAACAGTCTCAATATATCCATGGTGGAAAACTGCCCCAAACAGGCAATAAGGATTATTGTGTAAACATTTACTTATAACAGAAGCCTACCAATTGCCCCAATTAAGGACTTGATAATTAGACGCAAAAGTACAAGAACAGCACTAGAGTAAAACTATATAATCAAAAATCCATGCATGACGATACATTAATTAAAACACAATATAAAGTAATCTTATTTTGTTGATTGTTGGTGTTTTTTTTTTTTATTATTGTACTCGTTATTTGGATGCAGATTCTAAAGCGCATATAAAAAGACATTTTCTTCACAAGTAAAAAAAGAGGGGGCAAAGTTTATACTGCAAGTCTTCAGTTACCAATTTTCACCCTTAATTTGGTTGACAATATAATTTTAAAGTCTAAAAGTACAAATCATTGTTTGACAAGGGGATTTACTGAAATATAATCGTTGTCTAGTCAAATACTAAAACAATCGGTGATAACCGTTTTTCAAATTAGACTTCAATCCTACCACTTAACGAGATTAAGATGCAAAAAGACATTGGATATAATAAGGTCCCACAAAAATATGAAATATGTGGCTTCTAAATAGATTACTGCATTTGAATGTATTAAATGTATCTTTTCTTCGTTATCAGTTTTTATACGTTTTGGACCATACGTTTGGACGGTAAAATTGTTTGGTGAATTGATTTTGAAGCTTGCAGCGATCCTGGAACGCCCTCAAGTGTTCAAAGTCGAAACAGTGCATTTTATTGTCTCATGTGGGCCACCGTAATGTTTGCAGGAAGCAGCGCAGATTAGCCGCTAATGCTAACGCGCAGAGAGGATGTATTTTTAGTTTCCAATAATTAGACGCCTCTCAGCAGGTGTTCTTTACGGATATCGAGGATTGACTTTGTGGACTCCATCCTGAAATAGCATAGCAGACAGTAGGGACAAGATCGTCGGATATTTTCTGACCGTTTGTGCACGATATTTGTTTTTGTTAATTAGCTAGCCGTGGTCTTTCTCGGTTGCGCCATGGCTTACAGACGGACTGTAAAACTTCTTTGTGGCTTGGCCGGAGGATCTGCCGTGATCGTGGTGGCTGCTGCCGCTGCGGAGGGAAACGGGTGTTTTGGAGGAGGGCAACCGGGAGACGGGACGAGTGTCTGGTCGAGATTCACCAAGATTAAAGCAGCACAGCCGGCGTGGACACCCTCCAGCCACACTCCCGCTCCCACCGGACACTCCTGGGACTTCAACTGGGACAAGTACGTGGCGTCTTGCACCTTCGTGTCACTGTACACTGTTTATTTATTACACGTTATTTACAGTGCAGTAAGAGAACCGTTATTTTTGCCAGAATGTGGAAGTGCTGCAGCGTGTAGTTCAAGAACAGTTGGAAAACAAGAATCAAAATAACGATATAAGCTAAATATAGCTTATAAAGATTTTAATCTAATCAACTAACTAGAATATAAACAATGAAAAGAGTAAAATTCAAAAAGGCATAAACACTGCAAGTAGAGTTAAAAAATATAAGGGTAGAAAAATAGTTAGTAACATAAGTGGCTTTGTATTTTCCAGTGCAACTAAAATTCTTTATGTTATCATGTGGTCTTATTCTATTTATGATAAAGCTCAAGATCATTTTAAAACTGTCCAGGAAACGTCACAGTTTGTCTTGTTTTTCTGATTTTTAGTTATTTATGTATTGTATCTATATTTCAAATGACTATCTAGTTTCAGTTCTACTGTAAGTATCAATTAATATCAGATTTTTCTATCTACTTCTGACAACCGTAGTGTGACTATGTAGTTATGAAAGAGCAATGCATTAATGAACTGTTTATATCTGTTAAGTAGGCTGAATGTACAATGACATTTCATGAGCCAATTGCTTGTAAAGTAGATAAAATAGGTGTATCTATGTAAGGTGCCAAGAGTCATTTGTTCTTCAGCTTACTTCCTCTTTAAACCTGCCTATGACCTAGTTTTCCTCGCCTGACCTTAACCATGTGAGACAAAGCTATCTTTAATCTCCTGTCTTCTTTAACTCTGTGCAGGAGAGACCCATCTGCGCTGGTCAACGGGAAGAAGAAAGGGAGTGTGACAGAAGACCCCAGCTCTGAGCAGGAAAATGGCAAACCCAAAGCAACTCGCAACATCCTCCTCATCAGACACTCCCAGTACAACCTGAGTGGTGCCGTCGACAAAGAGAGGTTTCTCACTCCTTTAGGTGAGGCTGTTTAAATGCGTATAGACTCTTGAAAAAATGTGTGAACAGAAACTGAAAATCAAGGCTGTTTTGGCAAATGAAACCACTCTGATACATGTAAGCGACATCAGAGCCTGGTCTAAACTTTTAAAAAAACAGTTATACTATTTATTATTTTATATTATTGGGTAATTTTGCCTCCAGTCGCCTGTATTCCGGAATTTTGAATTTATTTATTTATTTATTAACCTTTGTTTAACCAGGTAAGAATCACATTTTAAAGGGTCTAGGTCTAACACCCACAAACTTGTTTCATTTTTTAAGATGTACAAAATGTATAGAAATGCATCAACAACACCAGTAACTGGGAATATTGAGAAAACTGTCAATAATTTGATACTTGTTTGTGCCCTTTTCTGCTACCACAGCTAAACCAACAAGCAAGTTACACTGTCATTACTGATTGACTACTTTATTATAATTATAGTAATCCTCGGAAAATATTATTTTTTTTATTTTGTCAGTGGTGCACGCCCCTAGCACATAGACTGGGCCTATTGCTTATTGACGTAATAATAATGTGACTATATTTTTTTTAAGGTCGTGAACAGGCAGAGCTAACAGGGCGGCGATTGGCAGCTCTTGGACTGAAGTATGATCTTCTGATTCACTCGAGTATGACGAGAGCAACTGAGACGGCTAACATCATTAGCAAACATCTCCCAGGTCTGGACACACTAAACGATCATGTTATCAATTATTTATTTTTCAGAGTTGGGTGACTTTCAGCTCTGTTTTGTTCATAGGGGTGGACTTGGTCAGCTGTGATTTATTAAGAGAGGGGGCACCTATTGAGCCAGTTCCCCCCGTGACACACTGGAAACCTGATGCTGTGGTGAGAACATTTCTCTTTATGACACGCAGGCCTTTACGCAACGATCAAAATGTTTTGGCTTCCAAACTTAAGCAACTGTCATAACACAATTTATCTGGTATATTACTCATATTTGTGTTTGTTCTTTTTCACATTAAACACGTTTCATTTGTAGCATGAAACAACATGATGTATTACTGATAGACTATAACTAGTCACGTTTTGGATCAACACAAATTACTAATCCTTTTCTAATACCTGAAGAACAGACAGACAAGTTGAACACACACCAGTGACATTTCTGGCTGCTCAGTGTAAATGCACCTCTTTCTACCTCTTTTTGAACATAAATACTACAGCAGCACAATGTAACAGAACTTGCACATTGCTCATATAAATTAATTAACTTCATTCTTAAAATTAAAGTGTACAAAACTGTTTTGTCATGTCATTAGCACAAATTCATATTGTTGTTCAATACTGATCAGCCTTAAAGTTGGACTGTAACTTTTCTGCTTATTTTCATGGAGATTTTATTGCTTTGCCTGAAATGTTCCACAATGTGCTATTAAACATTTCTGTGTATTCAATTACAGAGATTTTACTGGGAAAAAAAGTGTGCATTCTCCACACATCTGAATTTGACCTTATGGTGTCATTTGTTTGTCTCCGTGGAGATGGAAAACTAACAGTATTACATGATTTGGAGACAAACAGGTGGCAACCCTCCACCTAAAACATTGATTAAATTCTTGAAAAGCACCTGTGCTTTTACAGTCTTTAACATTTAGGAGTCTTTTTCACGTGCTCTCCTTTATTTCCATACTTGCTTCATGTTTTCTCCCTAAACTGCCTGGGGTTCTGAGTGAAACCCTTTATTTGGCTCTCATCTTCTGTGCCGTCCTCCAGCAGTACCACGAAGATGGAGCTCGCATTGAGGCTGCCTTTCGCCGCTACATCCACCGCGCCGACCCCAAGCAGAAGGAGGACAGCTTTGAGATCATTGTGTGTCATGCCAATGTCATCCGCTATTTTGTGTGCAGGTTTGTGTTGTTGACCGCCATCAGATAAACATGCACGTCGGTAGAGTACAATAGATTATAGAGAAGAATTTACCTCACCATTCTGTAGTTGTCCATATCAAAAGTAAACCAGCGACTGAGCAGTGGTAATGGACCTGAGCCTGTGTGGTTTGCTCCAGTGCTTGTAACACATTTTCTACAAAGGTAAAACTGGGTGTTGTAATGCACACCTTTAGGGTAGAGCGGTGGTTCTCAAACTTTTTTGTCTTGAGTACCCCCTGAACTTTGTCTCACACTCAGAGTACCCCTTAACTTGAGTTTAAGGCAAATAAATGGGTTTACTAGTTACATATTGTCAATTATTACTATTATATTTTTGTTTTGATTATGTTTATGGTCCAAGAAAAGACGCTAAATTTACTTGTTGACACTGTTTTTAAATTCAGATAAAAGTACATTTCACATCACATCTTAATTTAAAACCTGAAACCATGTGTCAGTTGTGTGTAATTTGTCTGCATTTTATGTGTTGTCGCTTATTGATGACATAGACTGGGATTATGGTTTAGAACTCAGCTATTTACTATTATCTTCAATTTTTCTTTTCAAATGTATGATAAATATTTTCCACATACACAATCCCACCAAATTAAGTAATGATTAGAAAACTGTCATACGCACTCTTAAATAGTTCTTCTAGTATTTGTAGTTATGGAGAATTAGGACAAACTATTTTAATAATGTAGGTGTAATTGACATCTAACCAGCAGAAAGTTGACTCAAACTGCCTTCTTTTGTCATCCTAGAGCGCTCCAGTTTCCTCCCGAGGGCTGGCTGCGAATGGGCCTGAACAATGGCAGCATAACGTGGCTGACCATCCGTCCCAGCGGAAGAGTGGCCCTGCGGACTCTTGGAGACTCAGGGTTTATGCCCCCGGACAAACTCACTCGGACCTGATGTAGACGCTTCAGTTTTAATCCGTTTTCTCCTTAAGTGTCTTGAAAATGAATTATTTTGTAATTTAAACAACCATCATGTCTTTACTCCTGTGATGTGGTGGTTGACGTGTGCCATATGACGCCAGCAAAGTTTAAAAAGCTCCTTTGCAAGTCCTCTTGAATGTAGAGTTTTTACAGGTTTTGTAACACAACCAAAACATGTTGTGGTATTGCAAAAACAAACATTGGTTTACAAAGATGTGATAAAATTGCGTACTTAATATTGTGGTGTAAAAAACTTTGACATTTTGTATTAAAAGTATTCACATTCATCAGAATAAAGGAGGAGTGATGTTTTATTAATAAGTTGAAAGCAAATCCAGACATACATAAAGAATACACCATGAGTTACCCTTTAATAAAGCACAAAATGATAAAAGCACAAGAAGCATGTTTGACGTTTTTAGGTGCATTTTCCACATTCATGAACATTCATAGACCAGAATAAGATCGACTGAGAGCACAAGGTCGATGTTACAATCATTTGAGTGAGGAAGGTTAGTGCACTCCGATAAAAAGTTTAATTCAAACAAATTTACATTCAGAACAGCTGTTTTAAAACCTGACCAGAGTGGAAAACTGAATGTTTGATTTTTGTCATGACTAGCCCCGTTCTTCGTAAGCAAATAATTTAGCTAACAATCAAAACATTACCACGTCACTTTGATTTCTAACACTAAAAATTAACTGAACTAAATTAAATGACTACCATAATTAGTTTTGTACAATTATTACTATTAACCTGTATTACCACTTCAAATATATTTAAGGCAATTCAGCAATAACTTGTACGGACAAAAAAGTGACCCATTTTAAAAGATTTCAAAGATTCATATGACAATTAGAACAGTTGTAAAATTTTGAAAGTTTAACATTGTTTTCAGATTCTTGGAAAACTTAATCAATGTACCATGTTTAATTTCATATTTAGAGCTCCTGACCAATAAATTAAAAGGAACATTAAAAGGAAAAGGAATTGCACGTCTAAGACCCTCAGTAGCGGAAGAAAACCAAAGTCAACATGTCCAGGAATCAATGTAAATGTATGCAAAATGTAAATGTATGCATTTATTGAATAACAAAATAAAAACATGGAAGAGCTCAGTCTGTCTTTGAGGTTTGCCATACTCTACCACAGATCCAATCATTGGTCACCTCCAAGTGTTTGTGTCAAACCGATGAGACGTGACCCATCTCAGAAAATTAAGGCAATTTCTGAACTGAAGAGAACTTAAAAAATGGCAGTCGGTTTTACACCACTTATATAAAACATTTTGTGCTACTGACCAACATACAAAAAATATTTTTTAAATATTAACATTAGTTTTTTTAAAAGATGCATCAGTGTCAGAAACCTCTTGAGGATCCCACACTAACTTTTAGTTTCTTACTTTGGGGAGTGTTCCTTTTGACCACAATATTCAAAGAGCTGACTCAGGCTTTACAGGTGCTTCTCATTTGCCACAACAGGATTAAAGTCAACTTAAACACATCCACACCCATACCGTACATACAGATCTTTTTTTCCTTTTATATTGAGTACATCACAACCCGACGTAATGAGGATTCCCATTTCACTTAGTACACATCAGCTTCAGTACAAAACTTCAAGACATTTGTGCATATTTTTGTTAGATTTGTGAGCTCCTAACTGTCGGAGCCACTGGTGCAGCTGAATTTGTAACTGGAGGAAAAGCAGAGCATGACCTCACTGTTGGCAGGAGTTATACCGATGGGTCGTTTAAGTGCTTGAGGCGGATTCTCTGAATGTAGCTAGCATTGGCAGGGCTGTAGCGGCTGGGACTGAAGTCTGGAGAGGCAGCGTGCCGAGCCGGAGACATCAGGCTGCTCACTGGAGAGCCGGGAGTTTGGGGCATCCTGAGTCGCGGTTTAACCACAGCGGGACTAGGCCACCTGCGAGACACACCACAGCACAGGAGCACTTTAGATTGTTGAACAGCCCATATACAACATTATAATAATTTGCTCAATTATTGTTCAATATTATTTGTTAAAATCAGTTAAAAATAAATACCTTAGTAATATTTATTTTAGTTTTGCGATTGCTTACCTCTGCATGTCTGATGTAGAAAATAACTTCATTGTGCTCTTCCATTTATGAATGCTGGGGTACTTCTGAGGGTCAATATCCAAGCTTTCAACGGCTGACAAAACTTGACTATCCAACTTTGTAGGTGAATTTCTAAAGAAATTGAAAAATATATTAAGTGTGTTTTGTAGAAAAACATGTGATTCACTAAATTAATTAGTGTAATACGTCTTTACAGACACAAGCAAAGGTACGTCTTACCCTTCAATAAAAAGTCCTTTTCTTATGAGTGGTGGCGTCCGTGGGAGGAATTCATGGGAGTTGTCTAAAGACTTGTACGAGGAGCTGGAGGAGCCGGAGCTGCTCAAATCCCTGCCTCCGTGGTCCCATGATTTTGACCTTGCACAGACATTACGTGCCCCTGAAAATGACCCCCTAGTCCTGCCCAGAAAATCCAGGCTCTCCTCTGCCTCAAAGTACTCCTCGGAGCTGCCACTGCTGCGTCGCTCTTCAGAATCTGCCTCAGTGGGCCAGCTCGGCCCTTCTGCAGCCTCACTGTCCTGTTTGGGACTGAAACTAAGGCGGTGCAGCCCAGAGCTCAGGTCTGCAGCTGAGGAGAAACTGTGTGGATCTCTGCTCCTGCCCCCACTGCTCCTCCTCTCCCTGCAGCCCGTCGAGGAGTCTATAGGCTCCTGGAGAGACATGCGCTCAAACTCCACCATCAGGTTTGAGACGGGGGACAGGAGACAAGAGGATGGGGAGGTGCGCTGAGACACTTTGTCTCCATTATGAGTCCTGTCTCTGGAGGAGGAGCACACCCCATTTTTACAGACAGAACTGGGCGACAGGAGGCTGTCATCACAGCGACAAAGCATGTCCTGCTCAGCCGCTGTCTCAATCAGATCTGGTCTGGGCAGGATGTGAAAGTCTAGGCCCCCCACTGCACCCTTGAGCCCGTCCTTGGCTGCAGCAGATGAGGTGATGCTGGTAAGTGCTGCATTCTGTCGGTTCTTTATCTCTTCAAGGCTGATGTCATCACCTTCGTCCAGAAAAGCACCCACAGAGATAGAGTTGCAAAACTTCTTGAGCTTACCTGCAACCACAACATCAAAAATTATATTACTGACTTCTGACCTAGATTTGGCAAAACACATGCATGTACTGTACCTGGAGAAGGGGTTCGAAATCTATTACTCGTCTCATTTTCTCCAGCTTCCTCATAAACCCGAGAGCTAAAGTCCTTTTTGCCCAAGTATTCTTCAAGTTTACGTAAACCCTCGGCTGATGACAAATCCACAAAACTGTCCAGAAAGTCCCAGTACTCAGACCAGGGATGGCCCTTTTCATGAGCCAGGTCTCTGGAGAGAAAAACTGTTAGCAACTGATTTTTTCTTTAAAAACTTGCAGCAGCCTCAAGGAAGTTGGGATGTACCTGCCCACTTTCTCTGCTCCACGTTCTGGGTCAGACTTAAGGATGTCAACACGCTCTCGAGGCGGTGTTTTCCAAGACCGTCTGAAGTCATCAGCCTACAGAAGGCAAAGCCGTTTGTCAATTACATGTTTTTGATTTTTGCTACACACTTAACTTTTAAAGACTTGCCTTAGAGGGGCTTAACGGTCCAGCAAATGCAGTTACTGTCATCATTGGATCCATTGGACTTCTCATGTGACGTTGGATCAAAGAGAGACTTTCCGAAGACTCAGGTGACCAAGGAGTACCAATAATAGGCTGAGATGTGTTATCTGCTGCCCTCAGCAAAGGAATATAGCAGCGATCTGAAAAATGTAACAGGATTAATAAAAGTGATTGTCTGTTGTGTCCAAGAAAAGACACTTGATTTGATCATCTGTATAAAGCTAAATTACCTTCCAAATAATCAATAATTTTCTGTTTGATCTCTTTCGTTTTATTTTTCCGGCTACAAATCACCTACAGAAAAGGAAAAACAACCATTATTGTTATTATTATTATTATTATTATTATTATTAATAGACACAATACAGCACAACTGTTGCTGCACTAAGCATTACTGAGAATCCACAGGGGTTAATCTAATTTTAACTTTGTGGAGTTGTGGCCAGAGATTTGAATAGCAAATAAAAAGGTCACGGCTACAAGAGGACAAGTGCAAACAAGTCTGAACGGCATGTCATCCCATACTCACATCAGACGGTCTCTGGCCATCCTTGTTTTTGCAGTTTTTATCTATGTCAGGGTGTGAACACAGCACATTGACAACCTCTGGGCACCCAAACTTACAGGCAAAGTGAAGGGGAGTTTCAAAGCCCTAAAAAAACAGAATACTTTCAATTCAGCCCTTGGAAACAGTTTTCTCTTTTCTCTTTTAAAAAAAATGCACTGTCATAAAACTCACAGCTTTATCAGGAGTATTGAGGTATAGATCTACAATGTAGCGGATACGTTTCTGTAACATTGCTTCTTGGTCATCTGGGTACATAAGGCGCATGAACTCTGGGTTTTCCAAAATGTCCAAGAGCAGCTGGCTGATACCGGCCTGGTTTTCCTTTGCTGCTACGTGCATCACATTGTACCGGCAACCCTCCTAGCCATAATATGGAGAATAGATTAACAGTTATAACACATCTTTAACCACACATGATCCAACAAACTATCCAACATTATTTTTGTTACCTGCACAACAGTTGGATTATCCCCTGAACCAATCAGATAGCGGGGGTTGCTCCAGACTAACTCGTTAAAGGCAACTTCGTCACCCTTCTCCACAGCCTTCCTTAATTTGGCTGTCAGGTCTTGTGTGCGCGGGCTCTTATAGCTGTTGGCCTTTTCCCGGTTAATGGTATCAACCTCCATGCTGTCTGCTGTGGACCATTGTGTTAACGTTAGCAAAAGGCCATTTTCACATTGTTGTTATAATTTACTAAATTGCACCCACCTTTACAAATAGTCACTCCTGGTTTTACAGGCGAGACACATGGTGTAGATTTGCTTGGAGAAGGGTAGTAGTCACAAATGCCCTTTGCAAACTTTTCAGCATCATCACGATTGGGAAATGCCTTGAAGCGGGCACCCTTCATCAACTTAACAGCCTGAAGAGCTTCTTTCTTGTCTATGTACACATGTGCCCTTTCTATAAATCCAAAAACAAACGTGTGAGGATTTTGAATGTATTTTTTACCAAATGAAACTTCTAACACAAACTGTTACATTTGTCCTTTCTGTTACTGGTTTCAACAGAATCAGCCTTTGATATCAAATGTTCACATAATCACATCATCATTGCTGAAATAGCTTAGAATACCATACAACAATACTGTTAAGTAAGGCACCACAATTGGCACAATGACGATACTAGGTCCATGAAAAATGTATAAACAGTCATATTGTATGGCATGCATTTCATTGTCTACGATTAAAAAAGGCACTTACCATTTCTAGCTAAAACATCCTCCCATGGTGGGCATACCCCATAATAGCAAGTCGGGGATGTTTGTGCAGTCCGGGACGGAGTTTCACACAGAGACTTTGACTGAGACACATCTAGGCGGTTTGAGTTCTGCAGCACAGAGATCTCCTCTTCTTCTGGTGGGTTCAGACCCACCCCATAGCCAAAGTCCAGCTCCTCTCGAGCAGCTTCACATGTGCTGCTACTGCTTATTGTAGGTGTAGCCGCTGTAGAGGCACTTGGCACAGGTGTGGCCTGTTTAGTGGCATTGCTGGAGATCCCCGCTGATGCTGTGCCTGAATCAGACTCACTGGTCTCCGGACCTGCAAGGGCTCGAGCAAGCTTCCTCTCAAATATGGCTCGGGTCGTAGCAGTGATGGGGCCACACTTCAGGTTTGCTCGGGCAAACTCTTCTCGCAGTTCATCAGCACTCAGCCCCTTCAGCCTGCTCAGAACAGCCTCCATGCTTTAGCCCTACAGCACAAAGTAAGACACACGGTAGAGCAATACATTTAAATAGATGAAGCTAAATATAGATAATTGTACCCCACATAGTATTTAACATTGGTATAAGATACATGCTTATACAAATGTTAAGTCCGATTATGATTGGGACACACACACGCATATATATATATATATATATATATATATATATATATATATATATATATATATATATATATATATATATATATATATATATATATATATTATTTTTTTAATAAGTAAAAATGAATTATTTTTCTCATGAAAATGCAATAGAAATGCATGCAAGACAAAGGAATCACTGCAAGTAACTAGTTGCTTGCTTGCTAGCTAAAGGCCATTTCATTTTAGCAGACTGGAAAAGTATAGTGAACGTAAAGTAAACTCAACGGAATCAGTATTGGTTCTGCAATCCATCCATTTTGCTTTAGGAAGTGGCTTGGATAATACTAGCTTTATTTCCATGCCGTCAAGCCTAAACATGTCAATCGAGGTTGGTTTTCGAGCTGCAACGTAACTAATTGATACGTCTTCGTGTTGGTGATACGGACAATAATCGTGGTGTACGTCATGACATCTAGTAAAGTGCGTCCCTGTACTCACCATGTAACATGTTATGTTAATTATAAGCAGATCAATTGGAAACTAACGCTAGTTTATAGCAGATTAACTGTAGGATAGACAAAAAGCTAGGCTCGGTCTGGAAAAGCCCCATTGTTTACAACATATTGCGCGCATGCGCAGTTTCTAGGGAGGGCACGGGCTGCTTTTAAGTACTGTAGGAAATTGTACATTGTTAGGCCAAGTACATTTATCATAACGTACGTGTGTTGAAAAAACCTGGTATTGATATGTTAACATTTTTTACTATTTTGGTTACGTTGTTGGAAGTGTCTTCAATTAATCAAGCCAGTTAGGTTAAAATTAATATTTATCATCTGTCTAAATGTACCCACTTCCATTGAGGCATCAAAGCAGCGTCTTGAGCTCATCCAACAAACGTGATTCATTTTAGGGAAACAAAACCAAAACCCTGACGAAGCTGCGCCACATTAGTCCCAGACCAGCGTTCTCACACTCTAAAGTAACTCGATGGTTAATCAGGAGTTTGTAACTATCACAGGTTATTTACAACAATCACTTCGTGAAGCTGTTAGGCCACTATGCACATTGCGTGAGGCTATGCACTGGGACAAGCTCAAAGGAAGGTCCACAAACCTGTTATTCGTTTTTAACTATTTAACATCTGACTGTGAAAGACCAAAATCAATTAACCCATATTTATACATCAAGTGACAGTTTAGAAATGTTTATTTACCATTAGGTTAGCTTTCTACAATGCTAACGTTAACACTAGCCAGCCACTCAGCAAAGCAAGGCTAATTTACTCAAGTCTCCGGAGGATCCAAACACTCAAATACACCTAATTAATAACCGGATTAATTGACAGTTGCTTTAACAATTCCCTGTACTTTCAATAAATCGCAGAGCGCTATTATAGACATAAACTTATACCTCCTCCTCCTCCTCCTCTCTCCCGGCTGCTGTGCTAGGTGTCACACCGCGACGGTTTCAAAATGCAACCACCAAGGACCCGGTTTTGTCCGAGTAAACGCCTTAGCAAAAATAAACTTTCAGTGTTCAAAGACACCTTCTTTGACCATAAACTTTTTGGGACCAATTAATCAATTATGATATTATACATAGTATCAAAGTTCAGAGTCAAATATCCTACAAATCGTGACCATTTGTTTTGTTCACATTTTATGTTGTAGAAGCCTCGTTTAATTAAAACGTAATAATAAAATAATAATCAGACAATAACCGCAAACCAAGTGTCCTCTCATTTGTATCGTTATTATTAACATGTAATTAATGCACACACATTTCAGATGAATAGTGCAACTTTATGATAAATACAGTCACATATCCAAACACAAATGTTAAACAATGGAATGACTGAATCCCAAATGAGAGGAACTGCAGATACAACAGTGTTAAAGAACAGAGTAAAAATGTCCCAAGTGTACTTACATATTACCAAAAATACAGTGACTTTGGAAGATAGTCCAAATATTTTTTGACTGAGTATGGATAAATTAATAGCCCATTCAATAATCAATTATTCAAATGTCCCTTTTAAAACACATAGCTGAGACTTCTTTACCAAGCAAACAGCAAGGGTATGGCTGCATAACAGTTGTATCAAGGGCAACTACTGTGCCAGACCCATTTGATTTAGTTTCTTATTTTGACACTTTATACAACATTAATTAGCCATTCTTATGAATACACAATAATACAAAAGAAAGCATATTTATATATTAACTTAATCTTTACGTCAGCCACACATCAAACTGTGTGTTTGAGGGGTAAATACAGTATATACCCACGGTGATCAGAAAATGTAATGTCTGATTGCACATTAGTAATAGTAACATATCAGCTTCATTGTACAGTGTCCTAGTCCTTAAATGACCAAATGTGCAATTTTATTATTGTTGGTCATTGCATTGAACCATTCTGAACTTAACATGAACTTCCTCTACAGAAACAAGTGGATAGACAGACACCACCTTAGTCCTTTTAAAACATTGCTTTTAAGGCTATTAATGGTACAGTTTACTGCAATTCATGCTAGAGCAATCTGAATACATGAGTTTATGAGTTAAGAGTCTAAAAGTATTTCATTTATACCTTGTCAGTTTAGAGATAAATGAGTGTGGTACAGGCACGGGCAAACTGGAAGAACCATATTCAGACGTAAACTCTGACTTTTGCAATGTCGATGTCAGTAAATGCATTTTAGTGACCAAGTTTAATTAGTAAGAAAACTCAAAACATTGTGTGTTGTAAGCAAACTGCAATAAGGGGTCTTCTTAAAATATATGTCAAACTCCAAATAAATAAAACAAAATATTTAACAAAAATATAAACAACCAGCGAACAAAGTATAAAGCTATGGTATAGAAAGTATGAATTTGAGAAAGCACCCCTGTGCTGACGGGAAATTGCCAAATGTTGGCAGCAATTAAAGAGAACACTGAGCTCAAAGTGCCTTGTGGATAAAACTCCACTCTCCCTCTTTCAGCCTGAGATAAACATCTTTATTAGGATTGTTGCGTTTCTGCATCATTATTATTATCTACCAGTATATTGTTGAGTGGTAAAGAAGAGTTGGAGCCATCATTCTGAAGCTCTAGCTGAGCTTGTCCGTCTTCACTGTTTGGCCATGAGTTTATCGACTCATGAACAGTTACTGTGTGCTCCTCCATCTGTCTTTGAAGACTGTCCATTTCCTCTCTGAAAAACCAACAACATATATGACAACGGATAAAATGACTAATACTCTGTATTAAGCCTACAATAACAGCAATTTAAACAGAATCTTACTTAAGTTGCCGCAGACAGTTGTGCAGGTTGTTGAGCGGCTCCTTATTAACAGATGTGGATGGCTTCAGCAGTTCGTCCAGGAGAGAAGCAGGTACAGGACAGTCTGGGATTTTTACTGGAGTTACTGGGTTGGAAGGATTTCCTTCACTCTTCAGCTCAATGCGCTGGTACACCAAAGAAAAAAAGCTATTATTAATTATTATTCAACACCATTTTCTCGTCTTAATAAGTCGAAATGTCTTATCCTCAAAATGGTTATTACTTAAAAAAAAAATATATATATATATATGAGTAAACAATGTATGTGGCTGCAAAAACTTTTTAAAACTCAATCAACAGTTCCTTGCCTTTCTCACTCGGTTCTGTTTGAGCTGCTGGTTTTGCAAGAGCAAAGTTTTCATGCTGTTCCTCAGCTCTCCGACTTTGGCCTGAAGCATAAACTTGTCTTTTCTGGCGCTGCTCAGATCCTCCTGAACAGTCTCAAGCTCCACTTTTATGCTCTGTAACAAAGAAAATGATTGTTTAGACATGACACACATTACAAGTCTCAACAACACTACAGACAATACTACTATAAACTGCACTCCACATCAGTGGATCTCAAAATGTTGAGCTGAGAGTACAATGGTCTTTTTCAATTTCAATTCAAGTTGTGATTTAGTTAATTGTGGATTTCCGGTAATGAAATTGAGGGCATGTAACTTGTTTATCTTATCGTTGTAGATTCAAGAACTGGTTTAGTAAGTGTAGATTATTTTTTTGATATGAGATGTTAGTATTTTTGGTAATTGGTAATATACTGAAGAATCAAGAGATCTGTTAATATGTCGACATTGACTATTATTCACATTCTGCTGCAGTACATACATGCAGAGCGGTCTGTAGATTTTCCAGCTCCCTTTGATGGCACTGCTCCATCATTTCCACCTGCTGCTTCTGAGCTTCAATATCCCTCTGTTTTTGCTCCACCTCCCACTTCAAGTCTTCAACCTTGGAGAGAATGATTGATACCACAATTAAAAAAAAAAAAAAAAAAAAAATCACACAAAGTTGCACTGCTCAACTTTAAAGAAGCCCTGTACAAAGTTACTCACTTCTTGGTTTGTAAGGGGTTGTTTTGCCAGTTCTTCATCTAGACGTTTCTGGAGAATCTGAATCTGTGACTGAGCCTCGGACAGGTCTTCCTGAAACTTTGAAACCTCCTGAGCATGTTGTTCATCCTGAGCCCTGCAGAATAGAGAACGTAATTGAATACATTTTATTTCACTAATATATAGCATATTGTAATAAAAATAAACAAGTACTTACTGTAATTTTTGGGCTTCATTTTGCAGGACTTTGACCAGATTTTCTTTGGCCTGCAGCTCCTTCTTGATCTCCGACAGCTCCAACATGGCCGCCCTGTAGTGCCTTCTGTTATGAGCTGCTTCTGCTTTTGCTGCTGCCACCTGGAGATCAAGCGCATCATTTTATAGCAATTTATACAGGAAGTCTTTCTAATGGAAAACATGTGTATGAATAATGCATTTCAACTAGATGTGAAGTTAAATTAAATTTGTGTATAGTGAATGTAAGTGTGAAATACCCACCTGTTCTTTCAGATCATTCACTTTAGACTTTTCTTTTTCCAATGCCAGCTGTAGTGTCTGCACCACCTGCCTCATCTGCTGATCCTCCTCCTCTTTACGTTTTAAAACAGCTTGAACCTGCAATTGAAGGACACAATGAGTCTATAATTAATGCCTTGCTCAGCAGTTATTAATTAAGATAATTTAGCACCTTTTTACACCTTACATTATCACATACGATCAAAGAGGTAAATAAAACAATAAAGAACATACCTGTAAGTTTAGTTGTACCAGATCCACTTCTCTCTTTGCTAGAGCCGTTTCTAAAATGTTAGAATGTTCCCGCAAGGCATTATGGGACTGTGCCAATCCAGCCAATTTCCCCTTTTCATGTTCCAACTCTAATGCTAGTTTTTTGTTGGCATCCTCTAATTTCCTAATTCTTTTCTTGAAGCACCTTGACTCTTGAAGCTGTGGAAAGCAGGCACACATGTGAAGTGAAAATCAAAATGTAATCTCTCAAAACTAGAAAAATATACAATAAAATCTGTTATAATTGTCAGATCGCTCACCTCATCTTCCAACTCCATTACTTTTTCCTGGTATTCCTCCAGCTCTGTAGAGGTGAGGGTGATCACTTCTTGCAGCTCTTTCTCCAACATAGACTTGCTATTGTTCACAGTCTTTAGCTCAGCCTGGAGAGCTTCAATCTTTTCCTGGAGGGCAGAACATAGATTTGTGTTTTTTGTGTTTGCCAAATTCAACTTAAAATATAGATATTTGTAAATTACCTGTAAAGCCTGACTGTTTCCTCCATCTGAAACTTGTGCTTTTAGTTTGACCAACTCTGCCTCAGTCGTCTCCTTTTCTGTCAGAGCTTCTTGAAGTCTTCTGCTCAGGATGCCCACTGCATTTTCGTAGGCCTTGTGTTTGGCTTTCATCTCCTTCTGTGCACTGGTCAAGTCTGTGCCCAGCCGCTTCATGCGCACTTTCTGTTCTGAGATGGCCCTATTTTTAAAACATTGAGGTTAGCTTATGTAACATATTGTAAAGATGGTAATAATTGTGAGTAAAATTAAGAAGATTGCAACAACCTTGAAAAATATTAATAGTATTATATATAAATAAATAAAAAACCTTCAGGTATCCATTTGGAGCTATAGCTGACAGCAATAACTTATAACACATTTCTAAACAGGCTTATTCATCACAGTCCATGTTATTCCTCTGGGCATGTGTCTTATGTTGCACATATTTCTATTGAAAACAAGACTCACTTTTTGGCTTCAGCTTCCATCTGCTCCACCTGTTTCCTCAGGCCCTCGTTTTCCTCTGTCACTGATACAAGCTGACTTTGATCAAGCTGTAGAGACTACAATGAAATCAAGCAATAACACTATTGAGACTTGTTGTCTTTATACAAATAAGTTGACTTGTAGAGTATTTGAATTATACCTGTACTTGATTTTCCAGCTCGTCTCGTTCTTTCTGAATGGCCACCAGATGGGCCTCCATGCTGGTCATTTGCTCCTGGACTCGGACCACCTCCTTCTGCAGCCGGCTCTGCTCCATCTCCGCCTTCTGTTTCTCCTCCTGTACTCCCAGCAGCTCCTGTTTGAGATCCTTCACCTCTGACGTCAGACGCTTCTTGGTCGACTTGAGCTCATTGATGAGCTGGTCCTTGGAGCCTGCGTCTCGACGATAGGCTTCAACCATTACCTACAAATTTCAACACGGAATTGGTGAAGGCTTTGCACTTTTTTGGTTGAGCATTTTCAGACACAGAAAACAAACATCCACAAACAAAAAAGTCAACCTATTAACTATTTGCATAATGTTTGGTATTGGAGTTTAAACACTTTATGCCAAAACTTTACAGTCGCCCGCCGCCAAATCTATTAAAAAAACAAAAAAAACAAAACACACACACACACACAACAGTTCACATTTTGTCATCTTGTCATTTAAATCCACCCACTTTCTGACAGCTTGTTGGTGCAAAAAGCCTCTTTTGAATACATCACTTTTGGAGATGACAGCCTGCAGGGTCCACAATAGAACTCCCACAATAACACCACATCATCACTGTATAGCAATTAATTTCATACTAATACTTGGATGAATATTGTTACCTTTTGCTGCATAAACTGCTCTTTTAATTTCTGAGCTTGTTTCTTCAAAGAGTTATTTTCCTGTTGCAGAGTTTCAATCTAAAACATAACAGTGACAAATGATTCCAGATCATATTTTTGAGGGGGGCAAATATGAATGACATAATCTAGGCGAGTTTGTATACCTGGCTGGTTTTGACTTGGACTTCTTGTCTGAGCTGATCCAAGATGTCTGAGGCCACGAGAACCTCTTCTCCAAGTTTTTCCGCCCCCTCATCGAGCTGACTCTTGTCGGCCCGCGCCGCCTGCAGCGCCACCTCAAGAACTATCTTCTCGTTTTGGAGGAACTGAATATTATCGTCCTTAGCATTGCTCTCAGTCTGCAGTTCAACCAGCTGTGCCTCCAGCTCCAGGTAGCGGGCCTCTAGCTGGTTAATGGACTGCTCTTTGGTCTGTAGGTTCTCCTGAGTGGTGGTGAGCTGCCGCATCAGCTCTAGATGTTCCTTCTGGAGCGATTGCAGCTGCACATCCTTCTGGGAGAGAGTTAGCCTCACCTACAATTAAAAGTCATAATTCTACTGTGAAAAAAGGTTAATACAATATTATGTCATTTAAAACTGTCAATTATACCTGTTCTAGTTCTCTTTCCAATGCGGTGGCTGTGTTGGCAAGTTTCAGTAATTCCTCCCGCTCCACTTCAAATTCTTCCAGTTTGTGCTGCAGGTCGTCCTCCACCATCGTCTTTGCGTCTTGGATCTGCTTATATGCAGCTTCTTGTGTCAGCATGTCAACCTTTACAAGAAACGAAAAGCAGTCTTAAGTTCATGTACATGCATTTTAAACGTACTCTTTATTACCAAAACAACATACCTCAATGCTCTGCAGCTGAACAGCAATGCGCTCCTTTTCTTTGATGGATCGATGTTGAGTCTCACTCAGTTGGTGGGACAGTGTCACGTTCTCCAGTTTCAGATGTTCAAGCACCCCGGACTGAGTCATCTGCCCTGCCTTTAAAACATAACACATCAAGACTGTTGTTTTAAAATAATACATATATAAATAAAACATAACAGACCACCAAAATATAAAAGTAATGCTTTCTAAAAACAGGGGTACTTAAATAACCCAACGTTACCTGCATGTTTGCCATCTCACTTTGCAGCCGGACTCTCGCCTCCTGAGCTATAGCGAGCTGCTGCTGGTACCACTGTCTGACTTGCTGCAGTGAGTCTATTTCAGCCTGAGAGGTTTTGAGCCGACTCTGTAATGTGTTGCGTTCCAGCTGCACCTGCTGAAGCTGACCCTGCAGACCACCCATCTGTTGACGCAACTCTTGAACTGCAATTTTCAACAACATATTTAAGCATTACCGTTAAAACATGGTGTACAAAACATGCTTTTTGACTCCTACCAGTGCTATCCCTTGATGTTACAGTTTGTTGCATCTCCTCGACTTTTCCCATCAGTCTGTTGTACTGGTCTTCAGCCACTTGTAGGTCATTGCTCAAAGAAGCCAGACTGGCGTTCTTGCCCTCTAAATGTCCCTGTAGCTCCACCATGGCCTTCTCGAGCTGGCTGCAGTTCTCCTTCAGGGTGCTCACCTCTTTAGTGAGGGTGCCCTGCTTCTGCTGGCTGACCTGAGCCTCCTCACTTTTGGCTTGCAACTGTGCATTAACCGTAGCAAGCTGGGCCTGGAGCTCTGTCTTTTCTTTGAGAGCCTAAAGAGAAGACAACTTCACATAAGCAAGTGGTTTGAATTAGTGATGATTTATGTTGCCTAAATTGTAAAGTGGACCTGATTGGCCTCGGATGACAAGGACTCCAGTTGGCCCTCAAGCCTCATTTTCTCTTTTAGAACTTGTAGCATTTCATCATGGCCCATTACAGAGCTCTCCATAGAAATACTGAGAAAAGAGAAAATTTAGAATTATATATGTTCCACAGAACTTGTTGTGTAATGTGCTTTGGCAGCATTTAAATGCCCTTGTGAATGATTGACCGTAATTGTATCTCTGTGTTAATTGATGTCTTGATATGGCTGTGCTTGTTCTACAAATTACTTGAATGAATGTAAAGTCAATTGCATATGTAAAATAGGAATATGATTATGAACTATCAATATGAATTAGCAATCCATGATAATATTTATACTATATTGTAAATACCTGCTTGAAAAGCTGTCCCTGCGACTCCTTGGCTCAGCTGTACTTTCCCGATCGTGCTCCAGCTCTAGTAGATGTTGCTCTTCACTCGCAGCCTGTAACACCTCTTTCAGTGATGGGAACTGACCCATGGCCTCTGCAGCGATCTGCCTCCCTTCCACTGTATAGGGCCCTTGTTGTCTGTCAACTGCAGCCGCAAGCATGCCATAGTTGCCTCTAGTGGACACGCTGCTATAGGATGAACTGTCACTGTCATTCCCATCATTCCCTGGCCTTGTCCCTGACTCACTGCCGTCAATCTCCGAGGCATTATCAGCGGGCATAGGAGAGGCACCAAGTTGTCTATCTACTTCAATGATGCTGCGCTCCGATATAATGCTCACCTCCGACACTGTTGACACTGAACTAATACTGCTTTGATGTGACCCTACAGTACCATCTGTCGTCCTGGCACCACCGCCTGTTCCTCCACCACTCGTTCCTCCACCGCCATCATTCTCTGGAGTCTTATAGTCAGCCAAAGAATGGATTTTATTCGGACGTGGGGACCTGGACTTTTTCTCTTTGGGAGGAGGGAGACCCAAGCTACCCAGTTTGGGACCACGAGGGACGCTGGTTCTCAGGAAGGAATACTCTGTGGTCATGGCAACAGTGCTAGCCCGGGGCAGGGCTTCAGGATGAAGCATGAGCTCTGGATCCAAAGTACTGAAGGGTCTGTTCTTAGGATTGGTGCGGTGAGACTAAGAAAAAAAAGAATAAACATTACAATTACAGAAAACAGAACAGAATTACTTCTGTGTAAATTGTTTAGTCTTCAATAAGCAAGTGGAACAGAATAAGTGATTTGAGTTATTACTTACTCTCTCCTTATGTCTCTGTACTCTGTACTGTTTTAGTTGCTCCTCTAGACGTCTGCGAGCCTCATAGCGAATCTTTTCCTCATTTTCCATCTCCAGTGATGGCTTCTTATTGGCTGATATAAAATAGATATTCTTTATTGTAGAGAATCAACAAGGATGTAACTTAGAGAATGAAACACTGAATGTGTTAGGATTTGTCAAAGATCATTCATAAAACTCATACAAACATTATGATAATACTTGTACAGGTTTTTGTGCAGATTGCACAGGGCTAAAACATTTCTCCACCAGTAACTGGAAACGAAAACATATTCAAATCTCAGAAGGCAGGCCATCTCTCAACAGATAACTTGAGCTGCCACACCTTCGGATTTTACCGTGGAGAATTAAGTACGAGTTGCACAAATGATCACAAATAAAAGTTATTACATTACACATGCGTGTAAATGTCATGCTCAATCCACACTCAAAGGTCACCTAAATTAAATGACATGTTGTACCCATGCATCAATAAATGGAAAGCAAACCAAAATATTTTCTACCAAACCATAATGCAATGTGAGGTTAGTTGCAAAAAATCCTAATTGGTCCATACTGGCTCAAAGAAAAGCACACCGAACCATCAACCATCCAAAGAATGACTATATATTGTAATTTGAGATAAAGATAAAAGGAAAAGCATAATTACGGGAAGGGAGGGACATTTACTTCACACATGTTTATGCTTACACAATTCAGTCTCCTGCATGGGCATACTGAGTCTGAGTGACTGCAGTGCATCACCCGAGTGACCTGTGAACTCAGTACTAGCTCCCTCAGACATCTCTAGCGTCAAGGGTGGGAAAGCGGCCACACCTGGAGAGGGCTCTTGACTGGAGCTGATTGGAGAACTGGTGCTCTGAGGAGGAGCTGTTGGAGGCACAGGGCCATTCACATGAACGTCCCCTGTAGCACCAAAGCCCTCTGCCAGTCTGTCTCCGTTTGGTATCGCATCTGAACTGACAGGACCTGAAAGTAAGAGTGAATAGAACGCACTAAGGAGAGAGCTAAATGTAAAAGTGAAAATGCTAAACAACTGGGAAAACAGGCTGAACAACTTCAGTGAGAGCATTTTTTATATGCAGCAGGAAGCTGGTGTTCAACTTTTGACGGAGTGAATGAGTGGAAGACATGTAGTACCTAATATGATTATTTAATATAAATGGTTTGCATTAAACACCACATTATTTCGTAGCATTACCTTTACACCACAAGCACTTCATCAGTAAGTAGAGCTTATTATTTTTATATATATATATATATATATATATATATATATATATATATATATATATATATATATATTTTTTTTTTTTTTTTCTTTTTTTTTTTAAGCACCTGGTAATGGCAAATATGCGTCAGTTTAGACCTCTTGACTATTGGGAACACATTCATTGAACATGAAGTATCTACATTGCCATCTGACGGCTCACAACTCTTACTGCTGTTCTCTCATTATGTGTTGAACATGGAGAAAACATTACAAATATTAATACTGTTAGTTTAATGATTATTAACATAAAACAAGGGACGATTTGACTTTGTTGCCTTGGTGGTTTTTGGAACCGGTGAAATGCAGATTCTTGATGATGGTTTATTTGTAAAACTTGTTCAGAATCAGGTTAGGTTTAAGAACAGGGTTAAGGGTAATGGTGAAGATTAGGTTTTAGGGTTAAGTTAAGGTTAGGTAAGGGTAATGTTTAAGTGTACAACTGTTACCTAGCAACCATTTTGAAAACAAGAGCCAAAATCCATATAAATGACATAATAGTTATGATTTGACAAATAATAATACTTCATAACACCTTTATTTTGTTCAATGACCGTTTAAACTGTCAGAAAATGTGTCAGTTGAGAATTAACTGTCTCTTTATTTTCAACTGTATGTCGCTTTTTGATGACACAGGTAGAGGGATTCCATTTTAGATCTGAGCACAACTTCCTGTAATTTTAAACTTTTATTTTTTCTTCTTTCTTCAACTTCACGGGTGTAAAACTATGCTAAATATTTACCACAGGTGCCCTCCCACCAAACTACGTCATAATTAGGAAAACATAAGAACATGTCATATAGACTTTAAGAACAGAGTTATGGTTAGGGTTAGGAAACGGTTTAGGTTAGTTGACATGTTGGAAGTAAAAGAACACAAGAAAAAAATAGCTAAAACATGAATAAAACAAATGGCTTGGGTCTGTTTAACAGCAGCAAAAGTTCTGAGCCGATTTGATATGGCACGGGTTTTCTTACATTACCATGACAACCAGAGGTGATGGTAAAATAGCAAAGAGAGTTGGTAGCCGGATAGACCTCTAGACACTGACGTCAGAGGAAATTTTAACAATTATAAAAGATCTGAGACATTAAACAACCAGTTCAATGGATTATGTAGACAGATTATGGTACAATGCTAAATGGTAGAAAATAATAATAATTTAGACAGAAATAGCTTGCAGGGAGCACTAATGGGACAAATATATAACGCTATAAAGAAAGTGAATACCACACAGTAGAAGTGTTTACAAAAGAGTCATATCCATCAAGCACTTACCATTAGGCAGATTCCCATTAGGGATTTTTCCTTGTTCCTTGTTCCTAAATTGTGACGTTCTTTCAGTTTCTGTCTGATCAGAAATGACATTGCCCTTCAGCTGCTGTTCTTCATATTTGTCTGTTTCCACTGTTTCCATGGTTTTCATTGGTAAATTCCTGCCAATGACTCTTTGGAAAGAAACTCTCACAGAAGCATCTCAGTGGGCGGGTCGGCTGTGGGCAGGACGTCTGTCAAAGAGAAAAAAACATGCTTCTTCACTGTTCAATAATTCTCGCTCCTTACATTTCCAAATAGAACTTCTTCACTCTGCTGATAACTCACATGTTCCCGCTGTGTGACCTTTTACGTAAAGCCTGCTTGGTTTAATTTAAGGTGCAGGCAAGTGTGAAAGGCTAACAAGCTTAAGGAAGTGATTGTCTTGAGGCAAATATAGGCGCGCTCATTTATTTGAAGAGCAAATGCAAGTTTATTAAATAGTCGTATAGTACCATTGCAGTTAGGTGTATTAAAGCATTGCAACTTGTTTTAACATTGTTGGAGGGAAGATTAGTGCGGCGTTTGCGATCTCCCAAAACTGCTGATCGGTCAGATTGGTCTGCAGTGTCCAGTGCCCAGGATAACAAACACATCTGCGTGTTTACAGTAACAGCTAACCTATAACAGACGGCTAACGATTATCACAGTCTTATTGGTATATAATATGTTCATACAGAATTATTCCAAGATTTGAATATTAACCTATAACATGAAAATCTAAACTATCCAGATGAAATAAACCGGTGGACGAGTAAGGGCCAGGATATTTATGAAGACTGTATTATGAGTGAACATTTCTACTTCATTTTCATACACTTTAATGTTCTGTAGTGTTAGCTTTACAGCTAGCTGCGGATGTTTACGACGATCCCGTGTTAGCTTAACGTGCTAGGTTACCAGCTTTAATCGCAGAAATCCCTGCAAATCTCTGTTCTTCCAATAAATTACAGACATAATCTGCGTCTAATGAAACAGATTTCAATAATTATGTGCAATGTCGGGCATGACAGACGCGATAGACATTTAAAAATACAATCTAACTAACCTTTGTCGAGCTTCGCCTTTTACTACGTGGCTGTTTGGGTTCCGGTCCTTTTTACTGTCCGATGGGAAACAAACGTCTCACGTTGTTCCGTTTCATTTTCGCACGTGCAGTTCATAGACAGAGGGTCCCGTTTCAAGAATAATGTGGTTGATATTTTTATTGTTACAAACTTGAAACAACAGTGCAGAAAATGTTAACTAGAAAAAAAAATGTTTTCACGTAATTTATTTATTTATTTGTTTTTTTTTTTTTGCTTTTTGAGCAAGTTAAAACGCATCATGTTTTAATTGCCACATTAGACTGCTAGAAATGACATAATCTATTAAACTACATTGTCCACAAATATTTTTTCTATGACTTGGCTTGTCTTAAATTAGATTTAAATGTGTGTTACATTTACCCTCTTGTACCATCTACTGGAACTCTCAAGAATTACACTGTAATCCCTCTGCAGCCTGAAACACTATAGACATAATAATAAAAACAATCTTAGACACAAGTCACGTCACATTCATTAAGGCTTTATATACTTTGATTCTGTACTGTGTTGTTTTGGCACTGTTTATGATTTACATACAGTCGTTCTAGCTCATGTAGATTTTGATTGCACTGCATGCACACGTTTCTTATCTTAATTTATGTTTTGTGTTCCAAAGACTGCTTCTTGAATAATAAGGGAGGAAACGTCTTAAACATTTGAAACCTATAGGCTCTTAATAAAATCTAAGGGGGCCCTAAAATTGTATTTATTCATTTATTTTGTTACATAGTTAGTTTGTCAGTCAGTTAGTTAGTTATTATCTCAAACAATATCCCAAAAAATGTGCCTAATAGTGAAAGGAAAAAAATCAACACGTGCCTTTATCTTTGTTATATATCCTTTTTGGATTAGCCCATTAGTACACAAAGTAGAAGAGTGTCGCCTACAAAGTAATGCATGACAATCACCAGACAACATCACCAGCCCAATGCAAACTTGTCGGAATTAATCTTTTTTATAATTTCATTGTCATTTAAATGTCAGGCGTTTGCACTTTTAGTTGGACGCACAAACCTCGCCATGTGTTGAAGCTGAATGGAGGCTGAATAACTATAGGAGGGGTTCACTGGGGCTGTTTGCGAGTTCACGCATGGACGATGGAAGCGCGCTCCCGATACTTCAGGTGAATGAGAGGGAAGAAGAGGAGCTTGACACGGTTCACTGTACGTCGCACCAAAACGGAACAATTAGTGGAAAATGAGTAGTGTTGCGTCGCTCGGGGCGCCTGCTTTTATGACAACATACCTACTCTTCGTGGTGGGATGCGTCGCACAGAAAGTAAGATGATTTTGTTTTATTGGCAGCAAATAACACATTCACGCTTCACTTCTAGCCTTGTGGAGTTTCGAGCACACTTGTCTAGAACACGTTTGGTTCAAAACAGACACCGAGTGCGCCCTGAAATCTACACTTTCAGGAGTTGTTTTTGTTTCGCATCTACGCAATATTGTAGGCTTTTAAACTTCATTTAAGTTGCTTACAACTCGTGTCAGATCTTTGTGCGACAGATGTCATAAATACGCGGCGTATAGCCTAAAATATCATTCCACTTTATTTATGTTTTTAAGTGTTTTTTTGCACAGTAAAGATTAATATTGTGTGGCATCGAGTTTTACGCATTGTTGAACAATCCATGCATTTCCTGGGACTCGATTACGTCAAATTTTGTTATGACATCCATGCCGAATTCAGAGTAAATTAGTTTTCTTCAGAATAAGCAATGACTTTCCACTATTGATTGAGGTAGCCCGTAGTTGAAACTGAAGTAATCTACTTATATTATAGATATGAATTGGGCTTTGCGTAAATTTAACTAAAATATAAAGACTAATGTCTCGGCTGTAACTTTTCCATTTGATCTTAAAACAAATAATGTTGCATTAAAAAAAAAAAAAAAAAAAAAAAGTAAATATATATTTTGCACGTTTTGCACGTTTCTCTCAGTCTGACGCAATATTCGTTCAAAGGGATGTTTTGATGGCACGGGCGTTTTGATGTTACTGCACTTCACAGAGTTGAGGAATGGCATGCAGAGTCCAAACTAGTGAAATGAGAACCACATTGGGGGCATGTTAACCTTATGTTGCGCTTTTATACTCACAGAGTATTATTCCCAAGCTCTTGCCCCTGACAACCCAGAGGTTCCTGATCAAAAGTAGCTCTGAACACAAACAGACACAGAGTTGATCCATGGGACATGTTTTCCATCGACTTGGCCTGTCACCCCTGTCTGTAGATTTGTGTTTTATCTTCTTGGGTTTAAAGTCAGAAGTTGCTGTCAGTTATGTTTTTGAGAGACTTGCGACTGGAATATAAAACCTCATATTTATACAACTTGGCAGTAGGGTCAATAACCCATTTTTTTCAACCTCCAAAGTTTGAATACCTTAAATAATTCAAGTCAATTATGATAATTAATGAACTAAAACCATGACATTCTGATGAAGTTTCTTATTCCTTACGGACTATGACTAAACATAAGTAAACAGGAAGTAAATGAAACTGTGATTTGCCTTAATTTTCTTAGGATGCCTTTTGTTGCCATTATTTTATTCTGTTTTTGTCTCTTGTTCTGTTTCTTGTGTTTTTTTGCGCTGTGTTATAAACTAGAAAAATAAAAACAGAAAAAAAGAAACAAAATAGTGAAATAAAGTACTGTATACCATTCAAAATGATTCGGTATACTGATTGTTTGCAATAAAAGTTATTAAAGAGGCTGGTGTCATAGCATTAAATGGCTTAGTAAAGGTCTCCCCTATGACATCAAACCACATTGTCAAGAGCACATTTTCATCCGTGTAGAAGCTCTGCGGCTTTCACCTGTCACAAATCGTCCTCTTCCACCGATGGAGAATGATGCCTCAGCGGCACAGTTCTTAGAAACAGGCAACAAAAGATCTTACTACATTGAACTGTCAGCGTCTCCAGCTTTAGTTCCTGTGTGCATAGGGTGCTCACTATCTGTGCAATTATCTGCCTGAGGGGGCACGGTAAATGATGGCTTTGTCCTCCTCTCCTCTTTTGTATTAAGTTGATTTTTGGAACAGCATAAACAAGTTTGGAATTTATTCTATCCCCAAGTTTGTCAGTCCACAATTGACAGACAGCAGTTTATTGTCTTTGTTTTATTGTTCTGGTTTGTATTTTTGATGATATGATAAAGAGAAAGGTATTGTCTTTTATTCGCTTTGGAATCCGAATAAACTCTTGTGAATTATTGTGATAGCAGCTGTGAAAGCAACAGATAAACACAAGGAAGAGAGTGTGTGGTTTTAATGTAAAACAAATGGTGGAGTATAAATGCCTCTTATTGCCTCTGTTCAATCTCTAGTTCCTTTTTGAATGGTGTACTTTCTTTTTTAAAATGTTTTTACGATTACAGACAAACAGACAAAAAAGTATTAAATGTCATACTGGTTTATTGTTTAGCTTGTTTTTATATATGGGGGTAAGATTAGACAATAGTCTCCTCTATTAATGGGAAACACTGGATAATGTGTCTTCTTTTGGCTTTTTAAAGTTGTGTTTCCTCACAATATTTTTTTTTTGTGTAAGCCCCCTCCATTTATCATGGCTTGGATTTGGAAAAGGCAAGCTATGGCCATCTAACTTTCTCTGCAAATGACAATAATAAAATATCATTTTCTTAGTAATACTAAGTATCTTAGTAATACTAAGTTTGTTTATTGTTTTAAAAGCAGACCTATGACATGCTAAACATGTACATTAAGTAAACGCATACAGTGGTTGATAAAACATTTTTATATTTTGGCAGTAGTCAGTCTCATAATGTGTTAGATCATAAATCAGATAAACTAATATGTTTGTATGTGGGGAAAATAGTTGTGTCCACTGTCACTGTGATTAATTACAGTTTCTTGTTACTGTACAGTCTTACAGTCTTACAGTCTAACTGTTTTTCCCTGACGTGCTGCCGAGAAAGTAATTATCACAGATACATTCACACCAACACATTCCAAAATCTGGGAATAATTTCTCCAAACAAGTTTCAACCACTGTGGAGATAAGGTCACGATTTACCGCAGAGACCCACCAGCGCTCTGCGACAGCGAGCGCAGCGGCAGAGAAAGGGTTTACACCAAACATACGATTGTAGAGTCTGTGGGTCAGTCCTTCAGCTGCCAGGCCTCTCCAGTCCTCAGTGTAATGTGCTCTGCACTGAACCTCACACCTCAATACTTACAAGGTGTGCCTTTCTTTGCAATAATGAGACTTTCTTTGCAATAATGAGAATTTATTTTTGTAGTACAATTTGAGCTGTAGAAGATCAATAAGAAACTTCTATGACTCACAGTAAATAAATAAATGTTAAGTAGAGAAGAAAATCCTGCTGTAGAATTATTGTGTCAGTGGCATAAGATTGTTTGTTATCGTGACAAGTCTAATCCCATGGAGGCCAAGTGAATAAAATGCACATTAAACATCAGTTCAGAGCCACCTTTCATAAACTTTCATAAACTAAAAAGAATGTGCACAGACAGTAACCAGTGCTGGAGACATGGATGTTCTTGTGCTTAATCAAGCCATGCACCCGTTGTTTGTAAATGTCCTGAATGTGCAGCGTCCAACATGAGCCAGTCAGAGAGGACTGACATCACATAGGAGATATGTGATAAATCTGTGGCTCAGATATCAGTGCTGTACACAGCTGTGAGTGTGACCTCAGGAAGCCTGTTTTCTGACTCCGATTTGAGATTTCATTCAAGCTCTTGTACTGCACACAGCTTTATTATTCTTATGGATGTGAACGTGGCAATAGCAAGTTAGTATTTGTCAAAATAAAATTAGTCATAGTCATAAATGCTCTCAATACGTTATTGTTGTTGTTGTTTTTCATTTGGAAGAAGCTCAGAGTTGCGTAAACTTGAGGCTCCAGATGTATGGACTGTATGCGGTTGGGACTGGACTGGTGTGAGCCTGTGAAGTAGTGTCACTTTTCTCCTCAGTAAACAGGGCTGGGAGGATTCCTGCCCCTTGCTGAGGGGCCCGCCTGCCTCTTTATGAGCCTTTCCGGACTGTTTGTGCATGAGAGCACTATGCTGTTTGTGTGTTAACAGTAATTCAGTTGGAGGCAGCTCATGTTGCTGGGCTTTTCACAATCGTATTGTCAGATTAATTCGTTTAATAGGTTTTGACATACTGACCAACTGAACCTAATTCACAAAAAATAATAATTAGGATTCAGTTGATAAATTACAAGTTCAAAACACTTGCATTGTTTTTATTTGTAATTCGTCGTTTTCATAGGTTTATTTATGGGAGTTTTGATTCACTTTGCTTCACTTATATAACATATTTCACTCCTGGTGGAGTAGGCAAGGCAAGTTTATTTGTAGAGCACAATTCGTACGCAAGGCAATTCAAAGTGCTTTACATAACAGGAAAAATGCATTAAAATCACAAAATACAGACATACAGAATCATTTTTAAAAACATTTAAAAGAGAAGTGTACCATGTGGTTAGTATCTGATGCCCTGATGATAAAACAACAAACTCTTAGAGACTGCAGCTGGTTTTCTGTTTTAGTCAGTAAATAAGTCATTTTTAGTTAACGATACACTCAGTTGATCTACTTCTGTTCTGAAAGGCTTCTGTCAATTGCACAGCACAGCACCAGGATGACAAAATTGAATTCACCTCTGATAATGATATTCAAGTCAATGTGTTAAAACATTTATCTAACAAACATATTCATCACAACAGTTCAGATATATCACTGTATCAACTTTTTGTAACTTTTTTACAATGAACAATATAGTCAAAATTGAAATTTTGCATATCTTCAAAACATCATTTACAATATTTTCTAAATTTGTATATATTGCCCACCTTTAGCAGCAGGTCTTATGTAAACTTTCAGCTTTCCCCGGTAATTACAAATATCATGTGCACTTGCTCTGCAGAAAGAGGCCGAGCAAAACCACACTCCAGCCCATTGTAATGTTTTGTCATGAGAAAAGGCATCCTTGAATAATTAGTGTGTGGCCAGTGAGCGGCCTGTGATGTAACTGAAGGTTTGGCATTATAAGAATGTCCCATTTCCATTGAACACTGTGTCACAGTCTTTTCATGTGTAGTGTAGCATGCACATCCAGGGAGGTCGTATTAGTATTAGTATAATTATTATTGATATTTCTGTTTGCTCATGAGATCATTCTCTTCTATGTGCTGTACATCTACAGGATATAGTCAAATATTCATCTCAGAAATATCTTTTTTATCTTTACACAATATAGCTCATAATAAAATGTATGTAAATGAACATAGAAAAGGTGTAGAATTCGTCTTCCATGTTCACGTGCGCGCTCAATTCTCAAGTCAGGACATAATGTCCTTTTCGAGCCCCTGTCATGGCCCACATTGTGAAGGGGTTCCTTCATTGCGCAACATTTGCCGTAAACACTATGAACCCCAAATCTACTCTCCCCATCCGTTGCTGCAGTGGCATCTGGCCTATTCAGAAAATTTTAGGGCAAATAATAGTTATTATTATTTAAAAAATATAATTTGCTCTTTTATTTACAAGGTAATAACGAGAAAGAAAAACAAGGAAATTAAATTGCCACTGTGTGTCTATGTGCTAAAACATTTTTTTGTTTGTTTCCCAAAATATAGATGGGTTCAAATTCTCATCTTTGTTCTACCTGCAAACACTTGTGGGAGACCCGAGTGTAAATGCCAAAAACATGAAAGTATAGAAAACTTGTCAGCTGTCTTCAGAGAGTCTTGACAGAAGTCTGAATTAACTAGAAAAGTAAAATGAACTTAACCTAATTTGTTTCATAGATTGTTGTCTTCACCCCCCGCCTGTCTTAAAAAAGAATACAAAAAACCCCAATACAATTACGAATACAAGTCAGAATACAATGGTCCCATGAATAAGTCACACTTCCAGCCCAGCAGTTTCAGCCTCAATGCAACAGTCGGCAGGTATTTAAGTGAATAACTGGAATTTATATGGAATTTACGTTTAGAAATATGCTTCTCTGTATTGATACACAAAGTCCGCCATGATATTTTGCTGTATCTATATTTTGAGTTCAGCCCTCGTACTGTACATTAGTTAATACACTGATATATTGAGGATCCATGGTCAAACCCCACAGTGGATGATTAGTGAGTTAAAAAGATCAGGGCAAGTTTCAGGGTATGACTTCTCCGTTAAGGACTAAACCAACCCCCCTCCCCTCAGGGCAGTATACATTCTAGCTCCTTCAGATTGAAAATGACTTCGGATGTCAAAATGATTTCTAAAAACGCTATCCAGATGACTGCCTTTGAAACCTTTTCTAAGTCTGTAAGGAAACTTTATCATCGACATGAACAGATGGCTATATGTTTTTCTTCTAATCAGACAACTTTGTGAGTAAGATGTATTGACCTCACAAGGTTGTCTGATTAGAAGAAAAACGTATATACATTATAAACTGAAGACAAGATGAACGTTACCAAAAAATGAACGGAGGGAGCCATTTTTGAAGTCCCAAACCTATTGGTTTGAAATGAATGAATCCAAGTGTTTCCCAAAACAAAACTTGTGTCAAACTTGATATTTGAATGAAATCTGAAACAGATAGGCCAATCGGTAGTAGCTTTTCTGCTTTTCATTTGAGTTTGTTTATCAAATTCTCATTTTAACTAACGTGAAGCAACAGGTCTACTTTATTTGTGCTGACATAATATTTTTCTTAGGACTGCTTATTTACCAGGCCCATACCACCCAGCAGGACCCAAGCATAGTAGCTTTTCCATGATTCCTAATGCCCCGTCTTGTCGGGGCCCATGTGTGTAATAAGCAGTGGACCTGGCTGTGACCTCCTCAGCTGTATCAACCCTGGAGGGAAGCTCATGCCTCTGGGCTTAAGTCCGTGCTACTTTTCTAAACTCATGAATGAATTTGTGGAAATCAATATACATATACCAAGGGATTTTTTTAATGAATGTATTTAGTTGCAACTTTATGATTTATGGAGCTAACAAAGTGAGAAGACCAAAAGTAGAGTCTGACTTTAAAGAGCCTGTTGTCCCTCATGGCTTTGTGTCTCTCCAACAATATTGCATTTTGTTATGATCTTGGGCATGGTGAGGGTCCAGTCGGTGCCCTGGGGTGTTCCCTTGTTACCTGTCCTTCACGGGGATATTGAGTTCAGTCCAAGCGCTGCAGCCAACAGGAAAGCTCATAAACACGCAGCCCCCCTACAATGGTCTGGTCTGAGCCGCCCGGCCAGCTACACATCTGCCTCTACTTATGCCCCAGGTCTGGCTGCTCTCCACGCACCTGGGACGCATTATACCCAGCATGTTTGAAGAAATGCCCTCACCAAAGGTTATCCAAAAAGGCAGTAACACAATACGGCACTGAACAAGAGATCCCTTCCCATGATAAAGGGAGGACATGCATAGACATTTTGAGAGCTTTGCTGTTTCTTAATAGCAACACTGTGTGAGCTTTGCATATGTTCATAATTGGAAAGAAATGTATCATGTATTAGAAAAATCCCAATTGTATGAATCAGCAGACCCGGAGGCTGCCCTTTTGAGGAATGCGCTCTGATGTCCCGTCCTCTTTTGTTTTCTGGTTGGTGATCCTCAGCTCAGCACCCTCTAATTGAATGATTACTTTGTAGAAATAATTAAGCACAACGCCACAAGGTGAATTTTATTAACATACGCAAATCTTTCAAAGTAAGTGAAACAGTGAAGCTATAGTTTCAGACTGGAACACTGCTCTAGCTGCCTCACCTGCTCAGCCCGGTCGTTTTAAACTCAGACTTCCGTCTTTCCGTTCAGCAGTTCAGCTCACGCAGCCCTCCTCCACCCCAGCACCACCTTTGCACATTAGCACCGCATTCAGAATATAATTTTCTTTCCACCACCACCACCAACTAGGCTCCAGGGGAAGATTCCTTTCATATCCTGCTCTACACCTCCTGCACATCGCCCATCATTCCCTGCCGGGGTCTAAGCGCAAACCTAATATGTCTATCAATATGTATCATTGTGTTATTCTAATTTTATTTCATTCATTATGTTCCATTGCTAATTGTTTTCATTTGAATCTCACCAGGTTGATATAATTTTAGACATTATCGTCTTAATAATAATAATCAATAATTTAGAATTATGTGTGGTTGTGGATAAACTGACAACACATTATGACGATCAACTTGAGAGTTAATTACAGACAGAAATTAAAGACAGAACGAACTTTCCAAATATAACATTATGACAATGTCTACTGCTACCTTTTACTTTTCAATAAGTTCTACTGCTTTGGGGATTTGGGGGGAATTATTCCTCATTTTGCCCCAGTTTGGCATTGTGTTGCCGGCACAACTTAGCATTCCAATTTTTTCAGATTTTCTTAGCAAATGCTTATTTTGAAATTGTATTCTTTCACAATAAGATTAAGGTTAAGGCAGATGCTTGTCCTGCACTGCAATGAAAAGCTGAACATTTTATGGAGTTGTTGTTATTATTATTTTTTTTTTACATACAGATTCTATAAAATGTGCATTTCAGAAATAAATCTTCAAAAATGTTCTCGAATTATATGCCAAGGAAGGGGAAAAATAGATGAACTAAACCCATCTATATCTAAACTATGCAAAATGTGAGCTATTAGCATCAATCATAATGCAAGAAACATAATATTTCTATATAAATGGAAGCAAAGCGCACAACAATGAAATATCCTTAGACGACCGGGGCAACATAACACTCTGCCAGTTTGAAAAAAATGCCATACAAAGGTTACCCACAATGCAACAATACAAACTCTGATGTCATGTGATACATAACCAGATAACTTAATGCCATCAACAATGCCCCGGATGAGGGCGCTTGTGTGATGCCCTGTCTGTCCCATTGTGAATCCATGCGTCAGTGGGTGTTTGCTTTTGACGCTAACATAATGCTCATTGGTGTTTATGGGAAGCTCGGATTTCAAAGTTGTGACATGTCTAACTTGATGCATATTGTCGTTGCAGGTGTATTTTGATTGCGGAGCCAAGGTGGATGTGGTTGATGTCCAAGGCCTCATTCTTTCACCCGGATTCCCCTACAACTACTCCTCCGGGACGCACTGTGTTTGGCAGTTCTTTGTGCCCATTGACTACCAGCTTATTCTGGAGATATTTGATTTCGACGTGTTTGAAAGTCATGACGCCGCCAGCCAGTACGCGAACACGGGTAGTTTTGATGACGAAGACTCAGATGAAGAAGCTATGTTCGGCCAAGGGAGCTCGGTGGCGGATGGAGCGTCAAAAGAGACGGCGCGGCAAAGTGTAGGGGACGTCGCAAAGAATCAGCAATCGTTTCGAGATGGACAAGTCAAGCAAGTAGTTGTCCAAGAGCAATCTACTAAAATGGAGCTTGCGAAAGTGTCAAATTCTGCCAAAAGATCTGCAGATATAAGTTCAAACTCTGCCCCTCAGCCGTCGCTTGTTGTATTACCCGATAGTCTTCCTCCTGACAACAAACCCTCAAACGCTCCTAGCACAACAACAGAAACGACCACATTTTCATCCACCCTTGTCACCGAAACTTCATCTGTCACTCCAGAAACGCAGCAGTCAGTCCTTGATTCTTGCCCTCACGACGTCTTGTACATTTCGGATCTTATCACTTTCTCCTCGCGATTCTGCGGCACGAACAGACCCCCGAGTAACCAGTTAGTGTTCGGCTCAAACCAGGAAATGGTCGAAGTTATCATGGAGCTAATCACGACGACACACTGGGGTCGCGGCTTTGCTCTTCTCTTTCATTATCACAACCTGACGGAAGCAGGGGCCACGAGGAGGAATGTGGCGTTTGCATCCAGCAACGTGGACTCACTGCTGGCGGCCGTGAGTGGAGCGGCGTTCCTGGCCATGATCCTCACCAGCGCCCTCTGCATCATATTCAGGTGAGTTTTCAAAGGTATAGTTGTGCAAAGTGGCTTTTTTTATTGAAAAATGTTTGAAAAGATTGATTTCCTATGCGTCGCCAAAATAAAAGAACCGCGTTGCATGACTTTTTGGAGTTTGGCATTACAATTCAGGAGAGTGTGGTGACCTGACTGGCATCTTCTGTATTTAGAATATGCAGAGGCTAACCTACGCTTGTATTGATTGAGCAATGAATCGTGATGTATCAAGGTTTTCTTTTGATTTAGAACCAAACTTTAGAATCAGAAAGAGTTTTATTGCCATTGTTGGTCAACAAAATTCACAAACTAAGAACTTGCTTTGGCGGTAAGGTACAGCAATTCATTGTTTTTTAAAAAGGTAAAAAGGGGGCTGTACCAGAGTTTTACTGTTTTGAAACGTGAAATACAGAACTAGTTAAGTCTTTAAAGCAGTCACATGTATCGCTCACTTTCCTAATCCAGTTCACGAATTTAAAAACTCACCTTGATAAGGACTTTTCATGAGTCTCTGAGCCCAGAATGAGTTTTGCCATCCTGGTTAAAGCTAACAAAAATAAAAATGCCATATAAGTAGAAGCAGAGAAAGCGCCATGGTCTCATTTTCACCCGAATAGATCCTTTTACAATATATCTTTACTGGGGCACCACAGATTTTGCTTTATTACATGCAAAAAAATCAGGCACATTAACTAATTCTGTTTTACACGTTTCAAAACAGTAAAATCAGGGATAGCCCCTTTAACACAAGCTGACTAAAGTTGTTATGCAATTGCTTTGAATTATTGATAAATGCTCCAAATCCTGCGTAGGAGAAACAGACTGGTTTAACACTCACAACATTCAACAAATAACTGGCATACTCAACAATATTTTTTTAGGGCTCAATATTTATTATGGGAACATTTTCTTTGCACTAGTGGGATGGTTTTGTTATTTTATTGTAGAGCGATAGATTTGCACTGTGCCTCATACGAAAAACATTTAACAGGATGTCAGACCTCACTTACAGCCAATAAAAGTGGTGATATGTTTTGTTGCCTGTAACCAATTGTTGGACCACAAGGATATACACCATTTAAGTATGTCTGTAGTCGACTAAAGACATTCTCTACGTATCAATTGATCTACTAAAAGGGGACACTGGTAAAAGCTCCGGAAAGCGTTAAGATCTCACACAAAAACATTATTTATTCAGAGAAATACCAGTAAACATCAAGTGAAAAGGCATATAAAATGCCAAGTCATTTTCACAACCCTAGAAAGCTGCACAAATCCTTATAATCCAAATAAAAAAACGAGTCAACTAATACAAAATTTGGTCAACTAAGGCACCATTGACGTATTAATTTAACTAAACTAAACACACTAAAGGCCTACAACCCTATCTAAGGCCCAGTTGTAAGGGGCCAGCAACGTTTGGCCCCTTACAAGAACGAGCGGCAAAAGACGAATGTTTAACAGATTCTATTTTTAACCAAACATAGAACATCGCCACACTGCTCTCCACAATGTCAGCTCAGTATTTCGGCTGAAAACAGTTACGTGAATATACAGTAAATATTGCCTGGTCTTTGATTCGTCACATGAATGGCACTAAATGCCCACATTAGTGTCCACATGCGTGTACACAGTCACCCCTCTGTGATGTTGACACAGCTGGAGGCCGGTGTGCTTGAAGTGGTCACCCTCCATGATGATTTGGGTTTGGCTGTGACCACCAGGCCTCCTTCATGTGGCCTGTTCTCACCAAAGACGGCAGGGCATTCGAGGTGCAGCAGCTGGCAGTGATTTTACACAAAACACAAACTTGGATAGAGCTAGCTAGGGCTTTCACGATAACAAGTTGTGAAGTGCGATAAATTGCTACAGAAAATATCACAATAAACGATAATATTGAAACGACTTTATGCCGCAGACGGCAAGAGAATCCCCCCCGAAAACAATGCAGTTTCGTTAAAAAACATGAGTCGCAATAAACACAAAGCACAATGGAACACTTTTGTAGTTTGTTGATGTTGATAATGAGTCATACAAGTTGCTTATTTCACTCTCTACAACTCAAATCGTATCAGAAAAGCAAAGAAACCACACAGTAAATGCTGAGCCCCAAATATATTGTTCTTTCAATTAATAAGTCGATATAGTAATTATCGTGACTGGGGTTAGCGAGACCTTTCTTTCAATTATTGTTCGTCTCAGGGTGAAGAAGAAGCCATTTATAGTTAGTGCCCATTTGTATAATTGTGATTGATATTAAAGTGCAGAACATCTGTTTGTAATATTGTCCTAATATAGAGCATGTAGAAACTCATTACAATAAATGTTTTATAATTTTGGCTTGAGATGTAACAAGTCAGCTTTTTCTGTCATAGTGTATAGATAAATCTGTTGGGTTTTGTGCAACTGCTGCTACCGTTAGACTTTAGTCTGTACCAGTGCATTGACTTTCCTTAAACCAGGTAAACGTACAGCACCTATAAACGTAAAATCCCACACCCTTAATATTCCGGTAGTTGAGCCTCTCTGTGTGGAATTGAGGATTAGGACTTGGACTAAGGCAACTACTGAGCTATTTACTATTAATAAAAACTAATGCTTAACAAATTGAAACAAATTCTTAACTGTAATGGTGAATGTTGTTGCTAAGATATGCAATATCTGAACATTGGGTGTATTGTTTATAGTCAAAAATGCAAGAAAAAGAGCTGATAAAAAAAATGAAAACAGTAAGGATATAAGGTGATATTTGTGTAATTTTGTGAATAATTTTACAGACATTTCACATTTGTCTGATAATTAAACCTCGGCTAATATGTTTAAAGACATGTTTTGACACATTTCTGTTGGATTGACATAATATCGTGGGAATATCATTATTGGGACACTCCCCTCAAAAAATAGATGTTCATTTTTTGATTCAGTATTTCCAATAATATCTCACCAAAATGAGCACAAGCAAAACGAGTAGTAATAAACATTAGCACTTTATAATATCTATACTGTTTGGGGGCCTTAATAAAACAAGAACAAAGACTTCATTCATAGTGAGCAAATAGTTTATTGAGAATGATTCAGCCTGAATCATTCTTAGTAAACTATTCATTTATTATTTTTCATGCTTTATTAAGGCATGAATAAGTGTAGTTAACAGAAAGTCGTACCAAATATTAATAGACTCCTATAGTCTTACAAATAAACTAATGCGTAAAATCATAATAGTTACAATTAGGCATGAGACGATACTGGATGAAATTGTGTCAATTATCTTGGCCAAAATAATTGTGGTAACGATAATATGTTATGTATATATTGTTAACAGTAATATGACTATTTGTGCCTTGTATGTTTAGTTAAAACTGAAATACAAGTGAATCATCTAGAAGAGAACATCATGTTTGTTTGTTTTTTCTCTTTATACAATGACTAGCTTTGTTTGTGATTATTGCAATTATGCAAAATGTATGTCACGATTAGCGACATTATTGTTTGTCTTTTAGCAACAATTTATAGAGCAATAGACTTTAAATACATAGAGCCAATACACTTTAAATGCATTTTATTATTACTTTACACATTTAATAAACCTTCTTTTTGAACTAGAAGCGTAATCCGCCCAAATAGACGAATCATTAAAAAGCGCTTTGAGTTTGTGACAGGCTGTGTTCCTCATGCTGTGGGAACCACCACAGTTTATTATGATTTGTGTTAATTTCCAATGCAGCTCAGTGTCTCCAGCCGATCCGACAGGCACAATAACTCCACGGGTTCTCACTCTTAATGACGGGGAAATTGGAAGCATGTGTTAAATAAAACGAAAGTGCAATTGGCAAGAACAACAACACAAGTCATTTGGAAGCCAGGAAAAGCATTACCATGAAACGTCAGGCCCTGGAACAAGTCTTTGTACTTGTACTTTTCTCTTTACAAAATAATTTAGTTCATTGAAAACTTTGAGAAACAACTGACAGGGTAAACTAGAACAAACTTTTCCAGTAAGACCCTACGGAGAGATTAACCTCCACATCCAGAGCGATCCAAAGAACTGCCAAAGGTGGCTAGGAGTAGCAGCAGGGGATGCCCTCATTTGACCGATAGCTTGTAATGAACTCATTCATGTAAGATTAATTTTTTAATAAGTGAGCATTTCAAGTATTTTAACATGCTTCATTCAGTCATATAACCTAATCTGACAAGATGAAAATGCATGGATGAGCAGATATTATAGAATGTAAAATTATAAGACTTAGTAACGTCACTGAATATGCCTTTTGTTGAAATTCGAAGCTGTTATCGTGCTGCTGTCCATTTGCAAGCCTAATAACCTCGAGCATAGACATGCATTTAAAGGACACATAGTATGCAAAAAAGAGCAAAACTAAATTATTATGAGCACAGTGAGCAAGATGGAAAGCTCCTCTCACCAAGACGAAATAATAACTCCAATATCAAGCTTTCAGATGGCACCAGTACATTCAACCCAGAAAACAATAATAAAAGATTTAGGGATTTTGACGAATTGCTGCAGCAAATCAGACACCAACTGTGACAAATGTGTAATGCAAGAATTCCTGAAAGATATTAAACTTCCATCCTGGCCTAGATGGTTATAAAAGTGACTTATTTGAGCTTTTAACCATGTTCCAACATTGTTCCCCTTAAAAACAAACCTGTATTTTACGTCATTCACTTTTCAATAATCTTGTTTTTGCGGTCGTCTTCTTAACGCCTTCTTTGAGCCTCACAAAAATACTCTAAATTATGTACATAACAGGACGCTGAAACCCATGAATAGACAGTCAACTGCGAGATTAAACAGAAGTGTTATTTAACATTCTAAAATAAAGGTACAAGAGCAGATTTACAATTCAAATAAGGCATAATATGTCTCCTTTAACAGAACTTGATTTACAGATTCCAATTACAGGGAAATAAATAAGCGCTGAAAAGAAAACCACAATGTTAGCCCATGTAGTTGTGGCATTTGTGTGAATGTGAGATTGTGGTTCTTGTCTCCAAATAATCCACTGGGACTTTTTTAAGAGGAAAATGACCACTGGTATTTTGGACTGCTGCACTGTTCTTGATGGTTTGTGGTTTCTTCAGTGAATCAAATGTCAATGTAGTCATTCAGTTAGGCCCACGTTTATTGCAATTCTTGGCAATTTGGCAGGGAACAGATTTTTGTGGGGAGAGTCGACCATGGTAACAGAAATGAGACAGAAAATGATAATCTGGAGAATATTCGAAATTGGTTTGACAACATATCTTGTAGAGCACTGTTTCTCAAGCTTTTTTGAGTCGCCACACACTTTTTTGGTTGTCATGGCACTCGACCTACTAAAACATTCCCAATGTCTCAATCTGGTTCTTTAAAGTTGGCTGTGGGCATCATTTTTTTTGTAAATAAATATATTCATGACACTAAAAAATGGTAAAACGTTCAATCAAATCAATGTGTGGACATTTTTATCAAGACATACCAGGCAATACCTCAAGGCACACTAGTGTTCCCAGACATACTGGTTGAAAATCAAGGTCGTAGAGCAGTGATTCCCAATGAGGGGTGCGGGGACCCCAAGGGGTAAGTGAGCAATTACCGGGGGTGCTTGGAATGTTTTCAGGTTTTAAAAGAAATTGAAATGTAATTTGTATTGTTGGAGTTGAGATGTGCCATCTCATTTTCAAGGAGTCCAAAACATAAAACACATACATAACAGAACATTATACAGTAAACATTATACAACGTACACAGTTCACAGTTCACAATACACAACACACAGACAAGACAAACCTGCTCCCATTCACTCCTCTCTACTCTCCAGCCAGAATAAATTACTAAATTAAATAAAAGCTTGGTTATCCTACATTTGTCCAGGAGTGACCTTTGGAAGAAATGTACTTTCTGTACTATCTGAATTAAAACGTGTGTAACATCTTTTCGGAGTATCTTGGACAATAAATCAAATAAAAAATAAGTAGATAATAGTAATAATTGACAATACCTGACTACTAAACCCATTTATTTGCCTGAATCTCAAGTTAAGGGGTACTCTGAGTGTGAGACAACACTTAGGGGGTACTCGAAACAAAAAAGGTCGGGAACCACTGTTCAAATCTGATCAAATCAGAATATGTGTCATTACTAAACTAACACTGAAGTAGGATTATGATGTAGACATGTCCATTGTGGTTTTTTAATTACTCTTTACTTTTATGTTGTATTGTTTTTCAGACCCAAATTTTGTCCAAAAAGAGCCAGTTCCAGCGTGTCCAGCAGCCCAGAGGTAAACGCACTGATCCTCCTCTTCTCTGGTTATCAAACATTCCCCATTTTTACTTGTGGATCAGTGAACATTTCCTTCAATATACTCCTCCGCTCTTTGTTCTTGCTACTGTAGTGCCGCCTTCCTCATCAATTCACATTTCACATTCACGTGAATACACTACAGTAGATGCAGAAGAACAGGTTGATCAAGTTGGGAGCTTAACTAGGTGAAAATTCACGGCACAGTTTGTACTTCAGATATTTGACATACTGTATTAAATGTTTTAACGTGTGCCTCGTTATATATGATTAGTGATAACAGTCAGACATGACTATTGTTGTGGTTATTCTCCACAAAACCACTGACCACTAGAGACAAGGAATTTGGACAGGCATTATGTCCAGAGGGGCCAAACACTTCTCAAATGCATTACATAACATGATATCACTCAAGTGCAGTTTCTCAAGTAAAAATTAATAAATACTGAGCAACTTGTTTTGATGTAAAGTCTGACAACTATTGAATAGACTAGGCTGCACTATTTGGGAAAATATCTAATTGCGATATTTTTACTGACTAGTTTTGCGATTCCGAGTAGATTTGCGATTACTTTTTTAATAATATGATTCTAGTCAAAGTTCACATTTTAATCATAACCAGTATCTGATAAAAAGACTGACATGTGAACTGACAATACTATACTATTGTCATATTGTCATATTATACTATAATAATCACATGTTTCTCAATGTTTTTGTCACTTTTTTGCCACATTTTTGTCTGTTTCAGTTGCATTTTTGACATTTTTAGACCAATTTTTGCAGCTTTGTTGCATTGCATTTGTTGCGTTTTGCCACTTTTAATAGCATTTTCTCTTTAAGCATTGGTCTTATCGCTTTTAGTCGCGCTTTTGTCACTTGTAGTTGTGTTTTTGTCATTTTTAATCACAGTTTTGTCAAATTCAGACATGTTTGGTCATGTTTTTGTTGCTTTTAGTTTTTTTCGCTTCTTTCAGAACCTATTTTAACTAAATCTAAACTAACAGGATACTTGGAGGAAATGATTGCACTTTAAAAATTGCAGCCTTTGCGATTTGCTAATTTTGTTCATTCAAATTGTGATTTTGATTCAGTTTTCGATGAATTGCCTTATTGCCCTACTATTGAGTAATTAAACTACTCCTGCAAGTACTATTTCTTTAAAAAGAATACTTAAATGTAACTGGGTAAATAGAACTCATTATTTTTTGTTCTTCTCTTACATTATAGGTACCAGAGTCAGTGCCTAACGTCGTGTCTGAGGTGAGCGAGCTGCAGCTGATGGCAGAGAATCAGACCAACCTGGAGACCACCAGAGCGCAAGAAAACAAGAACGACACAACTCGACACACAGGTGCGCAATAAAGAAAATCATAAACAGATCTACTTACTACTCTGAATATAAACTGACTGAATTGTGCCTGAAAACACAATATTCTCTCGATTTTCTGCAGACCAACCAGAGCCTATTGTTTTTGTTAATTTTGAGTGATTTGTATTCATGAAAGCAGAAAAGAGAAGGCATGTAGTGTGTTATTTTGAGATTTAGAAGTGAATTGTGAGTTTAATCTGTTTTTTTTAAGGATAATTACTGAGTTTACCTGTAGTTTTTTTGTATAAATGTTTGTAATGTAGTCGCTTAGTAAATGTATCGATCAATTGCTGACTTTTTGTTTAGACTACAATAGTAGAAAAAAGGTATAGAGTGAGTAGATTTGTGTGTGAATTGTGAGATTATAATCTGCCTTTTTCAATTTAAATATACCATTTCCTATCACTTTTCTGTATACATTTTTTTGTGGTCTTTTGAGTGCAGTTTGAGTCAAATACATAGTCAGATCATAGAAATACTGAATTGTTTTGGAAACCTTTTTTGGCTCCACAGCCCTAGACTTTACAGCAGTTGTCTGTCTTGTTGGTATATTTCCTAAGCAATACATATTTAGGCCATTAAAAATTAAAAGTACAAGTTCAGCTTCGTAATGAGCTGAGATTTGAGGAATGTGTGATGAATGAATGTGTCATGATGTGAAGTCTCAGGAAATACTGACACACCTCGAGGCGACTGCGGCTGTGTTGATCAGATCAGATTATTGAAATGACATGTAAACATCTGAGTAATCTGATTTCTCTCTGATTGTTCACACCTGTGCAGGTTTTGACAAGAAAAATATGCAAAAAGAAAAAGATGAAAAGTAATGTAATAAAGTAAATGTTAAAGATTGAAAGAGTTATGTTAGAATTCATTGTACTTATTCCAAATACAAAAGCTACTCCAAAAAAAATCCATAAATTAACTGAAATCAGATGTTGTGCATGTAAACACACACCAAATATGATCTAATTTTTGGGCAATCTGATTATTCTAGTGTTCTTCTTGTTTTCATGTGAAATCACAACTATTAACAATTTTTTTTTTTTCAAGTAAATAAATGTTATGGTGTTCAACCTAAGAGGAGGGTACTGTGCATTTGATTGAGAAGGAGTTGCTAAATTATAAAACTTTACTTTCTGACTAAAAGTGTATGTACTGACATAAAAACTCCCTCTTACTTCCTGACTTAAAGGAGCTGTGCCTGATGTTATGAAACATGAAAAACAAAATTAGTTCATGTTCCCATTTTTTACATGTAATAAAGTAAAATCTGTTTTGCCCAGTACAGATATATTGTAAAAATATTTGGGTGAAAATGAGACTACAGCGCTTTCTCTGCATCTATTTATAGTGTTTTATTCTACGAGAAGCAGGAAGTGCGCTGTTAGCATACTAATGTTTCTTAGCTTTACCTGGGACGGCAAAACTCGCTCTGGGCTCAGAGACTTGCGAAAAGCGCTTATAAACTCATCGTGGGGAAGGTTTAGGATGCTGGGACTGCATTGTGTAAATGAAATGTGAAATGTAAAAGTGACACATGTGACGGATGTAAAGACTTTAACATGTGCTAGTTCTGTTTTTCACGTTTCAAAACAGTAAAAATCATGTACAGCCCCTTTAAGTGACAATCTTTCCTCTTTGAGCTCAGATTGTCTTCTGTCTCATTTCTAAAAGCCCACATTTACAGAGCTCAATGTGAATCGGGCCATATATTTCAAGTGAAGTTGTCTTTTTATTGATTACAAACTTAGCATAGATAGTCACGTACATAACACTTTTGCATGTACACTCACTTTACATGCAGGGTCTTTGTCACGAGCACCACTAGCTTATTGATTTGGGAAATTGGATCAGGTAGAAATCCTCATTCAACATCCTGTGTAAGCAATCAAATGTGTTCATAGGTGAAAACATTTACTCTGATGCATTTACAGTGAGTGTCGGTGGAGACGTGTCCCAAAGTGCAGAGGTGGATCTTTCCGGAAGTCTGACTGAGCTGGACCTTGGCCCAGACGAAGTATTCATCTCATCTCCAGCACCGAGCACCATCGCTGGCCGCCTCCCGCTTTATCCACACACCGTAAGATATCTGCTTTTGTCATACTCATAAAATGCTTGTGTGGGAATGTGCGCAGGTGTACACATGGCTTTTTACTGTGACTAACCCGTGTGAATTGAAAAGTAGGCGGCGTAATGTAATCTCACAGTGTTATCAAGGCGTGATGTGTATTGCAGTATTATGTGGAGACACGATGAACTTAAAGAATGGTACTACAATATAAGTGATAAAATGCCTACACCAGCCTTTAGTGCAATTATTTGTGCTAGGGCTGCACAATATATCGAAAAAATATCGCTATCGCACTTGTCATTATCATGATATGCATATCGCAAAGATGTGTGCAAAGATCATTTCAAATGGTTAAATGCATTAATCTTACATTTCTCGCGCCCCCGAGCTTGTTTTTACTTTTGACCAATCAGACACGCCCTTAAATGTTCACCCCCAAAAGTGTTGTTTTGCTCAGAACAGAAATGACAAATGTTTTATTGTTAAAGCTATTGCATCATAATTTTTTTCACTATTTCATATACACATAAATAAAGGTGATCAAATGTCTGCAGATACATTACTCAGGCATTTTAAACATTTCAGAGAAATATATAAAGCAACTCAAGGTTTTAACACTTTAACAGTTCTCCAATGTGTGTATATTTGTACCTAAACTATTATATTTTGATGTAAGGTTTAGGTACTTAATTGTTATCCTTTATCCCTGGAAAAGAAATGATATGCAAATGAGGGAAAACATAACAATACTTGACACCCATATCGCATATTGCACTAATTTCCAATATTGTGCAGCTCTAATTTGTGCCATATTTCAAAGTCTTAAAGGTGCACAATGTCATTTTTCTGGAGATTTTATTGCATTTCCATATATTTCTGTATATTCCACAGTGTTGTATTAAACTGATCCATTTTGTGTTTTTTTTTTTTTTTTTTCTTTTTCAGTTACAAAAGTTTTCATTTCCAAATTGTATTCGTTCTCACTGTGAGCGGGGTTGCCTCTCCACAGATCAGACCTGTAACTTGGCCTGCTGGTGCCACTTCCTTGACTCCATGATGTTTAATGCACCACTGAGTAACACTTTTTTGTGTCACACTTTCCCCCAGTACGATGGAAATTCCAGCCCTGTTCCATATTATTATGGAGACAATGCTCACCATGTTTCTTTGTCGGTTACAGGCCCTGTGTTGTGTTAGGGTTAGGTTTAAACATATGACCACAAAATAAAGTAGAACGACAAATGTGTCCATGTTCTGCATAATTGTCATGTAAAAGTCATAATTAGACTTTAGACTAAAACCATAATTACTGTGCCTGTGCTGAAATGAGCAAAAGATCACAGTCCGTTTAATTCTGTCTACCTTTTTCTTTTAAAAAATATGCTACTGTGCAGTGTGGCAAAAATACTGTGATTAAACCAAGTAACAGAATCCATTTCAATGCAGGTTAACAGTATTCTGTAACTAAAAACAATTTCAGAGTAGTGTATTCTGGATACTTAGAATACTCTCATATTGATTTGCATTAAAATTGAAAACGCAACATGGGATTAAAACAGCTTTTAGTTTTTGTTTCATCGTTTTTTATGTATTCATTTAAGAGAACCTTCATCATAAACTATACAATGAAAAATAGCATATACACTCACTATAAATTATGTTTTCTATTTTTCTCACTAATTCAGTGCATTTTGAAGCTTAAATTTCATGATAAATACCACATTGTGTTCCTCTGATTTTTAGGAAAGTAACTGAACACTAATGAAAGACTTACTGTACTAGAATACAGTTATTCTCAATTAGTAGTCTGAATTTGTGTTTTTAAGTACCGTACATGTATTCAGTTACATCCCCCACATCATTTTTGGAGTATCTCACTAATAATAGTCAGATGATATTGTGAATTAAACAGATTTTTTTAACACATCTCTTTAAATGCATTAGTAGAAGTTAAATTTTCAGATAAATGTGAAATGTCTGTAAAAATGGATCACAAAAGTGTCGAAATATCAATTTATATACATCACAACATACTGTACCCTTTGTCATTTGTCTTATTTATCATCTGTATTTCTTTCATTTTTCATTACATAAAGATCTCCCATCTCTTCTGTGCACTGCAGTAAAACAATAAACTATAAACATGGATGAAACATTGTCAAACATTTCAATATATGTGTGGGATGTTGCATTATAATTATCCTTGGCCATTATTTAACATCTCTGTCTAAGTTGTGATGTTACAGACGAAACACACACAGCTCTCATTGGGTGATCTTCCCACCCGCGAGAGATGATCCCTCCTGAACATCGGAGGTGACAGCACTTTGAATGGCTTGAATTGACCCAGTGTTCCTAATAGGCCTGACACCATTCTGCCAGCGTACACGTGGTGCAGACTAGAGCTATGAAAAGTATGAGGACATAACTTGGAAACGGGGATAATTAAAAGATGGGAGGAAAGTTGGGGAAGAAGCGTTTCGACTAAGTATTTTCTCTGCTCTCTTTTGTATTCCCTCGGAGAGTTGGCATCAAACCGCTCTGGCAGCTTTTTGAAGGACTGGCAAGCGTTTGTGCTGCCTGGGCTAATGGAGAATTATCTACAGCGCCAGATTCCCAGCTCCAATTGTGCGTCTGTTTGTGTGTGTTATGCACACTTTGGCACTCACTGTGTGGTCTGCCTGTGTGTGTCCTCCATACAGACTTTCATGTACATAATTATTGACAAATGGGCCAATGGTGGTGGGCAGTGTCAATCAAAGAATCACACATTTTAGCTTAATGTGTCTAAATAAACATGTTTGATAAGAAATGACAAAAGGCCCGTTTAAGAGGTTTAATCTACACTAGTGAGATTTCTGAGTCGAAGCTAAATTGTGAACAAAAGTGAAAAGTGACTTTTCTTTGTGATACAACAGGCCCAGTGTTCTTAAGAGCCGTGTCGTGTGGCTCATATCAAACCGCTCTCGTGTCTGCTCTCAAAGTTGCCATTGTGCTCGTCAGCTTTAAGTAATGAAAGTAACACTTTATGTAAACCCCTTTTAATTCTTGTCTAGACAAAGTTAGCTGCTAGTGACTCTGCGAGGAGGATTATCTCGTGCTCACTCTCTCCGATGGGTGCAAGCCCTAAAACCTTCGCCCTCTCTTTATCAGCTGCAGCTGACCTGCTGTTTACACATCCCACCTGCCGTTTACGATTAATGCCGGAAACTTGTTAACCATTTCCTTACTTGGTGAAAATATGCACCTTTTGCCATAACCCAGTGGAGTACATCTCTCATTTTTGGTCAGTTTTATATTGTTCACTGTCCCTGGATGAATGAAAACATACCATACCATTTCACTGTCAGACAGGGAATTTATGTCTCTGTGCTATTTGTGTTCATGTCTGAAATATGAATTTTTTTTTCTGCATTAAAAACTGCTATCTCTGTAGTTTTGATCTGTACAAACATTTTCTGAAATACATAGTTCGTCAGTTCATATTTCAGTATCTTTTGTCAGTTCTTCTGGATGCATTTAAAATGTGAACTTTGACCAGAATCCGATTATTAGAACTCAAATTGCAAAACTAATCGCAATTGCAATTCTTTTCTGAAAAATTGCTAATTCAGCTCTACATTCACTTGAGCTTTGCAAAATCTAAAATGTAAAGATATTGTGTTTTAATAGTAACCAAAACCAAGATATAAGCGACCAAGAGAACTGCTCACTTTTCCACGCTGAATGCGTGCATGTGTCAGTACGAGCCTGTTAGTCCATGCAGGTCAGTAACCATTGGAGCTGCAGTTGAGTGCCTCAGTATAACGCAACCTTTGATATGGGAGCATACATGCGCTGTCGCCATCTGCATTTTATAATTAGTTTGTTTTGCCCATTGTCCGCAAGCTTTGTTCATACGGTAAAGATGTGTTACCTATTGTTTTCCTTTTGTCACAGCCTTTTTCAAGGTTGTACAGTATGAAGTGCACTTGTTTATGCAAAATAATTGTATTAATTTGTTTGTTTTTTACTTGTACTTAGATAAAAAATATCCATTATACCAAAATATTATTGAATACTAATAGCATTATATATATGACACAGCATTTTAGACACAGTCAGTTGGACATTTCAAGGACAAAATATATTAGTGCCTATGTTTAAACATTTAAACATGCCTATATACTTGCTAATATGGAGGATAAGAAAACCAATAAAAAAGCAAATAAACTGAACATACACACAGACTGAAATGAATACAGTGTAGTATTAAATGCCTATGATATACAGCAGCAAAATTAATCGAAATTTAATCGAAATCTCAATTGGAATGGACAAATAGGCGAATCACAAAGTCTGCAATTTTTGAAGTGCTATCATTTCTTCTAAACAACAAAATATCCTGTTTTATTCTGCATAAAAACTGCTAACCCTGTAGATTTGTTGAAATATGTTCTGAAACAAGTGATAAAATGTGACTAAAAGCAGCATAAATGCAAATAAAACGTGACTAAAAGCTTCAAACACAGGACTAAAAGTGGCAAAAACAACTTAAAGTGACAAAAATACGACTTAGATAAGCAAAAACCTGACAAATACAGGGCTAAAAGTGACAAAAACTCTCCTATAAGCAGCAAAAACATGACTGAAAGTGACAACAAACATTCTGAAACGTGATTTTTTTTAAATGAGTTTGTATTTTTGTCAATTCTCCTGGTGTTGTTTTAAAATGTGAACTTTGAACAGAAACCCGTTATTAAAAATATAAATAGCAAATCTAATTGCAATACTGGTCAGAAAAATCTCAATTTGATATTTTTCTATATATATTTTATATACTATAATACAATTTAAAAATAAACAAGCATATACATTTATTTTACATCAGAGGTATAAAGTTATATTTCTGGTGAATTGCAATAATATTAAGAAAATCAAGATGGAGATATTCATTGCCAACATTTTTTTTTTTTTTTTGCTTTGCATTTTGTAGTCCGTTGTCTTTGTTAAAAATACCTCAATAGTTTTTTTCTATTCTTATGTTTTCAGCAGCGTGAGCGGTTTCTGCGTCACAGTGACACCGGCCCGGGCCCTTCGGGGGACTGGCCCTCTCCAGACTCGTCTGGGACCAGGTCTAAGTCTGGGAGCGGCTCCAGACCCAGAGCCTGGAGTGTGCGCACCTTCCAGGACTTCCTGCCTCCTCTGCCACAGCTGCACAAGAAGTGGTGCAGCTGGAACTCCAACAGCCCCTTCACGAAGCTGGTGGACACAGTCAGTGTCATGACCTTCACTTTTCATGGTTCCTTGTTGTTGATATTTTTGTTGAGACATGAGCTACTCTTTGTGCCAGAACCAAACCTAGATAAATGGATGTTGCTTCAGGAAGGCAGTGGTGGATGAAGTACCCACTGTTGTTACTCAAGTAAAATTACAGATACAGCAGCAAAAAAAAGCTGAAGTAAAAGTATCACATTTTAAAATCTACTCAAGTAAAAGTAATAAAGTACATTTTGAAGGAGTACTTTAAGAGTAAAAAATACAAATAATTATTTTTTGTTTGGAGAACTATGAAAGCATCAAATTGTAATCTTGAGGGATTTATTGAGTTTTGGTCTTCATAGGCAACATTCTAGTTTATTTCTCTCTACAGAGGCTTTTTATTTGCTCAAAGGGAACTAGAAAAAAAAAAGATGCAAGATGTCACTATTAATGTGCTAAAAATAAACCCCTCAGCCTTTTCAGCACGGCTAAAACCTTAAGAAAATATCCTTTTACTTTTCAATCCAGTTAAAAAATGTAGTGGAGAAGAAAGTACAGATACATGCTCTGAAATGTAGTGAAGTAAAAGTATCTACGCTAAATTGTACTTAAGTAAAGAACAGATACCTAAAAATGTACTTAAGTACAGTACTTTTACTTTTGTACTTTCCACCCCTGCAGGAAGGGCATCTGGAGAAAAAACAATGCAAAATGTGTATTTTTATCGCTGCACATTAGAAGGCAGGAAGAAGAAACTATAAAAAGACATAGGGTAAAACTATTTCAACTACAAATATCATATCCATCCACTGGATTAGAATCTGTCATTGAGTGTTTGTCAATACTGTTATGAGAAAGACCTTACATTTAAATTAAACGTTTAAGGAAGAAATTAATCAGTTTCAAATTGGGTGAAAAATCTATACTTTGATATACGTTGGCATGATTTAGTCCTTAATTAAGTCAGGTTTTGAAATGGATTTAATAATTTGTTTAATATAAGCAGTAATCAATTACTTGTTTTAACTTGATATATTTCATAAAATCAAACTAAAAAAATATATATATACATTTAAAAAAAATATTTTTAGTTTTGAAGATTAATTGAAAGGTCAGTTGCATACTGTATGTTTATTATTTTTTGAGTGTAGCTAAAATTCATATCAGATATTGAAACTTGAAATGACCATCTATGGTAATGATGTGTTGCCATTGGTTACCTATATACTCAAACATAGACATTTGATGAAAAAAACAAAAACGTAACAGTCATAATTCAGACCTTGTACTGAAAAAGCAGAGAAACATTTTTGTTTGTGTTTTTGTGTTTTTGGCTGAGGACAGATCTAGAAAGTAGAATGAGTCAAAAAAATCAATAACTAGTCAATAACTTACTTTTTAAGAGCATGTCTTGTCTCTCTTAGGCTACGTCCAGCCTGGTTGCAGATGGCAGAGGGAACAATGGCCGAGAGGTATTTTCTGAAGTGAATTTGGCAAAGGCTGACACCAGCACCATCTCTGACTCCTCTATCAGCAATGCCTCGTATCCTCTGACCCAGCCGGCCCAGAGACAGCGCCGGCTCAACTCAACCAGCAACCTGCGGCGCTCCCGATTCACCGGCCCCTGTTTTGGCTTGCTCTCTGGGACAACTGTGACGCCAGACCCGACGAAAGCCCCTGCGGTTCAGGGTCCCGCCACTGAGCCCGTTCCTGGTTCTGTTTCGTCCACCGCAGAGAGCCGCCAGCCAGGGAAGAGGCGAGGGGAGATCCAGGCAGAAGGGGAGCATGTCAGCGTGCAGGTTTTTGCTATTTCTGAAGAGGAAGACTGGCAGCCATTGGTCCCAGCGGAGCACCTGGACCCCCCGGCTGCCCCCCAAACACTTAATGGACTTGTGAGAGGAGTCTATGAAGGGAAAAGGTCAGCTGGAGGTAGTCCCAAGAGCTTAAGGGCAAGAAGGGAGTGGAGGTCGTGGGGCAGCCAAGCATCGGGAGGCGTTATAGCAACCTCAAAAACAGCCCATACTGTCTGTGACACCCATGTGCCCATCAGCCCGGCGACAGCGCTGTGCGGCGTGGTCAACCAAATGTGACCGAGTGAAGGATTTTATAAAGAACAGAGACTCTGATGGATCAAACTTTGGACTTTGTGTTAGCTCTACTTCATAAATGGTATAATTTGTCCAGTATATTTTCACCTGATTTTGTAGATTGTAGAGGCAAATACTGTACTGTGCAAGACTTTTGTTTTATATGTTATGATAAAAGGTGTATCAATGTAAAAAAAAAAAAAAAATGTACAGAGAAGCAAATCTTACATTAGTTGAATATAGAGTGCCAAAACTTGAACATATTGCAGTGCGGGGGTAAATGCTCTTTCCATTGAGCCACAAACACATCGAATTGTCAAGAATCAAATCTGGGTCCTTTGTTGAGTGGAGTATGTTTACCCCGACCCTCTTGGTCCAAAGTAACACAATCTCTAGATAGTTTTTCCCTGGCAGCTGATCATTAATCTTTAAAACTAGCACAATATTCATGGTTAAGGATTTTTATAATAAGATGTATTTGAATTGAATATGCCAACATGTTGACTGCCATTGTACAGAACATTACATTTATTTTTCTTTTTACCTACTAAATGGGCTGCTAAGGGTTTGCAGCACATTTTAATGTAATATATACTGCACTTTGAAGCGCACAGTTACCTGTGCTGGATTCTTGCTTACACCTATTGTGGACCCTTATGCAGGTTTTGTACTTTACAATATTGTGTTGCGGACCAGTGTTACAGGATAGATGAAATAAATGTTCCAATGTTATGTTTATATATATATATAAAGTCTATGTACACATACAGACTGGATTGTAAAGGGAATTTTAAAGAGTATTTACTAATATACACTGTTAAACTGTAGATTATAGATGTAGCAATATAGTATTTAAATGTATTGAATTATTGTAAATTTTTAATAAAGAAGACAACATTTCTGTCATAGGTGTCATAAGAACCCCTGCTGTAGAATATGGAATCATGCACAACGGTAGACAGTATGAACTCTTTTATTTTCTTAAGAAGAAAAAAAAAACATTGATTACATTACTAATTCAACAAATTGGGTAAATAAACATTTTAGTGAAGTCAAGTAAGTTAATTTGCACGTGCCTTAACGACATTAAAATAACCTAAATACCTGAATAGTGGGCTCTAATGCGTAAACCATATTTTTACATAGAATGCGTACAATAAGAGTAAATATTTGCCTCAGTATACAACATGAGCCCTATTCCCTCACCTCGGGGAGAATGCATAAAGCGCTCGTCCAAAGCCTCTTTAGACCCGCTGCCTGATTGGAGCGGCGTGGGACTGTTGTTGGCTTAGGTTGCCCAGACCTCCTGTAGGGAATAATTAAAACTGAGCCACTACATTGAGGGGATCGGATCGGCTCGGGCTTGTGCTCTCTGGACCTGAGCTGCTAAGGAATGCCACTGTGGACCCACTAAGAGAGAATGGGAAAAACCTAGATTGAGCTGCAAATTGACTATTACTTAAGACAGAGGGCAGCGCAAGGCCAGCTGGAAAGGGAATCTTAAAATTATGCTCCCCAGTATTTCTAACATGTTATCAAAATCCTGTACACACTAGAGTAATTTCCTATAAACATTTAATTTCCTATGCAATTCAATAAAACAGTGGGTTTGCAGATGTGCAATTACTCCTATAACTCATCAATCCAATCATTAAACAAACATTCAATCAAATAAAAATGCATTACTAAGATGAACAAGAGTACTATGTACAAGGCATTATGAAACTAATGCTAGTGTTTTGAGGTTCAAGTTTGATTGTGCTCATTACCTGTCTGATAGTGATAGTCTAACTTATTATATATCAGATTATTATATTATGAGCGTTTAGCCATGTTATTCTAGTTTTCATCATTAGTTTACTCAAAGTTTTGATTTGATGCGTGCATGTTTGGGTTATCCTGTATTGTCCTGCATTTGAGGCTTGACGTGCAGAAAAGTATGTTTTCATCTGTCCCCTATCTCAGCCCACTTCCCTATACTTAGTAAAAAAGAAAAGATCATGCTCCAGATCATACAGGTAGGCATTACACACCCTCTTTAATGCATACCTCTTCAAAATACATGTTTCTATATGTGAGGACCCAATTATCAGTCCTACAACTACAAAGTCAAGAAAGAGATGATGATACTGCAAAGAAGTAGTTGCATGTGAAGCTTCTTCTATGTGATCTGTAGCAGCATTATTCAAACAAGTCGATACAGTCGACTGATCTGCGTCATAACTGGCATTAGCGACGCTTAACAATGAGTTTTTTGAGAAAGTGTCCCCTTTGCACTTCTTTAATCACCTTGAAGATGATTATCCAGAGTTAAGAATATAACAGAGGCCCCATTCCCTCTTCCAGCATTACAACACATCGATCCCCTTCCCACAGACATGAAATCCTTTACAAACTTCCCATGGGATTATGATTTAGTAAGTATGGGCTTTGACATGGCTTTTTGCTCTTGCATAGGAACAAAGTAATGCTGTGGAAAAACTAAGGAAACTGTAGATTTTGCAGCAGGATTAATTGAACTGAAAACATGTTACACATGACATGGATGAAAGTATGTTATGTCTGAACTTAATGGCACTGCGTGGTCACAATTTCGGTCCGTTTTGAGCAAAAGAAATACATATTATTGTGGAATATATTGTGTATCCAATTTTATGTCTGGAAAAAACATTGTATACATATATATCATAACTGAAGACAAGATGAACATTACTATTGTGTTATCGTGAAAGCCTTGTTCATCCATTAATGAGGAAAGATTGAATCGTTTTGACTATAATACAACATTTTAAGGCTAAGTCTTAGTAAAAAATCTATACCTACAACTTTCTAACCACATATGATAAACAGTGAACCTGCCCATAGCCTACACAGATGGTTGTGTGGAATTTGAACTATCTGAAAAGTACTGCATGTTATGAACACATTACTACACTAAGATTCAGTGTTTTCTAACTCTTAAAGGAGGTAGTTTTAGTCACAACTGATGCTACCTGAAAAAGGATTGATGTGCAGATATTTAAATAAGGTTTACATTTTTGTGCATAGAAATATTCTTTACAACCCCAACTGACATTACAAGTACGTTACAAAATGAGCATTGATTGTAGTTGCATGAAGTTTTGCATAACAAAAGACTGGCAACTCAAAAGTAATCAACATCAACAATAGTCAGAGTAATGATGGAAGACTGTTGAACTCAATCCTTTAGCTTTTAAATCGTGTCTGCTCACAAATGTGGTTAAATTTCCTAAAAATAAAAAAAAGAAGAGAGAGAGACTCAGATAACGTACACGTTTACACAATGGTGCCTTCTAGTGGCCAGAGCAACTATTACAATTACTGAGATTTGTTTTTTTTTTAAAAAAGGCAAGTTGGATCTGCGTTTAGGATCTAAAATACTTACATGGCATGATGAGCCTTGACCTGAGTTCGGCAGTTACGACCCCAGTAACAATCAGGACGAGATGCAACAGAGGCTGAACAAAGAACGCCAACATTATTGATCCGCGTTTAAAAAAACACCTACATTACACAGTGTTGATGCACAAAAATATATCCAACCTGGCAGATCAGACAGAGGGATGTTTTGTCTGTACTTGTAGGCCAGCTCCTTGAAGTTCCGCAGGCCGCAGCAGTTGCACATTACAGTGTTTGCAGAAATACGTCGATCTGAAAACACGATGACAAACAGGTTGTAAGCACTGCCCTCATTGGCTCTTCACTGATGAAGGCGTCACCTGTGAGAGTGTAGCTGCCCTGCTGCAGACCCTGGAGAGACTCCTGCAGCACGTCTCTCCATGTCTTTCCTCTGACAGACAGGTAATTCTGGTGCAGGTGAATAACAGGGTTATAATTTATTAACAGTACCAAAGAGAAATGACTCAACTCATAAATTATTTACAACAAGTTTAAAAGTCCAGTAAATACCTGAAGCACTTCTGATTCATAATTATTGTTGTTGAGCACACCATCCATAGATTTATCTGTCAGATTCAGATCTGCAAAAAATAGAATTATTAATAAAATATCTAACGAGAGATGGTCTCCAAGGCCAGGTACATACCACTGAATCGGGCGAGGCAGCCCCGACAGCCGACCCTCGGACACCCCCAGTACATGTGACAGAAGTAACGCAGACATATGGAACCTGCAGAGCAGACGACGTGTCATGGCGCATGTCCACATCCAACAAGCTATTTTGTTTGTAATAATTGTACATGTCTTCTACAACAGTGAGTCCCAAAGTGGGGGTCAGGAACCCCACATTTTAAAATCATCTCACTGCATTTGATCTTTTTTTACTCACAGAATATTAAAAAATTCAATATTTTAGCTAAATTAGATCCAATCATTCTATAAACAAACTAATAATTAACAATATCATATACAACTATTATAATAACTAATGTAACACATTCTTCATTGTTAATATCAAAATCAATTTACATTTTTAATTTTAGTTGGTTGAATGATTATTTGGCGTCCTGGCTAGAAAGATTTGGAAACCCTGTTCTAGAAATCTAAGAAACTCACATTGCTGAGCAAACAGCTTCTGTCCGTTTTGTGTATTTATCTCAGATAGTCTGTCTGGCATGGGCTGAAGGCAGCAGGTACAGATCAGGTGTGAGGCATAAGGGGGGCAGCAATACTGCGGAGAAGCCACAAGAGCTGTAGATAAAGCAGAGTACATGTCTGCAATCAGAAAAATTCAAATAAATTGGCAAAATAATGAGTAGTTTGTTACGTTTACCTGATGACACATCAGCAGATGTAGAGGGCTGCTCACTGCTGCTTCTCATGGGCCCCTCCGCAGTGGTGGGCTTGGGGACAGTGGGCAGGGGCAGTGGAGTGAGTGGAACAGACAGACCTGGGAGCCAGTAGCTGGAGCCTGGGGTCAGCAGCACCTGACTGACCTCACTCCTGTATCCAGGACACTGTCTACACATCACTAAGGGCTGGCTGTGGACAGAAAGCACAAACAACTATAACAACGCTAACCCTAAGAGGAACATTACTGTGGTATTCGGCTTTACAAAGCTGGCCTTTATTGAATACATGACAGGCATGTAGTATTATTTAACACTATCTAAATGACATGGCTGTAGATGCATTTGGGTGTGCATAATCCAAAATCTAATCAAAACAGTCACTCCTGGCTTCCTTTTCTGTTGATTGCTAACTGCTGTAACCTGCAATTAACTGAAGTCTTTCACTTATGGTATATTTAATGTGATTTCGTGCAGCTGTGAACATGCTGTTGAACAAAGTATAATTGAGCAAACAAAGACGATTTCCTCTCGTTGAAAATGTGAGATGATTTTCTTTTTTGTTCTAAGATGGATCTTTTGTCATCCAAGTAAATCATTGACATTTTAGTAGATAAGTGATTAATTAATTGGAAGGCCTTACCTGTTATCTGATGAATCGCTGTCATTGTCGGAAAAGTCGTAAAGGTAATCTGAGCTGCCCTCCTCATCAGAAAAAGAGCGCTCCACTTTGGGTTGCCACATGTCCTGAGTGATCTTATTACGACTGTCCATGCTCTTTATGTCCTCTTCACTGCGACACTTCTCTGCGGTCACTCAACAAACCACTTATTAGGCCAGAAGTACCACCCCAAATGGACAGAAAATCTTGTTTGTTTTTTTGTCAATCACAACATTTACATGGACAGAGAACTCTTTGAGTGCGCTAAATAACCGTACTCAATTTGTCAACATGTAAGATTGCTCTTGTTCCGTCTAAAGAAGGTAAAGAACTAATCAGGTGCGAACGAGGGGCTCAGAGATGTTCAGGCGCGCAATTTAGCATTAATAATAAAACTTTGTGTCGATAAAAACGGCTATCATAACATCACACTTCAGACAAACATACATAAGTGACATCTCATTCACGTTGTGCATTTAATTTTCAGACATGCTGGAGCTGCGTTGTTCTTTGCTACACAGCGCAAATAAACAAACTGAAGCTCTGGTCATTTTTACTTTCACTTTAACGTAGCACATCAAAACAAACTCAGGCTAGTCTGTGGTAGTTTGTTATCTCTCCTGAGCCAAAACATGTTCAAAACACTTGTTAGAGATTCCAACCAAGACGCCTCAATCAGTTCCCAGATTTACATGCATTTTGAAAAATCTGTTCAAATTGGACTAGTTTCGTTATCCTGGCGTGCATGTAAATGTAGTGAATGCCCAATTTAACAAACCTGGGTGCTGTGTGAGGTACGCTTCCACCAGGTTGTTGAGGATGTGGTTTTTGCGGATCCTCTCCACGGGACAGCGACAGGTCGGGCAAAGGGTAGAACGCTCCATCCAACCCGAGTAGCAGGCAGCGCAAAATGTGTGCATGCAAGGCTGTAAGCTGGGAAATGAAACGTATGGAGTTCACGGCAAGACTTTTCGACAAATATGTAAATATAAATACAATTTCCCAAGGTTTTCACTGCAAAAATGTATACCTTTATGATTACTTAGGGGTATTCTACTGTTTAAGCGAGTACATTTAATACATTGAAATACTTTTGTTCATTTGATTCTCATTTCTGACTGTTCTGTTCTGAATTCACTGCTTTTTATTCTGAGCTAAATGGTTGAATCCAGTGAGAAATAACAAGTAATAAATTAGAAAACCTGCTCAAAACAGGATTAATATTCCCCCCTAAAAATATAAGTAGTAGAGTCTCACCTTACACAGTCGTACAATAGGTCTTGGCAAATAATACAAGTCAGCGATTCCTCCATTTTGTCCGTCTTCTTCACTTCTGCTGGTGGTTTAGATACAACATTGATGTGGATTCCTGTACTTGGTTCAGATACTTTTTTGCTTGAGCCTGTATAATGTTGTTTGTTTGTAAATAAATGTGTTTAATATGTACAGATAATCATAGATTAACAAGAATAATTTACCATCATCAGTTTTCCTCTTTTTGCATTCAGGCTCCAAGTGATCATTGTCATCATCTTGTGTTGACTCAGGGTCCTTTTGTTGAACTTGTGAATGGAATCGAGACATAGTTATAATGAAATTTCTTACAATACAACTAGGGCTGGGCGATTTGTCAAACTATTAATATCACGATTTTCTTGTGGCCAAATCACAATTTCATTTTCATCACGAGCAATACATGCAGAGGTGGAAGATCTAGCGTACTAGCCGTTTTGGAAATATGCAAAATTAGACAGATATTTCTGTACTTTTGTGATTAATTTGATGGTTTTGTGTGCTGAACCATGATATTTACAGGCACATTTAGGCACACATAATGACACTGTCCCCGGAAAGAGATCACAATTCGATTTTATTATCACATTGCCCAGCCCTAAATACAACACGCTAAGGTTGACATACTTACTTTTCATACTGCTAAACAACACAAAATCAACCCAACAATATAAAGGAATATGAAAATGTCTTGCCCAAGGATGTAACAGAAAAACTGGGAGGACTGGGTTTAAACACAAACTGCTCTTCTATTTCAACTCTTGACTTAGTACCATTTCATAAAGTACAAAAACAGTGGGCTGTTACCAGTATGAGAGGTTGAACCCTGCACAGATGTGGCAGGGCTCCTGATGCAGAAGTGAGTAGCGGAGGTAGAAGGCAGTGGTTCTTCCTGGGTCAAACCTTGTGGAGGTTTTGTTAGTAACACAGGCGACACAGAGAGAGTCATGTCAGCGGATGGGACAGGGGCTGATAAGTCTGTAAGGAAAAAAGACATCCATAAAGATGTTTGCGCTTTATAAAAACAAAAAGCTGATGTTTGATAGTTAATGCCTTATTACCAGATGCATTGTGGGAAGCTTCTTGTTCTGAATTACTTAAGTGAAAGACATAGGCGACATCTAGAAGAGGTAAATATAATTGGAGTGAAACACTTGGGTTTTGAATAGCATTCATGTAAAAATGGCTGATCAAATGTACTGTATTTAATTAGAGGTGGGTAATATATCCAAATTTAGACATTATTGTGAATGTTGTTTAAAAATATGAAAAATTGGTATATCGAGTACATTGTTTATACTACAACTGCTACTAAAAGAGCTGATTATATATATTAAAAAGTTAAGCTGTAATCTGTCAAATACAGGTATATTACTGCACTTTTGTTTTACGGACATTTCACATTTATGATCAAAGACACACATCTGTTGGATTGATATAATATCGTCTGATTATCGTTATCGGGATGCTCTACAAAATGTATTAGTATTAATTTTGGACAAGTATTAATATTAATTTTGGACAATATTCCCATCCTATATGTAACATATAGTCAATAACTCACTTTCTTGAGGCTCACTTTTTCTATACACAAAGTGAATGATATCCCCATGTTGCAGGACATGGGTTTGTTTTCTAACCAGTTTTGACATGTTGATCACAGTGCCATTAGTGCTGCAAAAAATAATATCACAAATTAATTTTAAATTGCACAACTCAAATAAAAGACAATTAAGACAACATTCAGAGTATAGTAGAGGACAATTGGACATACCTTGTGTCTTCAAGCCAGACTAAACCTGAGCTTTCGTCAAGTGCTATCTTGCAGTGCTCGCCTGACACCAACTTGTTTAATGGAAATGACAGATCACATCCTGTGAAATAAATTGAGTTCTTTTTTTATCTTGGAGAATCAGATGATTTGAATATTTTTATGTTTGGAATGTTTAAATCACACAAAGCATTCCCCAACAAGAACGTCTCTGCACTCTATGAACCTCTACTGCCCAGACTCACCAATTAAGCCTAGTCACTTTGCATATAAGATAGACTGCAAAGCACTGAACAAAGCAGACTGGTGGGGAAATATAGGCCTAGACTTTTCTTGGGCATGGCCATACAAAAAACTACTTAATATTCTGCACACATGTTCTCAATGGGCGCCTTTTGTTATCATCACAAGGGGCTGTCTAAGATTGGTGCTCTAAAGAAACCTTTGAGTATAAAAGGGGGAGGATGGTTCAGACACTGACAGTCATGTCTACACAGCCCACACTTTTTGCTTATTCAGAAGTGAACATGTAGATATGTAATGGACATATTTTAAGATCATGTTTAAATGTTCTACCTCTTTTACGGCCCACTGTGTTTTCTCTGTTGAACAGCAGCACTTCATCACTAGTGTCCACTTTAATAAGCTTCCCCCAGGGTCGACCTGTTTCCACTTGGGCTCGACAGATTCGGACTCCTTTTTGATCATCATAGATTTCTTCACTTTCGTCCATCTCCGATTGTCTTCCAGACAGTTCTGAGAAAGAAAGTGAAACTTATAAACTTATAATAGACACGTGACGACAACTTAGCATCCCTTTGCCTTTACATCTGAAACAATACAATCAAAAACAAGATAAGTGACAGACATAACCAGTAATCATTGCCTAACTTAAATGTGTCTCGCCATGAGGGACAATGATGATCGCCTGAGTCCAACTTTGTTCAACAAAGTGTCACAGACACGGGGGAATGCTAACGGTGAGTTAGCCGCTAAGCGCTGCCTCTCGAAACCCTTTTAAATAACGTTTTTTTATCCTGATCACACACATAAAGTCACTACATCAAAACACTTGCCTTGTCGTCAAACGCTGCTGTTTTGGCTCCGATAACAGAGTATGTGAGGACTTCTTTTCCTCATGTTTCAGATCGCTTCAGCCACACTTCCTGCTAAACGCAGCTTTGACATTATTTACCGTCGTCAGCTGATGGAGGAGGGGCGTCTGTGGACCCTCTCCACGTGACATCACGGCACTTTTCATTCAACACTTTTCACTCAAACCTGTGCAGCTCTGTCTAAGACGATTTGTTTATAAAAAGACAGACAGACATCCTGTGGCATAGCCGTAGTTACGCCTTTAGATATGACTTAGTATTATTATTGCCTACTTCTATGTCTTAGATCCCTTGTCCCTGTCTTAGATTCTATGTCTTATTTCACGGCTCCACAGGCAGTTCATCAAACTGCAACTAGTTAGGCTTAAGTTTTATATTACATGGGAGGCGCATTTAGCCAAGTTTTGGGGTAAGCCTGGCCTTCAGATCAGAGTTGTGTACATTTCAACAGCTTCTTCTTGACAGATTTAATCAGAAAAAAAAATAAACGTAAAATGTTTCATACTTTTGTACATGTGAACCCCTAGAGGGAATGTGTATTTAGCCTAAAACAAAGGCCTACAAGCATTAAAAAAAAAAAAAAAAAAAAAAAACTAACTCAGAAACTAGGCAATAAAACTACAAATTGTGAAATATAAGTTAACATCATTTTATTCCATTGTTTCTTATATGGGGCCAGGGGTGGGTCAACTTACCCTGCAGTGCTCTGCAAGAAGCTTGACCCACGTTGCCAAGTTTGAATGGTATGTGCATGAGTGATTTGGTGACAGTCTGATGGCACAGATTGGCAGCCTTACTTCCATCAGTCTAGTCCAGGGCTGCTGTGGCTACAATAGTAACACCACCAGGCGTGGAGTGAATGAATAACACAATGTGAAGCATCTTGAGTGTCCAAAAAACACCATATGAATCATTCTTATTATTATTATTATTATTATTAATACATGTTTTTAAATATGAAAAGCACTGAATCCTCAGCTCTAGAGATCTTGCTTGGCACTGTTTGTCCCAGTGTCGTTCCAGTGTTATGTCTGTGCAGAAAATCCCTTGACTAAAACAAACAAACTCAAGAGTCACACACAGTAGTCTATGGTACTGCATTAATATCCTACAGTACTACATTTGGTCATATCCCTTTTTCACATAGTTTTTGGATTATTATTATTTATTTATATTTTTTTATCTTCTATAAAGAAAACTATGAGGAAGTTATTGTCAAGACGTACAAGATTGCTCCTCTTCCCTCTGTAAAAGTCAACCCACCAGTTTATACTTTTGTGTTGTGTGTTCGGTCACTGTTGGTTTGATTGTGGGAAATACCCTGTTTTACTTTTACTTTACTTTTTGTTTTTAAACAAAAAACCTAGTGTACAGAAGAAATGTCTTTTTAATTTAGCTTTTTAACACAGTCCTGTTTCATTGGAATCCCTCTTTTTTTGTACTGTACTGTATTCTAACCAGCATACAACAAATGCATTTACTTATTGATCACTTCTGGGTTCATTAAGGACCAGATTAATACAGGCCAAACTGTTATTTGTGACTCCTGTTTTATAGCCGTTTAAATTTTACATTAGCTTTTGAGTTTATGAGATCGTACTAAATCACAATAAAAAGCTAAATGTTAAACAAGGAACAACAATTTTCAAATGTTACTGAGTTCAGATCACCTTTCCTTCACAATGTGTCGCCCTATCAAAAAGTCCTATCCATAGATAGTAATGAAAAATTAGGACCATAGCCACAGAAAAGTACCATTTAACACAAAATATTCTGTCTTTTGAATGATGAAGGGTCCTCAAAATGTCACCATACGAAGCAGAAATCCACAAATTATATTGTATATTATATAGAATCCTGTAAGAATCCAATAAGAGAAACATATGATCTCTTTCAGAATCCTAATGTTAAAACAACGTATATAACTCCACTAAAAAATCTCTACCCAATGTCACGCCTTCTTTTATCATTAAAACAATGCATTCTCCAGCGCAGGTGTATCCCATTAAATCCACCATTAAATATCTAGGCATTAAAATGAGATAAGAATGTAGAAAATCTTGCAGAAATGCACAGCTTGTTTGAATAATTTGGTTGTCTTTGGATGAATTCTTCTTACTAAAACTTTTTGTATTGCCCAAAATCACAACAGCAGTTGTCTTAAGTGCTTCCCAGAAATAGTTGATTTAACCAACAAAAGGTGAGAAAATCAACAATGAGACAGTGAGAAACTACCAGTCCGAAGTAGATATTTTACACAAATTAATTCATGATGTATTATTCCTGACAACATTTCTTAAACATTTGGTGGATAACTTTTGTTTCAGGTGTGATTTTTGTTTTTTATTGTATTAATTTTATTATATTACATTATCATCAGCATAAAAACACATTATATACAATACTTTACAGGAAAAATATAATCAAATTCTATACAGCCAATGCTGTTTGGTATTATATTTTGACCAAAACATTTTACAAGCACTTCATTCCTCTTAGTTCAAACTATCTGGAGTTGATGCCTTAAAAATGTAAAAGTGTACTAGTTTGCTTATTGTTGTTTTTCCATAAGATGTCAGTGACATATAAGGGCTGAATTGCTGAGTGAGAATCACAGGACTATTGTCCTCATTGAAGGAGAATCAGTGTTTAATATGAGACCAGAGAAGGCTAGAGGCCAGAACAGGCTCAATAGGCAAAGCACAAAACTAAACTGAGCTGTGTAAAGTTATATACATTTTATTCTGTCTGGATCATGCAGGACTCAAAATGAAAAGCCTTTCTCTATTAAGACACATGTTACAGCTAAAGGCGGCTGTGATTGAAACAGCAAAAAGATCAAAGAAATGAGAAATAATGTGCAGTTAGCTCAGTACACACTTCTGCGGTGGCACAGAGAGCAGGAAAGGATGGCTTAGACCACAATAAACACCAGCAGAGCTCAACCATGAACAGGACACATTTCTCCATTCCCCTTTCATTAACATTCATTTCCTCACCCAACTCCACAAGATACTCTCTGAGTTACTGACTGCCTCATGTTCATCTGTACTGTATTTTAGCGTTTGTGTGCGCGAGTGTAACCGTGCGTGAGTGTGACCATGGGTGGGTTGTTTTGTTGTGGGAGTAAGGCGGTTGTGGGGGTATAAGGCAGTTGTGGGGGTATAAGGCAGTTGTGGGGGTATAATGTGGTTGTGGGGGTATAAGGCGGTTGCAGGGGTATAAGATGGTTGTGGGGTTATAAGGCGGTTGTGAGAGTATAAGGCGGTTGTAAGGGTTTAAAATGGTTGTGGAGGTATAAGGCGGTTCTGGGGGTAAGGCGGTGGTGGGGGTCAGGCGGTTGGGTAAGGCGGTTGTGAGGGTAAGGTGGTGGTGGGGGTCAGGTGCTTGGGATTTGGTGATATGTGGTTTTGTTTTTTATGCGCTTTTTGTGCATGAACAGTGACTTCATAAGCTGTTAATTGAATGTGGCCTGTACAGTTCACAGTAAATCACAAGCATGATCTTATGTTATGTTTGTTATTTTCTGTAGACAATTATCACAATTTAACTTTATGGACAATATTTGATTTAAAAATACAGTGAAACAGGGCACAAGTAGTAGTAGTTGTAGTAGTAGTAATAGTAGTAGTAGTAGTAAGTACAACATGTATGCGCACCTGTGGTAAAAGAGACACCTGCACAATCCCATCACACATACTCAGATTAATCAAATGGTCATGTCTGTACACTTAGTTCAATAATTGCTCTATGTTCAAAGCTGTTCTTCAGTCCAGACGTCCGGGTATGAGTGCACGGGTCTGATCCTCCAGCATGGTGTTGTTTCTGTGGAGGAAGCGTGTCCTGAAGATGTCCTCCTGAGGTGATCATAGCTGTCCAGTGATCTTAGAAACAGACACAGCAGTCTCTTCTGATGCTAATCACCTCCTCATAGCCTACCTGTAAATACTTAAGAATGGTCTGTGTGTGATGTGTTTATTTTCATTACGCCTGTATTGTTTGCTTGTTTTCCAAGGTTTTAATAACTCTTTTAGTCTGATACATGTTTAATTTCACACATCAATGAAACAATTCACTTTTAAGGAGGCATATTATGTTTTTTTCAGGAACTTAGTTTTGAACTTTAACTTAAGTAGATCATTAGGTTACATCTTGTTCATTGTAAACAGAAAATAAAACAGCTCATTAATAGTAAGAAGTGGATTAAAGGGCCTGTACCTATTTTTTATTTACTCTAGTTAAAATACATTATCTTTACATTACACATTCTATGTTAGAAACAACTTAATGGAAAGACATTGGGTTTGTAATGTATAATATGGGAATAATATAAACGCATTTTGTGTAGTGAAGAAGCTTTTGCCAGGGTCACTTAATTTCAAACAAGTTCTTGTGTCATGGTTCAAAATCAGGTACAGGCCCTTTAACATGCACATGTTTTTATTTTGAAAAGTAGCTATGTGGCATCTTAAAACCCGACATGTATCACTTGAAGTCCTAATTTTTTCAAATAATGGCAATGGCAAGTACAGGGACGTGGGCAGGGATAGGGGGTAGGTGAAACAGGAATTTTCTGAGCACTTGAGCGCCTCAGTTGCAGGACAATACAGGATCAACTAAAACATGCAGGAATCAATCAAAATACAACTTTATGTAGATTAACGTTCAAAACTTATTAAAGTTGATTTTGCACACGTCTCCTTTAAGATGAGAACATGAAATGAAGATTGCTGTTTCACAGGATCTGAAGACAATAATGTAGATCCAAGTTGGTTTCATGTTTAAAGGAGAGCAATGTGTTTCTCTAATAGAAAGAGCAAACGAGTCCTTAATGCAGGACTAATCTGAGCGTTGGCCCGTCTATTCCCCAGCAGTGCATTATTAATGGGCAGTGTGCGGGCTGCTGAGTTCAGGGGCCTCTCCTCGCTAATGTGTCCATTCCTCATTCTTGGATGTCTGGTGTGTGTACCAGAAAAGGTACACACACATAGTCAAGTACACAGGCTCACAGCTACACACAGAGATGTGCCATCCATGCAGAGTCTAATCTTAAGGGAAATTATTATATTTTTAGTTGGCATTCAGTGGTGAGTGCACAATCCTCTGCAGATACTTTGATAAGGTCACAACGGCAAATTGAATGTGGCTTATTGAATCCCACACCAGCTCTGTCAATCAGCATGTCCTAATTGGATCAAAGATTACTTGTGGCAGCTGTATAAAACATCAAACGAGTAATTAAATGAAATAATGAGAAAATAAACCTTAATGTTGCCAAGTGGGAATGGAGGGAAGCGGAGGAACGTGATTCCGCTGCGCTCTGTGAAATTATCTCTCTCCGGCTCGGGCTAATTGCTGGAGGATGTCCTCTTAACTGAGTGTGAAAAGCTGTGTCTAATTACTGCAACATTAATCAGGCATTAGCATGTTATCACAAGGTTAACTTATCAGGAGGGGCCCAGAAGCAGCTGAAGGTGCCACTTACCAGAGCTGCACTCCACCAAAAGGGCCACAAGGGGTCGTGCTTGTTCTTCCCGTCAAACACTCACTGCAGAGCTCAGAGACGCAAGAGCCACAATGAAAGGCGACCATGTTGAATTTGCTTTGTGTGCATTAGCCTGTGCAGATTGACTATGTCCGAATCCAATATGAACCTATTTCCTGCATGTCGTGCATTACAAATCAGTACATTTGTCTTCAGAACAATACAACACTTGCAGACATAATTTGGTCACATCTTACTCTATGCAAGCACAAAACTAAAGGGCATCTTCTCAATGGGGACTACATGGACCGAATCTGTGAAATCAATGCTAAACAATTGTGTGCTTAGGGAAGCGGCTGATTGTTCCTGGTGTAATGAAGATTGACTGGATTGTGATTGCAAAGTACTCACTGCTGAAATGTGTTTACTGACAAAACACTACATCTTAAATGTCAAATATGAGCAGCAGAATTATTGGATCTTGCCACAAGCTTGCATATGCTCAGTATACCAGAGAGAATAATAAAGACAACCCCATATGATGAACCATGCAAACTGACACACAAACTAGTCTGTTTTTACATGATTGCGCAATATTGTTTATAAAATGAACATAAAAGACTGATCTAAAATTATGCTGAATCTGTGTTTTTTTAAAGGTACTAGTATTCTAAGTTGTTGTTGTTGTTTTTTTCATGTGTACTTTTTACTTTTATTTAAGGACAATTTTAGCCGGACTACTTCAACTTGTAAGTACTATTTCTTAACATTTTTCCTACTTTTTTGGACTCAACAGGCTATAATTTCTTTAAAGAGCTATAAATGTGTCTCAGTGTGAATTATAATCAAAATGACACTGGCACTTTTACTGACATCCATGCATGATCAAAAATAAATACATAAAAATTTTACTTACTAAGGTATTTTAGATGTGATGTATTGCCTCTGTTTTTCTCTTATATATTTGGCAACTTCATGGATGTTTCAAGTGATGGAATGCGTTTAGATATAATTTTACCTTAATAAAACACATAAATACTTTTTACCATATTTCTAGTGATCGGTTCAACCAAAGCCACAGAGACTGGTGATCTTTCTAGAGTGAGTTTTTTTTTTCTAAATAACCTTTATGTTGTGCTTATTAAAGCCCATGTGATGCACTGATCTGGCAGTAGCCCGACTTCATTATCATCTCTCATCAGGATTCTGTACTAAAGGCAGCAGCACCTCCAGCAGTAGAAACCGCGCCAAAGGCACTCATTTGTCAGAGAGGCACAGAGATCACAGGCCGACAAATCTCCCACGTCTCCCAGACTGTCAAGCTCTTTGCCTGCATATCAAAGACAAAAGAACAGAGCCGGAGCAGAGGAGAGCAGCCATGGCGTTCAGAAATGCTTGGCTGTGAACACCCTCTTTGAAAACGCCTATTAGCCTGGGTGAGGGAGATTACAAGCAAATAAAATTACACTCATTGTGATATTTGATTTCATAATACCACCAGAATTATAATTACACCACACTGGCACTTTTGATTTAAAACCCATTTTGTGACAACAAAGAGTCGTAGATTGGAATAAGCAGGTTGTGCAACGAGCGGCTGCAGTGAATATTATGAATATTATTAGGTCTGTTTCACTAGAAGTAACATTTACGGAGAAGAATAGATCCACTAATAGGATTACCAACAGGTGAGAGGGATTCAATTATATGCATGTAAGAATTTTTTCATCTTTGCCTGTCAATCAACAAAGAGGGACAAGAAAATCAGTTTTCAGCCATACATTACAACGTCTGACAATGTTTGCGTTAGAAGTTTGTGATAACTTGAAGACAAAGGATAACTAAAATAGGATGACTAAAATAAATGTGTTGTCATAAAGAACTTTTTTTATGTTGCTCAAAAGCTCAGTTGACATATATTTTTAATATTAATATTTAATATTCACTATACTATAATTGAGTAACTTTTTTGTACATTTTAAAAATGTGTACTTAACGTAACTTAATTGAGTATAATATTTGGATATATTGTATTTAGTCACATTTAAAATCACTATGAGTAATGAGAACGGTCCCAATCAAAGCATGTTTGTCTCACCTTTGTCTCTGCTTCTGTCTAAAGTCACAAACAGAACATTGCAGCAGCGCCTGCTCTGATTGGCCAGGGCTAAAGAACATGCCGATTGTCATTTGAAACAACTTAATTCCGCTTTAGCTCATCAAGTTTTGTATAAAAGACTGACTGACTAGTGCTCCGTGTAGTTTTTTCTTGTGTACTTTTTACTTTGACTCTAATTTGGCAGCAGTACTTCTGCTTGTAATTGCGTACACTTTTAGCCATGTAACTTTAACTTAATACAAATATTCAGTACTCTTTCCACCACTGTATTTAACATACAATGGCAGCTCGTGGCAGCAAGAAGGTTGTGGGCTCAATTCCCAGGCCAGAGTTTGCATGTTTCCTCCCGTGTCTAGGTGGGTTTTCTCTGGGTTCACAGTTTCCCCCATCAACCCAAAAAACCTGCACTGTAGGTAAAATCCTCCAGTAGTCCTGACCAAGACTATAGCTTTGAGCAGTGGTCGCTGCGTGATCCTGAGGGGATGAAGGATGGGTCAAATGCAGAGGACAAATTTCCCTATAGGGACAATAAAGTGTACCTTAACCTTCGGCATTTTGTAAAATCCAACGTATTACCTGTGTCACTGCAACATTAACACACACTGCAGATGATACAGTTTACACAAATGTACAAAATTTGATAAAATACAAATACAAACATCCCATACAACGCATAAAACAACTCAATATTGATCCGTTCCTGTGTAGCATGGGGAGTGTGTTGTAGCATGTTGTCGAATGGTTACGTTGAAGGGTTTGTATGGACACTGGACAGACAGAGCAAAGGGAAGAGATAAGACACATTCTTGGGCGGCTCAGAGACCAGGCATGAGAAGAGGCGGCCTGATAGCAGTACTTGTTGTTCTGATGTGTTAAATAGCTGGCCTTCAACACTCAAATCAATGTCTGAGAGAGCCACTGTGTAGCCAAGGGTTGTGTGAGATAGCGCAGATGGCTCAAGTCAGTGGAGCCCTGCCTGCTCTCTTGTGTTGTTGTGCTGCAGAGGGATCACTGTGAGGCGGACAAAACAGACACACGTTAAGACACTGTCAAACACTCGGAAAGTTTGGGTCGGATTGCCCTGTTTTATGCAGACCTGACAATTCTGGTGTTAAAATTCAAGCTTCATTTGCCTTACGTGCATCCAAAGCAATAAAGAGTATTTGAATGTATATGTTTAAACGTTTAGATAAAGTCAATGTTGAATTTTGTATCAGGAATATTTGTGAATCCATACTCTAAATTGCCATGTTATAGACTAATAAATGTGCTGCTTTAACGTGATGTGTGGAATTTAAAGAGTGAAAAAAGGAGCGTAAATTCAGACATCATGGTAATCATCATTGTCAGTTGTAAAGATATATCAACATTTAGATAATGTCGTGAATTATTTTGAAGGTATGCAAAGTTTGAATATTGAGTGTGTCGTTTATTGTTAAAAATGCTACAACAACAGACGCTTAAAAATAGAATGAAAAAGTTAAGTTTCAAAAAAGAGTTTTGTCTGATAATTAAACCTCAACTAATACATTTTAAAGACATGTTTTAACACATTTCTGTTGGACTGACTTAATATCGTCTATCGGAAATCTCAAAAAACATATCAAGATGTTCATTTTTGTTAATATCACCAAGTACTAGTTGTTTGATTGTAAACAGTGACAGCATTCTCGTCTCACATATAAGAGCGCTGACTGATTCCTGTGTTTGATCAGTGTGTAGAATAGTATTTCATTAGTGTGTGAGGGCAGTTTTCTCCCCAAATGTTCTTGTTTCAACTTAAAACATCAACAATAGGCAACACTTCCAACTCTACAGACAGATAGAGCCCACGTGCTGCACTGTGATTGGCTGCTGCTTGTCCTGGCAGGTAAAAGAGTTATTTTCATTTGCGTGGATGAAATGTAAAGTTGTGTCATGTTCTTTTGTATCCTCTGCAAAAGCAACAAGTACAAAAGTAAAAAGCACTACTTAAGTTAACTTTTCTGTCTATCTTAAATCATCTTTACAGTGGATACTTTTTAGTTTAACTTTACTACGTCTGAGAGCAGATTTAAACTCTCTCTACTCTTTATAACAGGACTGAGAAGTAAAAAGCACTTTTTGTTTGGTTTTGGGAGTCATTCTTTAGCAAGTTTCAGGTTTTGAGTTCAAGTCTTGGCTTTGAGCAAAGAAAAATATAGCTACATCTTAAAAGAAGGCCTGTCACGATAACAAATTTCAAAGTGCGATATGTTATGTCACAGAAAATACATCACGGTGTATGATAGTTCATTCATTCATTCATTTTCTACCGCTTATTCCCGTTAGGGGTCGCGGGTGACTGGAGCCTATCCCAGTGACTTTGGGCCTTAGGCGGGGTACACCCTGGACAGTGGCCAACTCGTCTGTGTACTATCATACAGGGGGCTAACACACTGTGTTAGCCCCCTGTATCATAGTAATGAACTAAATTATGCCAAAAAATGGTGCAATATCGTTTAAAAACATGAGCTGCAAATAATAAATAATAAATAAATGAAACACTTTTTACTTGTGGTCAATAATGAGTCCTAAAAGTGACTAATTTCACTCTAAAGCTCAGATTTGATATATATATAAAAACAAAACACAGAAAAAGTCCCTAAAATTCCAAAGAAAACGTGCCCCGAGAGCCCTAAATATGTTGTTCTTTCTGTCATAAATTGAACGATAAGTTGAATTTTTTCTTCTAAAAAATCTAGAAACATAGAGAAACTAAAAAACAAAATCAGCACAATTCTTTGCACACGTTTCGCTCTTTGATATTAGTTGAAAGTCACAAAATACTTTAATATTTTACTCTAAAAGTTCAATTTCAAACATGTACATCAATACTTTTACTTTTTTGATGTGACACTTTTACCTTTACTCGAGTCATTCTTTTGCTCCTGTAGCTTTGTTTTAAGTAACAAAAGTGGTTAGCTGCTCCTGTGGTAATAAGAGCACATGAAACCTTTGTGGTGAGACACAAGAGGCGTTCTGAGAGAGCTGCAGGACGTCCACAGGCTGTGTTGACTAATCTGCAAACTATCCTCTGCAGTAAGTGGGAGGACAGGGCCCTTAAGCTCTAACATTAACGTACACGCCGCGATAAGATAGAGTTTGTTATCTCGCCATATGGAACTTCTGCTCAGATAGGAGATAAGGGCCTTTCAGAGCATGTTAGCTGCCAAACACGTTTCCAAAGAAGAAAGCCGTGCAAAGACTGGAATGTTAATGAGCCAGACTTAAGACAAAAAAAAAAAGATGTTGGAACCAATTCAGAATTATTGAGAAAAACTACAGAAAAAAGTACAGGAATTCATAACGTAAGATTGCACCTCCTTCAGCTCTGTTTCGTTTACTTTTAGTACGCTTAACTCAATGTCACTGATGATGTCTTTTTATTTGTGAAAGGTGAAAGAAATCTTACATTGATAATTTTACTCAAATTGTTGTAAAGTAATCAACATACAAAGCACAAAATAAAGGTTAAGGAACTAACTTGCTTTAAAAAACGAAAATCAAGGTGTTTTTCACGCCTGTTAAAGGGCCTGTACCTGATTTTCATTTACTCTAGTTTACATCACACATTGTTTGATAGAAGGAACTTCATGGAAAGACATTGGTTTGTAATGTATAATCTGTGCATAATATAATCGCACTTTGTTAAGAAAAAAAAAATATAGAGCAGAAACGTTTGCCAGGGTCACCTCTTTTCAGCCAATCAGGCACATTGTACACTATGAATGGGAAAATAACTGACACTATCCCAGACATGTGATTCTCTGTCATGGTGCAGTTTCAAAAGTGCTAAAAGCTAACTGTAAAAAGAGTTAGAGGAACTATTTAGTAACAACTGCATAAGACTATTCCAGACAGTCGTTTCTGAGTCATGGTGCAATACTGAAGGACTAAGTGGGCGGTTCAACGGTTCAAACAAAAACATGTTCCTGTCTCGCGGTTTAAAATCAGGTACAGGCCCTTTAAGAGCTATTACTGCACATTTTGTAACCTGTCACAAAGAAATCAATATATCGACAGGGACATACATTTGGTGACATTGGGAATTTTAACATGGTGTTCTGGTCACCCATTTGGTTTCAACATCACGTTTTCATTATCAACCCCCTATTTTTCAACCTTTTTTGAGTTGCAGCACACTTTTTTGGTTCATAAGATACCACGGCGATCAATGATTATGACTCATTATGACTCAGGTTCTTTAAATTTGGCATTTGCGACTGTTTTGCTTTCTTTTTCCGGTACAAAAGTATGTTCAGGACACTCCAAAATGGTAAAATATTCTATTAAATTCATGTGTGAATCCAAATTAGAATGTTTTTCAAGACACACCTAGCAATACCTCAAGGCACAGCAGTGTTCTCCGGCACAATGATTGAAAATCAAGGTCCCATTTAATTTTATGTTTTTGTTGAATTTTTGAACCAAAATGTTCTCTGAATCCTATGAGTCTTATTAGGCATGGGCTATAAGCTTATACATGTATTTTTCTCAGCACTCTCTTAAATGTTGGCCTCAAAACTCAATTCTAATCTATTGATTTTTCCGGCTTTCATTTTAACAAGGAAGCTTCAAAAAGACCTCAGCATGGAGCGTTTAAGATGTTATGAGCTGTGGCATAATGACTTACTGTAAGTTCAAACTAATAAAAATATAAAACTATATATATTTTTTTTAACTTTCTACATGGAAAGTCTTTTATTTTTTTGGCAGTGTCTAAGGAATCGTCACGTGTGAAAAACGGTTCTGAACATTTACCCATATGTTCCTATGAAACAGACCCAAACCTTTCTTTTTAGTCATGTTAGCAAGGGCTGCACTTAAAATATTAATATTGTAATACATACTGTGATGCCCTATAAGCTAGCTGAACATTTCTTGTGTGATGAACGCATCGTTAATGAAACTAAACCGCTTCCTAACCCTAAACCTCAACCATAACCTATAGCATAAACCAAACTCACAACCTAAACTATGAGAGGTTTTTGTGATTTTCTAATGACTTTGACTTTATTTGGTATTTTATTACCTGTTGCAAATGTAAATTATAGCTTTACACAAATCAACTAGCTGTTTGTGGAGAAAAGTAAGAAGTAATATCAAATGTATTCAACAAAATAAAGGTGTTCACATATATTTTTATTTGTCAAATGGAAAAAATTCTGTGACATTAGATGAGTTTGAGTAAGTGTGTTTGCAAAATAATTTCCTCATCATTTATAACCAGGAAGTAAAATTACCAACCCAAGAATAATTACTAAAATGTGTAGATTTTTAAAAAACGTTTAAAAAATATACATTTCTCTTATCTATCTATATATCTATCTGATCTATCTTATTTATATTTATACCTGCATTTTAGTTAAAGGGGCTGTGCCAGATTTTTACTGTTGTGAAACGGGGAAAACCAGAACTAGTTCATGTACTGTTTTGCATGTAATACAGTTAAATCTGTTTTGCCCCCACACAGATGTATTGTAAAAGCATTTATTCGGATGAAAATGAGACCACAGCACTTTCTCTGTATCTATTTGTAGAGCGTTTTATCCCACAAGAGAAGTGCACCGTTAGCATGCTAATGTTTGTTAGATTATACCGTGACAGTCATTGATGCTCTGGGCAAAAAGACTGTGACTGCTGTAAAGACTTTAACATGAAATAGTTCTGTTTTTCACATATCAAAACAATAAAAATCAGTTATAGGGCCTTTAAATGAGTAGTAACATCTGTTTTAGACTCTTTAAAGGGGCTATACCTACCTATACCTTTACTGTTTTGAAACGTGAAAACAGAACTAGTTTGTTGATGTTTACATCAGTCACATTTATCACTCATGCAGTCCTAGCATCCTAAATATTCACCATGACAAGTTCGTAGGCACTTTTCATGAGCCCAGAGTGAGTTTTGCCACTAACAAACTTTAGTATTTCCAAATTCTCGTGGAATAAAACGCTCTATACATTGATGCAGAGAAAGTGCCATGGTCTCATTTTCACTTGAATAGATGCTTTTGCAATATATCTTTACTGGTGTAAATTTTACTTACATGCAAAAAATGGATTGATTGGATTGATGAACTAGTTCTATTTTTCACGTTTCAAAACTGTAAAATCAGGTACAGTCCCTTTATTCCTTTTCCTCACAATAACCTTTATATAAGTATTTTCCCAACCCTAACCCTAACCTAATTTGACACGTCACTAAACCACCTTCAGCAACCCAAAGCAGCCGTTGTTTTTGTTGCTATGCTAATAATCATTAAACTCACAATTTATTATCATTTATGACGTTTTATCCATGTCCATCGACACATAACGGCTGAAAAACAGTGAGAATTGAGAACCGTCAGAAGGTAACATAGCCACTTTTTTTTTTTCAAATTAATTCATTCCAAGCTGTAAAAAACAACCTCTGACAATTTAAGGATTTTATGTTGGAAAGGAAATCCTCACATGCTGATGCCAAGAGTGCTAGGTGCTGCCTGTCTGCCAGCGTCAAACTGAATAAACGCCTTTGAATATGCCCACACCACCAGAGGGGACGGACTCGGCTGTAATTCCCATTCTGCGGCTTGGAAAACTTCCGCCCTCTTCCAATTCGGTGCCAGCGGCTCGGAGGCGATCCCAGCGATGAGCCAGGGAACGCTGTGTTAACTGAGCTCTGGAGAAATACGGTCACGGCTAGATCCATATTCAAATAAACTTCACTCTTGGCCCGTGGACACTAGCCATGTTGTCACCAGCTGGCACTGCCTCTCAGCGGCCCATCAAATACTGAGGCGCTTTTGATTAACGGCTCTGTGGCTAATCATGGGCCGGGCTGTGCCAAATTGGACATGCTGTAGACGGACATCGTTTGCTCTTTAAAACTATTGCAGTGGTTCCTCTCATACCGTGGTGTGGCGGTATTTATTCTGAGGAATCATCAGGTAAAGCGCAGAATAGTTGATTAAATCTGCACTATGTAGGCCTATTTACTGGTGGGGGGTCCATCACCTGCTTGCAGTAGAGGAAGAAGTACACATTTTCTTTTTTTTAGGTAAATACAGATAGACCTTATAAGATTAAAAAAAGGAAGAGTGACAGTATGAAGTAAAAAATATAGGCCTAGGAGTAAATAGTGAACACATTTAACACAGATTTTGAAAACAATTAAAGCGTAGTGACACTGATAAAGAATTGTGCTGATTTTTGGTCAACAGAAGCAATTAAAATCAATTTGTTATATTTTTCTAGGGAATTATATTATTTTCTCTCTCTCTCTCTCTGTCTTTATTTATTTATTTTTAAACAAAACACAACATCAAGACAAAAGGAAAACAGAATAAAAAGAAGAGAGAGAGAAGAGAGAGAGAGAGAGAGAGAGAGAGAGCATACAAACATTTGGAATTGGGAATTGTCCCAATTGTTCCACAGTCATTTCAATTTGTCTATTTTCAAATATGGTGCGAATGTAATTTTTTCAATTTTTCAAATGTTTGAGTCATCCATTTCTTTGTAATTTCCCTGCAACCAGAAGTATGCCCCAAAGGTATCCATTTATTTTTGGGTTTGGTGAGTTTTGAGGCACATGGCTCTGAAGTTCAGTGGGTTGCCAACGCTAAAAACACTTTGTAGCGCTTTGTTAATCTCTGTCCAATTCTTAAGGACAACAGGACAGTCCCAAAACACATGGTAATGGTTTCTATATAATTTCATATATAAGTTTTTGTTTGCTCAAAGTTGAGACTTGAACTCAAAACCTATAAGAAGACTTTAATTAAGTAATGTTTTGTCAGTACTTGAAGCCCTGTTTTTTCCCCTCAATGTGCTTCTTTTGTACAGAGCATGAAATGAGGTACAGTCAGCAATTTGTGATTTGGAATCAAAAACTCAGAACAGACTCATGTGGCCCATCCCTTTGGCCACAGTGCAGGATTAAACGTGGTTTTTAATCTTTTTTTCAGGGTTAATATACATTGTGGTTTAGTTCCCTTCATATTTATGGTAACTAAAACAATAAGCTGTTTTATTCTTGTTGTTTCGTCTAGACCAGTTAAATAAATTGATAAATTAATAAATTCTCTGAGTTTTTCTTTGTACAACACTTCATGTTGCATTATACATTCACTCTACTCCTGGTGGTTATAAGCATTACTGTAGCCACAGCAGCCCAGGGGCAGATTTATGGAAGCATGGCTGCTAATGTGTGCAAGCGGCACTCACTCACTCCCACACCGCTTTCATACGGGGCAATGTGGATGAGGTGTCTTGCCTAAGAACACAAAGACAGTTATCTCCAGCCGCCCCACTGTGGCACTTGGTGGTCCATCAAGTATCTGTTCTGAGATCTGACGAGATCGGGTCTTGACAGGTAAGGTAAGGTACAAGCAGGTATGACTGTCCTCTCTATTCATTTCATTAAAGAATTTCAGGAAGCTTCTTTTTAGCTACAATTTTCAATTAGTGATCTGTGTGATGGAGAGACAGGGCGCAGTCATGGACACAGCGCCATCCTGTGGGTCCTTGAGTGAAAGTGCTTTAACTGCCAGATGCACCCAGCTGCATAAATGTTATTCATTTTTTATGGTTTGTGTACATAATATGGTCAGTGTGGGCTCTGGAAAAATCCTTAAAATTGAATCAAAGTGGAAAACTTTGGCTACTGGCTGCTCTGCGCCTCCTACATTTCCATCCCCACAAACGTTCATTTTTTCTGCTCCTTCAAGTCATCTCTGAGGTTGCGCCTCTTGAGGTGCGTAGTGTTGCCAAAATGTCATCATAAAAAGGAGCATTTCAGAATCAGATTTTTAGAAGTTAAAATTGTTATCCTGAAGAAAAATTATTGTGTTAGTATAGTATTTTGTATATGTTCAGGAATGTATTTCTGAAACAAAAATTGAGAAATGTCAAAATCTTCTGACATTTGCGTAATAAATCAGGTATTAATACTTCTGATCATGTATAAAGAAAGGAAATACACTAAATACATGAATACAGAAAAGTAAAGTAGAAGCGATAAAAGTAAATGTTCTATATTAATTCTACCCTGTTACACAATGTATTATAACAATGTAAGTGTCCTGTTCTTGCAGTACTGGTGTGAGACAGCCTGAATATTTGTCATAGGTCCAGAGGTGCAAAGACATTAGACAGCACTTTGTCACCAGCGTTTGGAATTCACACCATGTGCTTGTTTCCAAGTCAGCTCCTTAACCGCGACTGGCCTGGTTTGTTTCAGCTGCCACTCCATCCACTGAGGGCTAAAAAAAGAAGTTGCTAGCCTTTTTAGGTGATCAAAAACAACATGGAGGCTACAGAGCACTGCAACGTGCATCTAACAGCCAAAGCCCTTGACTCCATACCCTTCCTCAGCTTGCGGTTCAGATAGAGTTTAGTGGTTTCCTATGGTTCTCATCACCCCTGCAGGGAGATGAGCTTGAACTCCTAAATCAGCAGACCCAGCAGAGGCCCAGGCTATCCAAATGTGATCATGGCAGGGGCCTCTCGTCTCATTACCGATCTCCATTTCAGAACGGCCTTCGAATGGGAACTAATGCATTAGCACTCACAGGGGAAACATCTATGAAGCCACCACATAGCAGCAGCTCCAAATCTCTTTCATACATGTTTTATCAGAGGGGAGTGCAGAGAGAAAGGGAGCTTGGACGGCACTGTTCATTTGGTGCCGATCTTATTAGCTTGGCACGATGTTATGGGCTGCCATTGTGCTCCATTAAAGCCCTCAGGCCTGCTCCGCTGTTTGTTGAATCTGAGGTGAGCGTGGTGCCAAGTGTTTTTGGATGTATTTGAAACCATGAAAATTCAATCCCAAATGCTCAGTGCTGAGGTTTCTCACAGATAAATGAAGGGGATTAGTGGAACAATAAAACAATGTCTTACCTCAGATACCACCATATCCTAATAGAGAGCAGAGAAATGTGTGTAAACATACCACTTGGATTACAGTCATTTGTCTAGTGAGGCACTCCTTTGTAAAGCCCTGTCAAAATAAATGTTAGTTAAAATGAAAAAACATGTATAAATATATATAGAAAAGCATGCATAATCCCTGTAAAAAAAAGAAAAGAATAAAGCCGCCAAGACAAGTGAAGAATGGCCGTGGAAAAGAGCTGACAATTGCAATGGCTGTAATAACCCACCTTGGGTTGGATATGCTAGGCAATGTGTCAATTGATTCCCATCTGATGATGGACTGTGTGCTGAAATAAATTGACCTTGCCAGACGATGAGTGAAATTGATGGAGCTTTTCATCTCCGGAGGGCCGTTCACACTCAGCCGTAAAATGGATAGAGCACAGGCCACAGAGATTGAGGCGGAGAAGGTAAGGTGTGTGTCTTTTACCCACAAAGGCTTCTTTGGTAAATAATACTGCAAGAATCACTATGCAGTAACAAGTACATGGGTTAAGTACCTGTTGTTGACTAGACGATTAGGACTAAAAGCACACAGCATTAAAGTGGCACAGACCACAGGCAGATGCTAGCCATTTGAAGAATATGTGTCTCAATTACTTGGAGCCTAAATTGAAAGTGATAGTGATTTAAGTCTTCCCAATACACCGGCTCTATTCTGCCAAACAGTCTTTTCAGGATCCTGTGGAAAAAACAGCTTGAGTGTGTTCGACACAGGAGCGCTATTGATTTTCAGTAACATCCTCTAATGACCTGGCCACAGTTTGATCCACGCTGTCACTTTGGCCTGATATCATGTGATTGGATTGGTGGGCCTCGTGGCGCACAGCAGAGAGATGAGTAGTCAGGGCATTATCAGGATGAATTAGCCGTCTGTGGACAGGCACAGCTCAGCTCAGGTCCTGTCGATAGTGGGACGGTGTGCCCCAGGGCTCTCGGTGCAGCCCACTCCTGAGCGCCTTCCGGCCTCATTAGAACAGAGATGAGTGGTGTGAGGAGAGAGGGGAGGGCCTCTTCTCGTCTATCCGATAGCCTGCCTCCCAGGCATTGCTCCTCTTAATGAGTCCAGACCGCAGGTCAATATGCCGCTGGGCTGCCAGTCAATACCGGTTACCTGCAACACAAACACTCAAAACCTGCTTTCATACAAAATCAATGTTCTATTAGTCCCTCCCTGTATTGCCTTGGTCCAATCTGATTGATTCTCTCTGAAGAGCTCTGCAGCCCATGTATGACAGATTATGGCCAAATGATCTGATGGCTTAGGCTACTCTCCAAGCGAAGTCCGTCGTCTTTATGATTTCAAAGTAATAGTTTGATTTAAGATGAGCAAATGCTCTAAATGCTGGCAGCTGAGGACAGCACTATCGGCAAACCTATCACCATTCAGCTCAGTGCCTGAGTCTTAAAACACATTCACTGCTGCAGTCAAACTAAAAAAAGACAAGTAGAGAATGACATGACATTAGGTCCAAACTTTATTCCGTACATTTTAAACCATGAATGTTTATTTTTGCACGCCTAAAACTCTACTTGTTTTGTATACAAGAGTCTAAGAAAAACAACTGCACAACACCACACGGTTGACAGAAAAAGTCCTTTTGTTGCCCCTAAAAAGTGTCTTTCTGTCCAGGGCTGGTCCAGTTTGTGACATGGAAGTCTTTTAAGATTTCCATTTCATTGGACAATATAAACACTTAATCCAGGTTTCCCTAAGAGTTGTGAGAATCCCCTCATTCCAGTCTGAGTTTCCTTTAGGGTGCTGTGTGCTCCTTTGCATAGATTGCAGTTGATCCTTCTTGGCCCTCTTACAACACCCTCAGTTCAACCCATTCATTGGGCAAAAACTTAGTCTTAGTTTCAAAGTGATGGGTTTCCCCAAGTTTCACTTCATTTTGTTTTTTCTAGAAATGGTTAAAAAGCCTATAATTTACATGGTCATTTTGCAGCAAAGAAATATCAACAAGATATTTACATCAGTTTTCTTTACAGAGACTGGACAGAGACCTCATAATATATTTTTCTGCATATCTCAAAGGCAAACAAATGATCAAAACAGATTGGTAATGTAACAATGTACATTGTCATTGAGGATATCCTGGTACCATGAGGTTAAATTAGAGTCAAACTGAAATCCAGTCTTTAGTGTGGGTCATAATGGATATGTCTCACAATCAACTGAGATAAATATATTGTAAAAGATGTAACGAATGCACAAAATACATCAAATTCATAGAAATGATATCTATACATGTAGCAAGGATAAGAAATGTACAAACTCAATTGAGACCCCTCTTCTTGCATAAAGCAGTAAAAGGTACTGGATTAATATATTAATAATTATCAAATATTTGAGTCGTTATAATCATACACTTATGTGTTCTTCACCGACATGATTTAACCTTCAGTCCACTCAAAATAAGGTCATGGCATGTGCAGCCTGTTGCACATTTCATTTGTACAATCATACCCTTTCCCTTAGGGACCTATGCTCCTCTGGCGAGGAGCAGTGCACTGTTTCAGACGGGGGTCAAAGTCCTACAGTAAGACTGTCAGAAGCTACCGGGCTTCTACTTCTTTGGGGTTGCGAGATGGGGAGTAGTCCCTGGGGTCTTGGGTGGTGAGGGGGGTAGTCCTTCTGGGTGATGCCGGTCGAGCATTAGCAGCTGGCACCAGGGGTGGGGGCGCACTGAGAGCAGCAGTTGGAGGTGTCCTGTTCAGTGGTCCATTGTGTCCAGTGGAAGGGCTGAGTCTGGGGTAAGGCATGCCCCCCAGAGGAGGCATAAAGGGGGGCATGTGGGGCAGGTGTCCCTCCATGGGAGACTGGTGCAGCTGGTGGAGACGGGCCCTGTCCAGCTCCTCCCTCAGGTGGAGACGTTCTCTCTCTTCGGCCTGTTGTCTCAGGCGCTCATGCTCTCGTCGTACCTCCAGCAGGTGCTCGTGGTGGGAATAGTCATGGGCCTCTCGCTCCCGGTACGCTCGCTCCTGCTCGTACACACTGGGGAAACGGTGTCCCTCGGCCCGGAGCTGAAAGTCCATGCGGCGCTGCAGGTCCAGACTGCGGTAAGCCTCTCTCAGAGGGTCCCAGGGGAAGGCTGGATGGGGCAGGCGCTCTCTTCCTGCCAGAGGGCTCACCCCCATAAAGGGAGCCATCCGTGCTCTGTCCAGGACATTTAGACTGCCCATCTGAGGTACAGCGCTCATAGAGAGGGGCAGGGAGTGTGCCATGGGAACACCATGCAGTCCTGGTGCATGGAGGTCACTGCCCCGCGGTGATGGCAGCGGGTGCTGCTGGGACAGAGGGGGGTGGTGGTGATGAGGGTTTGAGGACTGGGACACAGGAGTAGAGAGAGTCTGGGACAGTGGCTGTGAGGCGGGTTCAGAGCTCACCACCATGACCTCCTGCTCTTCCTTTCGCTCCTCTTTTATCTTCATGTCATTTTTCACCTTATGGAGCAGCTCAGCAGGCTCCTTCCTGTCGTCCTTCAGAGTGGGCGGAGGTCCTGTCATCTTCAGGCTTTGCTCATTGATCACCGCTTTGGAGTATGGAGATGGGGAGCGCTGAGCGGGTTTGATGCAGTCTTCTGAGGACCTCCTCTCCAGGACTTCTTTACTCGGCGAGCGACTCTCCTTCACCTTCACATCTGGCATGTTGGTCTCTCTGTGGCGCTCCAGAAGATCCTTGTCTCCGTCTCTGACGCGGTCCACACTGCCGCTGTGGTGCCGCCCTGAGTCAGTGGAGTTCTGGCTGTTGGAGCGAATCAGACTGCTGATCTGGTAACTGACCGGTCCAGAGGCAGGAGAGGAGCGGCTTGAGTGACGATTCCGATCCACAGAATCCCTAAAAAATACAAGTTTACGTTTTACTTTTGTTTTCCCTTGAACCAATCAACAGTCTTTCTAGTAGCTACAAGAAGTATAAAAAAATATTTGTATTAAAAGGTGTTACGAGAGATGACACTTATTTACCTGGCATTTTTCTGTGCAATAACCGCCATTTTCTGTGCAATAACTGGCATGAGGATGCAAATAGGAGCAATGCTTTTTATTTACAATGTGTAGCTCTTGGACAGAGTATTGGAGGAATTAACATAATGTACTATATTATATATACTATATAATGTATGCATGCAATTGTATACATGGCTGTTATCTATTCATTGTGCCCTTGATGCCCAAGATTATTTTTTTACCAATTGGAGACAAAAATATCTTATTTTATCTTACTCTGCTCGGTTTTCTAAATAATTTTGTTATAGATTATATAACATACACATTAACAACCAGTGAACTATTTAAGGGAACCTCTGGTATAAATATTATATGACTGCATTAAGACTCGCCTGTCCTTGTCCTTCTCATCTTTCCCGATGGAGGAGTCTCGTTTCTCTCGCTCCCGCTCCCGTTCCCTCTCTCTTTCCCGTTCTCGCTCGTGGCTGTTGGCTGAGCTGCTCCTCTCGACATCTGAAGATTTGGGCCACTGCGGCGGCGTGGGGAAGGATGGCGGGGTGCGTCGAAGTCTGTTCCAGGTGTCATGGTGGGGGCTGCCGAATGTGGACAGACCCCCGGGCCCCTCCTTGCTGCCAAAAACACTGTTGGACCCTGGAGAGGTAAGGGACAGGCGTGGGAGCCACTGTAAGTTAATTGGGCACAAAACCCTCTTGAGGACATATAAGATGCAAAAGATTCAACAACAAAAGCTGCTTTAGTCTTTGTCTGTGGAGGATTTCTCATTGAAGCTGTTAGAAAGAGTAAGAGGTTAATGGCTCCCCCACCAACTGAAAAAAAAAATCTACTCATTTGCTTTTAGACTAGGGAGCTGTTCCCTCCCTTTTTTTTCTTTCTTTTTTTTTGCACCGGATGAACAGGGGAGACTCTCTTGCCCTCTGGAGTGGGGCTGTGAAAAGCCAAGAGGGACCTTAAAATTCCACGGCATGTCTATTCCAATCACTTTTCATTCTCACAACAGGCTGACTGAATTGGCACACAAGAATAGGGGGTGAAGAGAAAAAGAGTGGAAGGTAGGGAGGAAGGATGCAGGGGGGAAGGAGAAAGCCCTCTATGGTGCTGCAGAAGGGGCTTGTCAAGTAATTAATAGATGAATTGCCACCAAATGGCGGACCCGGGAGTGCGTGTTGGCAGTAGCAGTGCCAGATTAAAGCCAGGCTGCTGAGGACATGGCTGGGAGATGGAGTAGAGGCAGGAGGAGGTTTACTTGTTTGGCCTCCCTCAGCTAGCTTGACAGCTTTGACACAAAAACTGCAGCTAAGTGTCTTGATTTAATTTTTTTTCCAACTCTCCTGCCTGTCCCTGTGGTCTGTCTCTGTCCCACTCTGTTTTGTTACTGGCCACAAGGGCTGGATCGAAGGATGAGAGGGGGCCAGCGCTTACCAAGCGAGGGGTTGCCTAATCCTCCGAAGGCACTGCTTGAAAGGTTGCCGAGGCCGCCAAAGGAACTGGAGCGACTGAAAGGATCTGCAAAATGCCAAACAGGGATTAGCAAAAGCGGGGGGCCGGCTCCTGGTGCTCACCCAGTCCCAGCCCGTTCCACTCGGCTTTTCTCTTACAAGCGAGCTGTGTGTGGCTTTCCTCCACTGCTGCCCTAACGCTCAGCCTGGTAATCCCACCGTAGCCAGGCCTCGAGGATTCAGGATTTACTGCCACTAGCGGGAGTGGAGAGTCTGTGAACCCTGCCTGGGACACTGTGCAGCTTGATTTAACATTATGGGAACGTGGCTAGTGTAACAACAGGGATGACAACTTGTACTTTTCTGCTCATGTTGTCAGGTTAGTGAGGTGACGTTGATAGCAGAACATTTGCAATGTGTGCTGATTTGATTTGACAAGACTGAAACTGACACTTGATCTGAAGCAGACACCAAATAAATTAACTATTCCAACAAATATTTTGTACAGGAACATGTTTGGGTATTTCAAAATTACAAACGAACAAGGCTTCAAAACCTCTTAATTTATTTGCAAAAAAAAAAAACAACCAATAAAAAAACAAACCCGAAAATGTATAATTGGATTCACAATAAATCAAATTCACATCCAAAAACAATGTCGATAAGTTGTGTGTAATACTGTACTCTTTTAGGACGCCTGTCTCTCCAAAAAGTTGGACTGAACTGAATGCCTGAATGGGCACCCTATTAACCTTGAAATGAACCTGAGGTCACACTCCGAAATAACTAGGCTCCAAATTGAGCCGCTATGTCTAAAAATGGGTTGTGAGGTAAGAGGGAGAGGGTGAGAGGGAGAAAGATAAAGAAGATGGAAATAGTTGTATAAAATAATAGTGAAAGTGGAGTTACTTACACTTACCTGCCAAATGGCTAGGAGGCAGGAAGCCACTGGGATGGGGGGCAGGACCATAGGGCTGTGCAGCTGGATGACCTGGTCCTAAAAACAGAAAAATTACTATTATTAATTTGAATGATTAATTACCATTATGTTATAATAATGTAATAATAGTCTACATATGGTATTACATATTATAAGATGGTAGAAACTCTAAGCTAAGTCTACATGAAGTTAGATCGAGAAATCTAAAGCGTAATTTTAAGGCCAGTTCCTAAAAATGTAAGTTGCCGGTCCTTTCCACCAGAGCGTAGTAAGCATTTCCAATATTCCATGAATTGTTAATGAATGAAGCAATTATAGGAGTGCCTCTGACACACCACTGCATAATTACTAGTCAAAGGGTGTTCGCCTCGCTGTTGCCCTCCAACGCAGGGCAAATCAGTCAATTACCTAAGCGCTAGTCATCCATATTCATAGACATATCTGACACCCTTTACTGGCAAAACATTTGCTACAAAAGCACTATAATTAAGTGAACGTTACATGAGAGGAGAGGAAAAAATACACCATTTCATTACAGGAGTGGCTTCAACATGCAGTTTTAAATGTTCATTAGCATAAAGACAAAAATTGCTTTGGCAGGCTTACGAGATGCAGTATGAGGGGTAGAAATAATGTGTGTTATTTGACTGACCTGTCGAAGAGAACAGCGGCCGTGCAAGATCATGAGGGTAGGGAAACCCCGGAAAAACTCCAGGGGCTGGTGGTCGACTGAACAAGTCCAGCTTCCCGTTCATGTCGAGTTTGTGAGGGTCCAGCTGCATCTGCTGCAAAGAAGAGGCAGAGAAGGGCAGAGCGGGATGTTAGGCTGGCAGGCAACAGCAACAAACATTTCCGACAATAGAGTGAGAGGGATTTATGCCGGGCTTCACTGGGTGAGAGATCAGAGGAAGACAGATACATAAACAAAAGCCCTATGTCTCCAATTCTGGCCAATGTTTTATAACAAATATGAGTAAGCTGATTAGGGAAAACTAATCCTCTGTAACAAGGGTTCATGGTCCAAGAAGGACTGACAGCACCAGGCCAGACGCATTTGCTGCTTTCTAAGACAAGACATACTTTGCTCATCTTGACTTTTTGAAGCCATTTTACACTTGCTTGCTTTAAGTCATAGTGTAGGAAATTATGCTAGATTATTATTTTTTTCTTCAATTAGCTTCTAATTGTACCCTCAATTCACATCTTATGTCAAAGCTTACATTTAGTTTTATTTTGTTTTGTTTTTATTTTACTCTGACAATAGCATATTTTTTCCCTCAAACATTTCACTCACCTTCATTTTCTGTTGGTGGTGATAGATCTGCCATGCGATCTGGACATGCACTGCACACCACTTGCCAGGTTTCTACAAAAACATTAGCAAGAGACTGAGGTCAGCGTGCTGGTTTTAAAAGTACTGGTAAAAATAATGGCATTTAAATTGTTTGGCAGGACTAAAAAAATAGGAAAGATTTTTCAAAGCGGGCAATAAAATGACTGAGAATAAATAAGATGTAATCCTGACTTTCTGACTGAGATATTTTTAGACTTTTTTTGAACTGATCTTTTGAAAATTTTTAACCAGGTAATGAAATATGCCGAAAGATATGAGAGATTATCAAGTGACTTACCCGTACTGACGTTCTAAATGGATCTGTTATCTGTGAACACATAAAAAGGTATTATTGCAAAAGCATGTAGCAATACTAATGGTGGTGTAAGTGGAGCAGTGATTCTCAAACTGTGATCTGTATAACGCTAGTGGTACAAGAGGTCCTTCTGGTGGTACTCAGTCTCTTCAGCAGTTAAGTATCTGATTAATCTAGAGTTAACTTTTTGTCCTCCTTAACTCTTGGTTAGAACTCACAATATTGTACTTATATTTTAGAGTCAGTTTAGCCCTAATATAGACCTGGAATACTTTGACAAATCTTTTCTTAGCTGGTACTTGGGTCAATTCCTCTTCACTAAAGGAAACATCCTACACTTAGTACTAGCTGTAATGCTTTTTAATTACGGTATGCATTTCAAGACTTTTAATCCCATAATTAATGTAAAAACAAGACATTTACGCTTTTATCGCGTCAAAAGTACTGCCTTGTAGCCATTGCATTGGGCAGCAGAACGACAAGAATATAATAAACTGCTTCATAATGTTCAAAAAGCTAATTTATATGAAAGTTAAACCATAGGAATCTATGTTTTGAACCTTATCTTTGACTTTTTAGAGGATTTGATCTTGGTTTTCAACATTTAGTTTCAATAAATCCAATATACATAAATTATAATTTGCTCTTATTTTTTATTATGTGTATATTTATTGTTCTGATGGATAAATCTTTTGTGTCAAAATGTTATTATTATTTTTTTTTAGATGTAATGCCTAGGGGGCTTTTTAGTGCATTTTAAGGCTTTATTTCTTGCCAAAATGCATTTAATGACTTTAAACACTTCTTAATGCCCTGCGGTAATTGTACTAATGTGTGTTATAACTGACTACGATCAACCATCAAATACAAGTTTGTGCGACTGCCCCTGGCTTACCCTTGGGTCTTTCTGTAGTAATGTGTGAGGTACTGCTCCTGGACGGGCGGCTACGTCAATGGGGTTAGATGCCTGCAGACATAAGAATAAAAATAAAATATAATTATATACCAACACTCTGACCTGATTTCTCTTTGAGTGTATAATGTGGCCCTGATGTTTAGAGACTGAAAACCCATCCCAGTAACCCTATACCCTCGCTAAGCACTATCGTTCAATAAATCCTCCAGTATCGCTGATGTCAGGAGATGAAAATGCAACGATGTTGGTAGCGCTCGGCTTTAGCACACTGGCACATCTGTGATCTCTCTGATCTCCTCTTTAAGTCTTTGGAGCACAAGTGCCTAGATCAGCCGCATTAATCTGCCCTGCATCAAGAAGAGGAAGATTGTGCCACAGGGCCACCACGGGTCAGCAGCAACCACAAACACACACAGGCACATCCCACGCCCTGCCCTCTCCCTGAATACTTAACAGGAGCTTTAGATATATCCATGTTTTCTTTCAACCATCTGGAGGTACCTAAGACAACAAAAAAGGGCCCCACCATGACTAACCCCGGCGGGAGAAAGGCTCGGGGATTTAGGGCAGCTTTGATTGGTGGCTTACACCGGGTCATGGCCACTGGGCCTCTGCCAGACAGGACTTGCACCTTCCCAACAACTCATTTCATTGGATCAAATCTATACTGGTTTTCTCTGTCTGTCTATTAACTGTACACTTTTAAAGACAAAAGTAAATAAAGTCAAGTGTATTGTCGTTTTAATGAACATTATGACAACAAGCTAATAAGGTTAAACTTTATTGGTTAGCCTGTATTGGCCCTGTAAGGAAATCTTATATTCTATTCTATAAACTATATCTCATATAATCCTATATTCCATGGAGACAAGCAGGTAGCGGTCCCCTGAAAAGTAACATAGTGCACCTTTAAATTATATTCAACAACTAACCAGGTATGCTTCTTTCTTAAATCATGTGCTAAGGTGCTTTATGGATAACTAGCTTGAACACACAGACGCCTGCAGCTCCTATACCATATGGCACATTAATCATCTGATTTGACAACTTACATGCAGATTAGACCTTATTGCTGCCATTTATCTCATACAGTGCATGAGTAAACCGATGAAATGCATACATCAGGGCAATTTTTCAACATTGGCTCCAGATGTCTTTGTTTAGACACACAATTGTTCAAAGATTTGCATTTGTTTAACAAGCATCTGTGAGACAGTGTCATGCGGCTACATGTTGCGGCTGCTCTGAGGTGAGGGCTGCTGGGCTGACCTTGGGCTGGAAGGCTCCCTGCAGCGAGCTGAAGGGTCCTGAGTGCGGGAGCAGCGGGGGCATGCCTGGCATAGTGGGGGGGTAGGAGGGGAAGAACTGAGGAGAGAAACACCCAGGGAGACATCAATCAAACAAATGCAGGTACAGACGCCATCACAGTAATGTTTCCAGGCAACATTCAAATACACATTTAATTTGACATATGCAATAAACATAACAACAAGAAAAACTTACATTTGAATGTCTGATGAAGGGATTGTCCAGCTTGGGTGTGTACTTGTCAAACTAAAAGAGATAAGAGAAGACAAATTAACAAAAAGTTGACATTTCCCCCTCACAAAAAGATTAAACTAGACACATGATGTACAAGTTGATAAGGAGCACTGAGCCCTGGAGTGAAGCAGCTGGCTTGAACCAGTCATGGGTTTATTTCCACTGCACGCTCAGATAGACTGCAAAATCACAAACAATACATGCACTTGAGCAAGCTGCCCACATGAAGACAACCTCCATGATTTTCCAATTGAGCATACTGAGATTGGGTGTGGAAGCAGTTTCAAAATCAATCGCTTTAAATCAGACCAGTTTTGTCTATACACTGGAAAATGTGCCGAAATCTGAGTCTAATTGCTTTGGACTGCAATAACAAGACCAAATGTTATGGATTAGATGGGGAGGCCGAGGAGACGCATTGCTTGTTTTGGGTTTCAGATTTTCGCTCGTAACAGACCAATTCCTTGTGCTCAAATTCATGGAAAGATTATATAGAGCCCCTTGTGTGAGTCTAATGAATGAAACTGGATCAAGCTGATGACATTTGCGATGGTTAGCAGCTAATTCAGGACAACTCGGTATAAAACGAATGCAAGTCTGGAACGATGAAATCACGCCAGGAAACATTTGTGATTCAAAGCTTGTGCCGGCCAGAAAAATTATAATAAAAATTGCAATTTGCCATATAATATAACTTATGATCTATGAAAAACTGCTTATGAGCTTGTCCTGAACACATGGGAATTGAGTGGGAAAGCTGAGAAGGAGAGGAGACAGAGGAGAGAACTGCGTATGTTGACCTGAAGATGGATGAATGGGGAGTTCTGTTCAAAAGCCAGTGCCGCCTCTCTATTTTAAAAACAGGCTAATTACAAGTGACAGTAAGTTATTCCTTTTCCGCAAATACACAACCCATTTGCAGGTACTTTTTGCGAGTGTTTTCACAAAGCGCTCTTGGCAGGCTCGTACATTTTGGGTTTACATAAAACAGGGAAATGAGCGGGTATGAATCAGTGTTTTTCTGTGCGGTGTTGCCACATGGGCGGCGGAGGGGGCGAGCTGAGGGTTGGCCGGGATACAGACTGTGGGTCAGGAGCCCTCGGGTAAAGCACAGCCTTTCACATGTGCTCTCAAAATGGCAGCAGCGGCAGTGATGGTGTTGGCGGCCCTGTTTGTGGGCGATAATAGGCCCAAATCAAAGACAGACGGCCCATTGAGAGGACCCTGTCGAGCCTGCTTCCGAGCTCATTAAACGGCTCCTCTGCATATCTGAAGGCACGGCCTGTTTAATGTTTGACACTCAGAGAAGGGTTCTGGACGCTTTATAGCCTTGTAAAAAGTAAGGAATAAAGCCGGCACATGTAATTTATAACGCCTGTCAGAGTTTTATAGTAAACAGCTTTGACTAATTAAAGCTTAATATTTCATCTTATAACAATTAAGAGTATTCCCTGTCCGACAACAAAGCTGGGGCAAGGGGGCGGATGAGGAGAGTTGCTCAGTGTTGCCATTTGGCAAGCCAGCTGCTTGAGGGCATTGAACAATAAACAAATAGAGGCTTCATAATTTCATTAATTACAGCCATTAGCCAAGGGCTGTTACATAGTTTAAATGACATGGTGCTTTTACAGAGCAGGCAGAAAGGAAAACACTGGAGAGATAGTGATACATAGAGACTTATAACAGGGCTGTACTTGGTTTTCCTTTTATGATAAACAGTAAAAACAACCACAACATTACGATTCCAAGCCTTTCTAAGCAAATAACACACAAGAAAGACAGTTTTGTTTCACTTAGAGGGAAAAGGCACAAGTTAACAACAACAACACAGTTTCAATTAAAACATGGCAGAAGACATTAGCAGCAAATCCCAGTGTGAGAAGGCAAGATACAAAGTAAAGACTGCATAATGGCAGCATTAGTGAGATGAGGGAAATAGCCCCTTTCATCTTCAAAGAGGGCTGTGTATGGTATGTAATCTCTCCCATGTTAGGAACAGTGGAGCTGAGAGCTGCGCATGTGTTGGACCTGGCTGAACAGTGTAAATACCTTGGCTTTGATTCACACTGTACAGGAAGAGGATAATCATGAAGAAGGCCCTTAATCACAGGTCATCACAAGATGGATTAGATCTATTAGACTGATGCCAAAAGCTACAAATGAGGGCCCCGTCTGAATCGACTGTCAGTGATCACCAAGTGTTTGAAATGACTGATGAATAGTTATAACTTTCCCCTCATCAAAAAGTCTGACCTCCAGCCCCAGTCAAAGCACGGAAGCAATTAGACAAATGATCACAACAGTTTAGCCGTGATGTCATCCGTGTCTCTATCCACAATGAACCAACATGACTCACTGTAAGAGCTGGACTCATCGAAAACAGAAACTAACTCAAATTTGTGTCCTGTTATTCCTGTCTGGAAACAAGCTAAACATTTAAACCCATTATAAACATGTGCATATGTGTCCAATTTAAAAAGCTGCCTGGGGGCCAGCTTTTATTTTGATCTGTAGCTAACGTTAAGGGCTAAATGAAAACTTTAAATTAGATTAGGAAATGCTCTCTTATTTGGGAGGAATGAGTCAGATGTTGGCCTCTGTGTCAGTGATGCATATGCTAATGTTTTTGTTAAAGTATCACAATTATTGCATGAAAGAGGAGTGTGTTTTTTGAAAGTCGTGGCCTCTGCTGTAAAGTAGTGTTTTTTTTTTTTTCTTTGTTGTTGTGTTCCAGCTTCAAAGAAACATCAGTGGTAGTGGTACAACAAATCAAAGTCAATTCAATGATTATTCTTATTTTGAAGGGAGGGCTGCTACAATTAGGGACTGAACTGGTGAATAAAAGAAGAGTGGGTCTGGTTCAAGAGAAAACTGGGAGGGTTAGGTTATGTGAACTGTAGTTACTTATCCTCACATTTCTGGCCTGGGTACGCACCATGGGGGGTGCGGTGGGCGGGGTGAGGATGGCCGGGGGCAGACTGGGGAAGGGCGTGAAGGTGTGCTGGTGGGTGTGTTGGTGCTGGTGCATGTGCTGGTGTTGGTGAAACTCGGCCCTCAGGAGCGACACAGGCCCCCGGCCCCGCTCCGAACTCTGAACCAGGAAGCGGTTGTTCAGCTCCTGCCTCAGGAGGTCATGCTCTGTAAGAAAGGAGAGCGAGGAAACCAAAAAAGGGGGGAAGGGAGGGAGGGGACACAAGAAAAAAAGGGACGGCGCCCAGTCAGTTCACAAGAAGTAGAAAGAGAAAATAGTCACCTGGCAATCTCTGTTTCTCCAGCTCATGCTGTGAGGGTTTTCTACGTGGGGACTCATTGGTGGAGGTAAGAGAGTTGCCTGTGACAATGTGCCAATCAGAATCCCCGAATGAGGCTGGCAATACATGATTGGTTGGTTGAATGATATCAACAGGCTGGTATCTAAAGACAAGAGAGAACCAAGAGTCATCCCAGCAGAAAACACACACACACCCTCTTAGAGGGGGACGCCCATCACTGCTGGAGACATTATTCTCTTTGTTGCAGCATTTAAAAGACTATGTTTTTGGAAGTCAAATGACTGGATACAAGTCATTGTGGTTGTGGAGGCCACATCACTGAAGTGCTGCTGAAGATGTCTCCAGCTGTGATGACTGTCCAACCGTCCTCCTACTGTGATATCAGCTTGTGTCAATAACATGCAGTGTTCATGTGATAAAAGACCCTCTACATCAGTATGTAGGGTCAGCATTAGGCTGTGATTCCTGTCCTAAATATGTGTAGTGAATATTTATGCTGGTTACTTTCCAAATGAATGATGTGTGCATATGTACATTTCAAGCATAAATAGAAAAGTAAGTTGAGAGAACTAATGGAATCGCACTTACCTGATTTTAGTTCAGTTTCATATAACACATTTATTGAAAACATCTAGTAATAAAACTACTATTCCACAAATAAAACTAATCAAAGGTTCAATTTAATGTTAAATTATGACTTTCTCTGTTATAATGAATCTACACAATTAGAAGAAAGAAACAATTAATTTTAAGCCAACTATAAAAGCACACTGAAACCTAAGGAACATGGTGTTACCTGGGTAGGGCGTGCCAGCGGGGTGCCCGGGCACTACTAAACTGTTGGTTGGTAAGGTCGGTGGCGGTGGCAGTGCTGCTGGGGTTGCAAACATGGCCGGATGGCGATGGACGGGGCTCCGTAAGGAGGAATAGTGCGAGGTAGAGAGGTTGGCTATGGACAGAGGCAGAGCGGGCACTGAGGAGGGGAGCCCGCTGAGGTGGTGATGGGGCGAGGGGGGAAGGTGGTGTTTGGGTAGACCCACAGGACTGCTGCTGTGACTGATGAGAGGAGAAAGAACAACATATTATTTAGAGCCTAAAGATCATTAAAAGATTTTTTACATTTATAGTGAATTATAAAAATGTCCTATCTGCTCCATATACTCCACAGACATCTTTATGACTTTGCTGCATGTTCATTTGGTGCACCGAGGCAACAATTTACTTTGACAGCGAAAGAAAGATTTTCCAATAAACCTTACAGGGCACAATATGAGGTGAAACGAGCAGAGCTGGTGTGATATGTACCAGCGAGTCTCGATGAAAAACAGTAAATCTGACAACTGCTTATTGAATGTTTGTGCAGCTCAAATCAATATCCAGTGAAAGAAGAGTCATTACTGTGTTAATATAGATTACACCGTTTTAATGAGGACACATTTCAATACATAGATAAATATATGTGTCACATTGCCAAGACTAGGATGTAATTAGTTTAGAGAAAGTCTAACCTATTTAATGTTTTTGTACTTTCTGTGCTTCTCAGTACAGGTGATGCTGGTGAAACATTAGTCCTTGTTTTTAGTCCTTTTGTTAGATTTGCCTTTTCTAACTATAAGTATATTTAAGAAAATTACTTTTTTTCGCATTTAAGACAAGCATCAGTTTGCATGAATAAGCACATGTGCCATACTGTGGTAAAAATCAAATCGTGATCTCATTCCTGTGATGAAACAGACAATCTATTATATTTTGGTAAAATCTGCACAAATTTTCATTAGAATGCAGCTCTATGCTTAAACGACTCACGACTTTTTGGTCTCAGCAGTGCTCTGAGTGAGTGGCAAGTGGATTTAACCAATTTCAATAGCGCAAATTTACAGAAGAAGCGGATGATTTTAGTAATCTCTTAAAGGCACAATAAATATAAAACTTGTGAAAACTATTGAAAATCAGATACTAATTTATGTTAAAACTGTTTTGTGCATTATCGATACTAAAACAAATCATGGTCATGACAAAATTAGCAGATTTATAATGAACTTTACGAATGAGCTTTATCAAAACACAAAAAAGGACTATTGTTTTGCATTGAAAATTACAGTCTATTATAAAAAAAAAGAAGAGCATTTAAAAAAAATGAGGGTTATGGCACTAAAATTGGTATTGAGTATTGAGTCTTATCCTTAATATAGAAATTGCTTTTGATATTTTTGTATTGTGACATGCAAAGAAATTCAGTTTTTATAAATTGTGATAACATTGAAATCGGGATCTGACTTCAAGAAAATTGTGTAGTTCATTTTTTGGCGCTAGCTCTAGTACAAGCTGCATCTATGAAGAAGTACTGTGCACTCACCTATAATCGTGGAGGCTGCTGTACGACAGTGGGTGGTGGTGGCTGATGATGGGGCGGGAGTGGTGCGGAGGCGGTGGGAGAACTCGGGGGTCCTGGTGCACGTGCGGGTGGTGAGCCTGGTGGGACAGGAGGTGAGGTGGCGCCCTCAGCAGGGGAGGGGTGGAAGGGAGCAGAGGCAGAGGGGGCTGCGACTGCTCCTTCTTGACGCTGCTGAGTGGAGGGGGTGTGGACAGTCGGGACCTGGGTGGCTCTGGGGGTGCCGCCGCTGCAGCCGGGGCGGGCGAGCCTGTGGGGGCCGATGCCGGGGTGGGGCTGGGCACGGGAGGCGCGAAGGGCACCTCAATGCTGCTGTTGTGCTCCTGACCGCGGTGGAGCCCGGAAACTCTCGCTGAAGTACAACTCTTAGACTCGGAATTATCATTCGTTGGCACACCTGCGGAAACAAAGCAGAGGAGATAGATGGTTAATCAGTGTGTCTGAAAACATAAGACAAGGCTTGTCACAATAATTAATTGCAATACCGACTTGTCGCTCAATAAAATGATGAATGGAACCATTATTCGCTGGGGTCAATATTTATGTTCTGCACTTCTTTGAACTTGTGGGGAATGTTTGGTTATATTTATTCTTTACTATAAGATTTGAGCTGAAGAGGGTCAAATAAGTAACGTCTATAACTACTCAAGTGTGTTATTATTTTATTTATTTGTTGCAGCTTATTATTGTACATTTAAAATATTTTATATTATCCAGCTTTAGGGTTCAATTAATTAATTAATTAATTAATTAATTAATTCATTCATTCATTCATTTTCTACCGCTTATTCCCATTCATTTAATTCATAATGAAAAAATAATTTACTAAGAATGATTAAGGATAAGGTTAAAAGTCAGGGTTAGGGTATTATTTACTAAGCCTGACTAATTCTTTAAAAAAAGTATTTGTTCACAATGAATTAAGTCTTTGTTCATGTTTTATTAATGCCCAAAAAGTGTAAGAATTAGTGTTACATACTCCTTCAATTCATAAAATATAAACGATATCATCAGTGTCATATTGTTAAACATAAAAAAATGAATGAAAAAGACCAATGTTTAATATTCTGGATTCATTTGGTGATAGATATTATGGATGCTGTGTTGTGCATTCATCATTTACAAATGTAAGTGTTTTCATAAGCGTACGCACATTTCACAGTCGACCTCAAACAAACCAATAAGCTGTATAATAAAGTCTAATGGTTTCCTTATAAAAAAGATGATTTACTCCCATTCCACAGATAATGGACAGATAATGAATGAACAAAGTTCCAGCTTCTTCTTCCCCAGTCAGTGACGTAGCCAGTGTGGCCCATGGGTGCTCTTGTTTCCCTCTCCCCATAGGTCGCATCCAGTGTTTAATCAGGTCATTTTCACGCTTGACTATAATCAGATGATCCAATTTCTTCCTGCGATCCAGTCAGTATGAATAAATCACAGCTAATTAAAGTTAAATGTCGGGCCTTATTCGGGGCTTTGCTGAGCACACAATCTGGCATGAAATAATTATGTTTCAATTGTGCAGTGAAGAGAGATCGTGGCCCCTTATCATGCCCTCTCCTTTCTATGCCTCGTTTCCCTGATCTTTTGTGGGATTTGGAGAGAAAAACATAGTACAAAAATGCTATACTTGGGCCACTTTGTCTTTACTATTCATCAGGAGTCCTTTCAGCAAGAAAAAAAGCTTTTATAATCACTATTGCGCAGAATGACTTTCACACTTAGTCTGTTGCAATTTAATGACAGTAATTATATGCTGTTGTAGCGGGGAAAATGGAAGTGGCATAAAACGCGCCATCTTGACACCTTTCACGCACAAAGAAACGACTGATGAATCTTAATGGTGATGCAAAACTATTTGGTGAGCTATGAATTCAAAATCAAAGCAAAATAGGTCATAGAAAAATGCAGTTTTTAATGGTATTGGAAAGGAAAAATGCTCAATTGACTCTTGTTTACGGCTTCAACTAACTATTACTATGGTCATTGATTAGTCTAGATTTTTGCAATTTTCACCCAGATAAAGCTGAAGCGAAGCCGTTTCAGGACGTCCTGGTAAAGAATATTTACAGATGAGTGTATTTTCCCCCAAAACACAACATTTACACATTCCCCGTGTCATTTTTGTGTTATTTTGGCTGTCTCTGAGTAATAAAGCTTTCTCATCTCATGGCATGTTTTGTATGGACCACTTAACAACTATTCAATTACTTAAAGGTCCCATATTGTGCTATTTTCCCCTTTACACAGTCTATTCTAAGGGCTTTGTTGATAAAATTTTGCGTTGTGCAATATCCATAACATAACAGTTTCCAAAAAACACCCATTTCTTGGACTGGCCCCCCTCCTTGCAAAAGCAAACGGCTCACTCTGAGATCTGACCCCCCGAACAGAGAGCAGGCTGCTCCCCCGCCCAACTCGCGCGCCTCCCCCCGCCCAACTCGTGCCGAAGCCTAGAGCGGAGATAGTGCGCATGCGCTGTGTGCTCCGGTAAACAGCGATACACAAACACGGGAATAAACCTTTTATCCGTCCTGACGGTGCGTCGTGCTGAGTCCTACGTCCTGGATTTGACCTGGAGTTTGACGATCATGCAGTACCTCGACGACGGACGTTGCCGTTTGGTAAATAACAAGCTAACTCTTCTATCTGTCGTATCCATCGTGTAATTACTGTGTAGCATTAGCATTAGCTGTTTTTATTCTGCGGCTGCGCGCTTCCCGGAGGCATGGCTTAAACACCGCGTCATCCATGGGAAGCCGCGTCATCCATGGGATGAGCCCCCGTCTGCCTGCTCAGCCGAGGGGGACGGAAAAGACAGTTCTCTAGCGAAAGCATGCGGGAATCAATCAAAAAACCACTTTGGGCACACATACGAGGCCCAAATAGCACTGTAGGAAGGTTAAAACCTCTGAAAAGTCGATTTTGCATGTTATGGGACCTTTAAATGACAAATATTTCTATAATCGATTAGTTGCGATTATTAATTGTTGATAATACAATACATTTTTGCAGTCTTACTCATGTAATATACCTTTATAGCCTGTTTGCTGATCGTTAGTAGAACAAAATATTCTCATTGTCAGCCCTGCAATAAGACATAACCAGTCCAAAGTGCAACACAACTTCTCTGAGTCTTCCATTGCATCAGTTTTTCACATTGCTGTTGCATAACTTCACACCTTACCAAACTTACACATTATGCTCAATGGTCTGTGTGCTCATAAAGAGGAGTGAGGTGCAGCTATAAGCCCGATATTGTTGTCAGAGACTGAAAGGGGAACACGTAAAGTGCAGTGGTCTTTTTTCCCACAGCATTTAACTTGCACTAAAACGAGGTTGACAAAAGAGCCCCAAAAGAAAGATGAAGAATCTCTCTGGGCTATACTCTAATCTACAGCCGAGGCTTGTGCAGCACTTCAATCACAAGTCCTCTTACTTGTACCTCAATTAAAAAACTCTACTCTTGAAGACCACAAAAACGTGAAGTGCCTGAGGCTGCTGTCAAACCTCCAAAACGCCGACATGAGGTCCACTAATGGAATATCCAGTCACTATTAACAGCCTGCTTAATCTTTCAAGGATCCTAACACCCATAAATAGCGCAATAAAAAGCTAAGGCAGAGTCTTTAGATTTTTTATTTGCCGAAACCCTCCCTCTCTCCCTTACTTCTTGCATTTTATGGGCGAAGCGGGGCTGGCTAAGGTGTCACGATTTTCAAATGAATTCCAGGAACCGGGCAGTGTACAGACCTGCACCTTCATAGTGGTCTGGGAATTGGATTAAACTGTCAGGCTTTTGTTTCGGGCAAAAGCGCAAGTGAAAAAATAGGAAAGGACTAAGGGCAATAGATAGATAGACACACAAGACAGACAGGCATTGCAGACAGCCCAAACACAGAGCAAGAAGCAAATATCCACAGTCGAAATGTCGCCGGTGGGTGATGTTACCATGGCAACCAGTTCTTCCAGACACAATGGAGAAAAAAAAAGTCTCTCCCCACGACAACTATAAGAAAATAGAGAGGGGGGATCTGCAAATAGTGATGCTGCCAGGGCCAACAGTGAGCAGCCTGGCTTATCTTAATGATGATTCTAATGGCCCCTAATGGAGGCAGGGAGGGAGGCTTCAGCTCGAACCAAAAAGTCTCTCATTAAAAAAGAAGAAGCGAGCGCTAGACACTCCGAGCCACGCGCATGCATTCACAAAGAGAACAGGGAAACCAAGAAGACAACGGTGGAAAAAAGGCGTGAAATGTCTTCATTTTGACTGGATTTGAAATGAGTTCAAATACAGAGAACAAGATTATCTGATTTAGAAATGGAAATGTGCAATGTATCAACATTTTGCTAATATTGTGAGTGTTGTTTTAAAGATATGCAGAACTGGAATATCAAGTATATTGTTTATAGTCAAAATACTACAAAAAGAATTGAGATTGGTTGTAAACTTTCAAATAATGGTATTAAGGTGATATTTCTCCATAAAACTTGTGTGGTCTCAACATATTGAAATGAAATATGAAATGCTAGCATAAACTGAAGTCAATAATCAAAGAGTAATTGTTCTCTGCATTTGGACTATCCTATTGTGTAATACAATATAGAATCCTCGATAATTCTTTTACGGTCATAAGCCAATTTAAATGCACAACATACTGCTGTAATTTGTTACCTAGAACTGCAGAAAATATTCACATAACAATGTGGCCTTTGAGTACATTCTAGGACAGTGCTCAACTAAAGAAATTCTTGGTTGACTTAAGATATTTCTGGTACATTGATTAGTCGACTAAAAGGGGGTGAAGACAATGCTTTCGGCTGCCGAACGATCTCAAATTTATTGCGTTTCTCTATGATCAGACCATGTATCTCACTCAAAGTGCACTGATGAGACCACAAGATTACAGAAATTCACACCATTACAAATGTGTTTTTTACATAACACTGCTGGTAAAGAGTGTGCTGATCTGTAAAACGGCAGATGAAACTCACAATTCATTCTCTGTGTTGCTGTGGTCCATAGAAATCCATGAAAAATTCGGTCGACTAAGACTCCATTGAAGGTTTAATCTAAAGGCGTAAAGCCATAGTCATTATATCATAGTATAGTCCAATATGCAAATTACTAAATGTATCTGGTGTGAAATGCTAATGTTCTTATTTTGACTGGCTATAAAACAGGGTTAAACGGAGAGCATGCAGTCCACTACAGAAAGGCATCATCCCGTTCCATAACTGTCTTAATTGCATACTCAAGCTCCAGATCGACAAATTAAAGAATAAATCACATTAGCAACAGCAGTTAATTTTTTATCCCTATTCTATTTGTGCATTCATCTGCAGCCATCTTGAAACCCAAAACACTGTGATTGCACCGTGACAGAAATGCCTCTCCGACACATCACCTACAGGCTATATACAGCGAAATCCTTTTGTTTTTCCACACAACACGACCCCCTCGCCGCACTACCACACAACTGTCAGACAGAGTTTCAAGCGATTCAACAAACTGTCAGATTTGGCATTGTTTTCGCTCTGTTTTTTCCTCGGGACACGGAACGCATTTTGCCTACAATCACACAGAGAGGAGGAAGAAACAGTCGGCGAGCAAGCAAGGAAGCCGCAGGCAGCCATGTGAAACAAATGCCATACGAGTGTCTGAACAAAACGGCTCTGTCCAGAAGACCGCGGACCTGAGCAGATGGTGCGGGTGAATTGGGCAGGTTGGAGGGCAGCCCCGTACCCCTCCTGCTCGCCGGGTTAGTGCACCAAGGGGAACAGGCCTAGTCCCGGGGGAGGTGTTGCAAGTCGGCCCACCAGATGACATCTCAGCCCAGTATTGATCTTTTTATCGTCGCCCCAATGCTCCGGGACGCTCTGGGGAATTGAACCGTGCACCGAACACACGTGCCGGAGTTTGTGGTGATACGGCGGGAGGGAAGGGGGCAAGGGAAGGGGCACGAGGGAGGCAGACGGACACCAGACCAGGGGGATTTGTTGCCGATGACTGATGTGTCCAGTGGGGAATTAAGGGGTGAGCTCGGTGTCGCTGCGCAGCTGTCCCTACACTCTGATATCCTTCACTTCTGACATGGTTTGTCCCAGTGCAACATCTGGAGAGCTAGCAGCGATACGCTTCAATGTGGCCTTTGTGCAGCCACGGGGACAGGCCGAGATCAACTTACATTACATCCAGCTAAATGTTACAGCACAAAATAATTCAATTTGAAATGCAGTGTTGTCAGCGCTGGATAGTGTCAGTATTTAACAACGGCTAATATTAAACAGGATGCTGCCATCCAGATAGTTGCACAAACATACTAAACAAACATGAAAATCATCGGCCATATCACACTAGAGTATAGCTGTGATCCATTGTAGCCATTCTCAAAGTCAACACTAAACTAAAATGACAGTTTGCACAAAGCTGAATGTGTTTAAATGCAATTAATGTAAGAAAATGGGATAATACTTTATAATAACTCCACTTTTCAAAGCCTAAATAAAGCACAAACAAACAAGGATTAATCCATATTGAATAAATTGTTCATTGATAATAGATATTTATTGATAATTAAGTATAGTTACTAAGCCTGAACCATTCTTAAAACACTTTTTGGTCATTAAAAAGTCTTTGGTCATGCTTTATTAAGGCCTAGTTATAATGATGTAGTACAGAAAATATGTTTCGGTTTCAGAAAAGTGCAGTTTGGTATGTTTTTCGAAAGCAAGTTTTAAAAAATCTACGAAAAGTCTACAATTACAATTACTAAATAGGCACATTAGGGCTGAAGTCGACTGAGGACATGCCCTGTTCATCGATAAAGACTAAAAGGGGTATGACAGACACTGGCAAAAGCGTTCAAAATTATTAAGTATCACATATTTCTGAACCAAACTAAGCACAAAAGATTTCAAAATTACTCAAGTTCACACAAAAAAGTAGTGCCAGTATACACCTTCTTTATGTAAAAATGGTTAATTAACTTCTTAAACTCCAGCTTTCTCTGTATATCTTTTCCTTTTTTCCTATTTCCCATATAAATAATTATATTGTGAATAAATAAATTAGTCAACTAATTAACATTTTGGTTGACTGAGACAGTATCAGCCGACTAAATGACTAAAGGACTGCAGCCATAATGCACCAACTGTACTGTACCACCAACATTTCAGTAAAGTATTCCCTTTGAAGTGAATGTTAGAAACCTTTTTTAGTCTAAACGCACACCTGCCAACCTGTAAATGGCCCCACAACTTGATCCAAATAAGACCGAGACCCTGGAGAACCTTCAGCTCCAGACTAAACCACTCCGTAAACGAATGCCTTGGATGCAAATAAGTGTGTTACATAAATTACCTGGCCAATGCTGACATCAACGCCAGTGTATAGAGCAGCCAGGGAAATTGAAGCTGTATGCAAAATAGTCTTTTCAGATTAGATATGAGCCTATGCAAAAGAGCAGGTTGAAGGCTAAGAGGAGCTTTCGGCCACTGGGTGTTCTCATTTACTAGGCAAACAGTGCGGTGCCTTCTCGACATAGAACTGCCATGGCATAAACAGGCAGGGAATGATAAAAAGAGACACAAAGAGACAGATATGTAAATATGGTGGGTCTATGCACAAAGACATTGGCGGGTAGAGATAGTTTTTCAGGCCTTTTTGAAAACTTGAAATAATGTACATGAAGGGGACGCTGGTCACTGTGCAGAGAATACTTGGTCCCAGGTCAAGGTTGTAAGTAAGAATTAGTTGCTGGGGAGTAAAGACAGTTTAAATGGCTAATGTGGAGCACAGCTATTAGAGACATGTGGGTCTGTCACAACAATGACTATATCGACATATTGTGTAATATATGATAGAAAGAACAACATATTTGGGGGAAAACTTTTCAGTTGTTTTTTTAAAATTTGAGCTTTAGAGAGTAAAATTTTTAACTTTTATGTCTCATTGACCCCAACTAAGGACAAAAGTGTTTAATTGATCCATTTCTTTCTATTTAAGACTACTGTCAATGTCAACTAGGGCTGACTATTTTAGGAATCAAATAGTTTTTTCAAAATATTATTTCTATTGTACATTGAGATGTTACATTATCTACAAAAAAAGGTTGAAATGTGGAGACTAGAGGCTTCAAATAAAGCATTTTACAAATAAAGTGTATTATTGATGCAAATAAGAAGACATTTTAATTCAATACTTATACAGTCTTATTTTCTTTACAGACATGAAAATCGACCAACAGAAGAAATAAAGTTATCAAAGCAAAAAAGATTACGTTAGATATCAAAATTCTATGTGTTTAGCAATTACGAGTATGAAAATATGACAACTATTATTTTTTATAGATGACTTTATAGATGACTAATGCAATTTGATTAATTGCAGTGTCAGTTCATAAAAGGATATTGAATGACTTCCGTGTTTCTGTTCAGTTTGTAATGATTTATGTTTTAAAGCTCAGTAGACGAGCAGCCAAGGCAGAGCTCACGACTGACTGACTGTGGAAGATGGCTGCAGCACAGACATGGCAAACGGCCGGAAGCGACAGGTTTGCCAATCTGCACTTCATTGCTGTGAGGTATTCAGTCATAAAACAGCCAGGGTGATTTCAACAAAATAATTCTACAAGAGCGTAACAGAAGGGATGAGCAGTGTTGTGCTCATAATAAAATGATGGGAGAAATTTGCAGTCGCTTGGTTTGCCACACACTATTTAATCCGCCGTGAGCATCTCCAAGCTGGTAAAGAGACAGGAGCCAAACAGGCAACATTTTAGCAAATCACTCTGAGATGTTAATGGGAGAGTGGACGAGACAAGAGCTGTCCAAGATAGTCGCAGAGTGGAGACAGCTGGCACGTTTCAATTATGTCCCTCTGTCTTTCACAAAAGGAGGGGATGGCAACTAAATGGGCATTGCTGCGATGCTGTAACACATTTAGAGTTGAAGCCCAGGAAGGTATTGAGAACCTAATGCTCATTTTAGAAAGCTGGCAGCAGAAACGGGAGATAAATCAGTTTCCGTGCGCATATTACAAGTCCAACCATATGGTGCCACGCACCTCTCATGGGACATATGGACATGTAGGGATGTGTTGTGGGTTGGAGATGGTAGAAAAGTAAAGATAAACAAAACAGTTTGACAGTTTTTTCATATTAACCTTTATAGAATGCACTGACCCACCAATCGCTCTGATGGAAACGCTGTCCCGTTGACTCAATGTCAATGCCCACCCCCCTGTGACAGCTCTGACCAAGGCCTGTGCTTTAGGACAGCCATCAGTCTCAGCTTTTATACAAGGCGGCCTGGTCGTCTGAGGTCAACAGCACTGGGAGCACCAAAACAAAAGCTGGTCATCTTGGAACTTTCAACAGAGAGGTCTAATGGCTCCTCGGACACGGCCCACCCTGCTCCGCCGGTATGTGACCCTTTTCACGGTTGCTGACCCCTGACCGACCCCTGACCCCTCTGACTGCTGGAGTGAGACGGCCAACACAGCAGCAATAGGCGGAAAAGCTGTTTGGAAATGAAGGGGAGCCATGAAGAGTTATTTGTGCTCTGCGGCAGGCCCTCGCCTTATCATTTCATTAATTAGCATGGCACGCCTGCCTGATGGACTTGAACGCCGCAGTAGCAGCTGTCTCCATTGATTACTGCAGTGGCGTGGCGCTGCAATTATTGTAGTGACTGGAGACAACGCCTGCCACTTCTAATAAAGGACTTAACTCCCGCTTCCCACATCACAGCACAGCGGTGGGAGGACGGTGGCAGCCTCTGTGTGTTTGCTATACCTTTAAGACCTTTTCAAAGCCGCTCCACACGCTGCTATGGAGCTCAGTGTGGGCTGCAGTTCTTCAACAGCGTGTCAGCTTTACTTAAGCTCGCCTAACGCCTGAACAGTATCACTGTGGCTCCCCACAGGAAAAGCATCCTCTATTAGCCCACCAGCTGGCTCAAAATCCACAGAGAATGGCTACAGCGGCAGAAAAGCAAGCGAGACCGAGAGAGAATGAGATGTAAGAGACTGAAAGATACAGATTTAGCCAAAGGCTTCAAGTCCAAGCAGAAATGCAGGGAATGAGCTCTTAGCAATGTAAACAGAAGCACTGCTCTGCTGCTTGGCTTCTTGTACCAACATGCATGAAGCCCGCATGCTCTAAGTGGATATAATATTATCTTTCAGTGCTGCACTGATTACTTCTCAATGGAAAGGAAATGGCTGGGTGAAAATCCTTCAACAAATCCTAAGTGGCAAGGCAGTGGGCTGAAAGAGCCCGCATGTCTTTTCTTTCCTCCACCTCCATCTTCATTTTAACTCCTCACTCTGAAAACAAAGCAACAATTGGATGCTGACAGCTTCCAATCGCCCTCCATACCTCATCCAGTGTTTTGACAAAAGCAGCCGTTGCAGTTTATTGAAAAGAGGAAGGACAAACATCATTCCCCACCTTAAGTGTGTGGGACATGTGTCTGCTCTGCCAGTATTTATTTTACTATCTGCTGTTTAGATAAGACCACTCACCTGCTTCATGCAAATAGAAACAGCCATTTTCACAATACCATATTAAAACCCGTTGCAACCAGGAATACTGATGCAGGTGGTGTTTCAATGGCGGACATTATGTATCATCAATCATCTTCCCCTGTTGTTTCTACTTGTCATGTTTACGTGCTGACAACAGGCTGTTGTTACTGGCCAGGGTCCTGTTCTCCACTCGACTGATCCAACATGCAGCTGCAGCCGTTCAAAAGTGTCTTAGGAACTCATCACAAGACAAAAACAAGTCAAAGCTGCAGAAAGTAAGTATGTAATCGGCTAAGACAGATTGTTTTATTTATACTAGTCTGCTCTTGCTATCTTTTCCATTGTTTTGGACAAACCACATATTATTACAATGTTTCATTTTGAGCACTGTAAGTTTTAAATCAAATGCATTTCAAGACACAACCATCTAGGAACGAGTGGGAGATTTGCCTAAATATAGGACCGTGGTGTGCATACAAGTTAATGTGTTTAGGTTTCAGATTTCTAAACGGCCTTTGGGGGGTTATGCACTGTCCAGTATAGCCCCGATGTAATCAATGCCCATTCTATAGGGGCGTTCTACTACTGTAATACTGCAGGAAGATACTGTGTGATTAGGCCTACACATGGAGACCCTGCAGCTGTTGAAAACCAGACTCAAGCTGCCATTTTCCCCTCCACAAATACTCCCATGCCAAACAAAGTCCCAGTAGCTACAAGCGTGTTTTTCTTTTACTTACAGAAATCACTTTACTCTCTAATCCTGGAGCTTTTTGTGTTGTTGAGAGAGTGGAATATGTTGTGGCTGCCTGATGACAGACAAGGTGGAGATGTTTGAAATAGTTCTCATGCGGGGCTTAGTTAGACAAACACACACAAAAGCCCTCGTCAAAATCACTCCCGCCCGCTAATGCCCTTCATCGCTGCTGAAAAGTGTCACCACTAGAGGCTGAAGCCAGTTTGCAAACACTCGCCTCGTCCTTCCCGCTCCCAATTTATCATTCTTGATTAGAGAATGTGTCTAGGAGGGTAGGAGAAATGGAGAGGCCAAGGGCTGAGTTAATAAGGTAGAGGGCGTAGGGTGGTGTTGAGTTAAACTAATGGTGACAAGACCCCCATCTTGACCTATGGTGCAACTGCTGGTCTCATCTCGCCACTGGCAGCTCCTGCAGGCCACATGCAGACAAATAATCATTTTCACGTCTGGGAGTCGCAACAGAGAGATCACAAAATACTGGTTTACACTGATTTGATTTTGAAGTTTGAGTTCAGATGCTCTATCCAATGCAGCCATCACTTCCTGGCTTGGCACTGGCACAAAGAAGGCACTGGCATTTTATAACAAGGATCTACAAATACCAAATCCCACACATGTATATTTGTATTTCTTTTTAATTCTGGGTATACCAAAACTAATACATTCTTAGAAATTTTAATAATCGTATTCCTTGCTTCAATACATCACATTGAAAAGTTTATATTGTTTAGTGATTCATTTTAGACGTTTCACAATATTCTGATAATTAAACCTCAACTAATACGTTTAAAGACATGTTTTAACACATTTCTGATGGACTGACAAAATATCGTCTGAATGTAGTTACCAGGGCACTCAAAAAAACAAAACAAAACATTTTAGTCAATATCACTCACCCCTAAAACAAATAAACCACATTAGTAACTCTAGTGGATGAATTCAATCACATATGTTATTAAAAATATACACATAACAAAAAAATATTTGTTTTTTAACATGCTGTGATATGCCAATAAAAATAGGTGAACAGCATACTAATCTGACCTGTTTCATTCGTCATTAACAACAACAACTGCTTTGTTTTCCAGACTCACACCGCTATGTTTCAGTGGCTTTCCAAGTGCAGCTAGTGAAGAATTGATTTGTTTGCAGTGCGAAGGCGGCGTGTCAGTTTGGGGGAAATGTGCGAATGTGAGTATGTCGCTCTGTCAGTCTGTGGTGAGTGGGGAACAAAAAATTGGGCTCTGCTACGAGCCAAAATCTCTTGTGAGATGAAACAGACTCCACAAGGAAAAAACAATAACACAACAACAATAACACACGGCTCCGGAAAACTGTTGGACTGACATGACAAAACAAAACACTAAAACACTTTTCTTTTTGCCCGACATATTTTGGACAGCACATGACAAAACAACACTGAGAGAGTTAGAGGAATCAAAATCAAGCCGGCAAGTGTGTCCGACTGCTTCATGAATCCGCCACACCGCATCAAACCCTATAAATTCTTCTGAAAGCCTGTCGCTCTCTTCCCCCTTTCTGAGCTGTGCTGAGATTATTGTGTGCAGCTAAAAGGTAAGTGTTGGGAGTGTCACACTTAAGCACCATAAAGTATAGAGACCCCAGATGGCTCGTCCTGGCTGAAAAACATGTCCACTCCGCCTGGACTCCAGTGGCACCTGCTCCCTGGATTAGGTGAGTGCTACGCCAAGCGCTATAGTTTAATACACTGTGCCTCTGCTGATAAGGACCATAGCCTCTCCAGGGTGGGTCCAGCACTCAACAGCGGACGAGTCAATATCAGCGTTATTACACACAGGCAATAGCAATATATTGATCTTTTCCAAATAGAAGAAAGGCAGCTGTTCTGAATTGAAACACAAAATAAAAGAGGATTTTTTTTTTCAGTCCTGTATTTTAAGACGACAGATGCAATGTTGATATTGTTTTGTGACTGAAATCGTATTCTGAGACAAAGCAATAATAATACAAAAGTGAAGATTGTATATCCGGAAAGACATATAATATTGGATTAATAGCACATAATTATTTTTTTTCCTTTATTTTCTTTACTACCAGAAAGGACTACTTCCAATTATAGATGGGCAATATATCAAAATTTAGAAAATATCTTGAATGTTGTTTAAACATATGCAACATTTAAATATCCAGTATGTCCAGTATTATTATTAAAATGCTACAAAAAACTCTTTCAAATAAAGGTATAAGGTGATGTTCCTTTCAAATAAAGGTATAAGGTGATGTTTCTGCACTTTTGTGATTAATTTTACACACATTTATTTTAGATAGACATAATAGTGTCTGAATTTTGACATTGGGATAAAAATATCAAGATATTAATTTAGTCAATATCGTCCAGCCCACACTGGATTAATATTAGTATTTGCAGTATAACTTTATTGTCAGAAAGGACTACTTCCAAAATCAATGTTACAATTATTATGATAAGAAACATTACGATTAACAATAGTAAAATCCTTAATTTTCTTTCATTCTAAAGTTCAAATGATCACCAGTCTTCAAAAGCTTTGTTAAATCATACTTTCTGAATGAAAAAGTAATAATATTGGCACGTAGTTTTGTTTTTTTTGGAGTATAGATTGAACTGAAATCAAAATCAGTTGTTGCTGCACAGGTTTGTCATTATAATTTTTTATTTTTTGACCTGAATAACCTAATAATCTTAACATCCCTACTTCCAATTACCGGTAATAAATAAACACATAAATCACACCAATTTGACACCACATTTTGAACAAACCAATAAGGACACACGGTAACAAACAGTTAACACACAGAGCCTGCTGCATCTATGAATGGGACTTCCAGTGTGGGTCGTGTGGCATTGGATCCTCCCAAAGCAAACAGCAGTGCCGTCCCAGCCCTCTCCCAGCAGCCAGTGAGAGGGGTCTGGGTCCATCCTCTGCTGAATGGGCTATTACAGTCAGTCAGTGGCCATTAGGGGCCCCAACCAACCAACCACCACCAGAGCCCGGCGCTGGGAGTCAAACCGGCAGCCAAAAACAACAGCCAAACAGATGACCGCTTGAATATTGGATCAGACCGCACCGTTCACGCTCCTCTTTCTACACCCCTCCCTCGAAAACAGGCAAAAAGCACGCCTATGTGTCCGAGTGAGTTACCGGTTGCTTGTTCACAAACACCGGACGATTAATGGCACCGCGGCCCAAACACTTGCTCTTTCTCGGCGGCGCGGCTCAGGTTACCACCATGCGCTAGCTCTGCAGTGGCTAATCGGGTTGTATGCTACCACCGAACTGCTCAGACACTGCTCTCTGTCAGACACACTCTACAAGTCCAAGCCTGCGTCAGTGCCTCGAGACAGAACGGTTATGATAAGACCCTGACTGAAACACGGATATGAATATGCTGCTGCTAAAAAGGTACGAACTTGTGATACTGAATAAACAGCCGAGTTGGACCACCCATCTGGAAATACTTTAAATTCTGTTTGATTTGGGATTTCTCTTCCTGGTTCATCCCATTTCTACCCACAATCCTCTTTGGCACACTCCTCGTTCTAATGTGCCGATGTCCTTGTCCGTTGTGGAATCCAAGGCGTTTTACATCCGCTTGTGTTCTTGGCAAAGCTTTTCTCCCATCTTTATAAACCCGTGTGAACCGTTTCCCAAAATGTTCAATCCATTACAAGCATGTTCGTAATATCCATCTCGGCTGACGACTGTCCTCCTGCCAGCGATTGTACATTATCCAAAAGCGCGTCGTGTTTGGCCACAATCGCTCACCATCTGGCTTTGTCAATGAGCGTTCAACGGCTTCATCTGCAAACAACATTGGGCTCCACGCGGATCAGTTTAAAATGCACATAGTAGGGAAGCGGGATCTTCAAACAAGCGTGGGGAGGGGGGAAAGAAGCCACTCTTGCTGGCAGACAGGCTGGATGTGGGAATAAAGGATTAAAAAACAAGAAAACCTGCGAGTGATCACAGGCGACACGCTTTGCATTTCAGGCCTGACAGCAGTGATAAGACGCCGGTCATGTATTCTTCCAAGTAAACAAAGAAAATGCCTCCTTGCAATGCTGTGCGCTGGAAGAGGATTAAGATTAGACAGAAGAAGATGGCATGAGATTTGCTCCCTAGAGTTATATCCTTTCGAAATGTTTCATATCGCTTGTAAATAAAAAAAGGCAGATCTTAGGATACACCTTGAGCTATATTCAAATAAGTACAAGACTAATTCATTCTCCCAGTCTTTAATACATAAAATGCATTGGATTACGAGCAGGAGTAACAAGTTGGGTAAAAAAAAAAAAATATATATATATATATTTAGATGAAGAAGAAATGCAAAATTTGAATATCGGGTATATTGTTTATAGTAAAAAAAATTGCTTCAAACAGAGCTGATTAAAAATAATCAAAGTTATGTTGTAAAAGTTATTCTGCACTTTTGTGATTCATTTTTACAGACATTTTACATTTGTCTGATTAAACCTCATCTAATTTATTTAAAGACATACAGTATTTACATAATTTAGCATATTTTTGTTGAATTGAAATGACATCAGAATACTCCCACAAAATATCACCCACCGCAAAACAGACTTGATATTGAACGATAAAAGATACTAATTTGAACAAGTATCAATTATAAAAATAAAACAACAACAAAGTTGAGTTGAGACAAAGTTACATTTTTGGTATAGTTTTAGAATGGTCTTGATCTATATCACAACTAATATAAGACCAAGTGGCAACATAGAAACATGTATTATTTTGAATAATATTACAATGTTTAAAACATATTTTTTATTTTCAGTGTGGTCTTAAATATCAAACCTTTACCTCAGCATCAAGCTCAAGTTTGAAATGTTTGAATTGTGACAACCCTGGTGCCGAGATGTAGGATTAACCATTGGCTTTTTAAGGTCTAGAACCCAAACCTTCCATGATAAGCACTAACCATTTTTCCGCTGTTCATTCAAGTCAGAAATTATATTATATACAAAATGTCAAATCATAATGTCAAAAGTCTTTTCTCTGACATCCGCTGAAAAGCCAGCTCAAATTCAAAAACCTTGCCTAGGTTATTGCTAATGTGAAACCTGCTGCTAAAAGTGCACCTGACTGAAGTGTAGGCGAAAAGAACGTGTTTGAAAAGGGCCAGAGCTTGCGGCCATTTTACCTTATTACCTGAAATAAAGTGGCAGCGCTTTGGGGACAAATTATCTGCGTTGTCGGAAGTTGATATCTCTGGGCAGAATCTGTACAATCTATTCCCCAGCTGTTAGCAGTTACGAGACACCGGGCTGAGACACGCTGGGATGCTGCAGTTTCCAACAGTTAAAATACAAGTCAATTTCCCTGTAAAACTCCCCTGTGGCCTGTAGTGATTCCGTAATTGCTCCCTGTTCGCGGCCTGAGCTGGATCTATAGCCAGTCGATGGACACAGTTTGGCACAATGGTCTTCGATGTGACAAGCGTTTTGGCACGACTCGTGTGACATACACGACAGGGCTGACTGACAGGTGTCCACTGACATCACGAGTAAAAGAGAACGAACTTATGTGCTGACAGACTTCTTATTCTGACATTATCTTAGCACGCTGACAGACTAAACCTAAATATAAACCTAGAACTAAGACAAAGACTAAACTTAAACCTAAGACTGTGACTAAGAATAAACCTAAGACTAAGACTAAGACTAAACCTAAGACTGTGACTAAGAATAAACCTAAGACTAAGACTAAGACTAAACCTAAGACTAAGGCTAAGGCTAAGGCTAAGGCTAAGGCTAAGGCTAAGGCTAAGGCTAAGACTAAGGCTAAGACTAAGACTAAGACTAAGACTAAGACTAAGACTAAACCTAAGACTAAACCTAAGACTAAACCTAAGACTAAGACTAAGACTAAGACTAAGACTAAGACTAAGACTAAACTAAACCTAAATATAAACCTAAGACTGTGATTAAGACTAGACCTAAGACTGAGACTGAGACTAAGACTAAGACTATACCTAAAACTAAACCTAAACCTAAACCTAAACCTGAACCTGAATCTGAACCTAAAACGAACCTAAACTAAACTATTGGTGCAGCTGTTGTGAACTTGTGATTTTGAGCGCTACAAAAATAAATTGAATTGAATTGAATTGAATGTGCCAGTTAGTGAAAACCGGAGGAAAACAACTTAAACTGAGAAAGAACATGCTAAAAAAAGACCCCATTAATTCAGGAAATCATATTAAAAATACTTCAAAAAGAGCTGATTAAAAAGGAAAAAAAAAAGAAGTTACGTTGTAAAAGTTGTGTTTATGCACTTTTGTGATTCACAGACCATTTTACATTTGTGAGATAATTAAACCTCAGCTTATACGTTTAAGGACATATTGTAACATATTTTTGTTGGATTTACCTTTACACTAAACTGAGGATAAGTTATTAATATTAGATGCACTACGCTAGGCTAGGCTCTTAGCGCGCGGCTGACACGGTTCTAATGGACGGACTAGTTGCTCCAAAGGGGATCCTGAGTGCACGCAGCAGGCATAGCAGGATAGCATGACATATTAGCGATGACTTTAAAAGCCAGATAATTGCCAGTGCACCGAGAATAAAGATTGTCTTTGCAAACAAGCTGCGGCGGTGAGAACCATTACGGTAAAGGCATCACTTCCTAAATTGTTGCATAGGCGCAGACAATTCCCCACAGTCAGCTCCTCGGGGTGTCAGGCACGGAGGAATTGTGGGTAATGTGGTCTGCCCTTTTGACTCCGCATAAATACTACATGATGACGCAATTGTAATTTAAAAGGCTATAAATATTGAAGATTTTAAAATAATTTATGAAGCGTGGCGGTGTAAGTGTGTGCGTGAGTGTTTTGTCTGCCTTCGCTCGGCTCATGATGTGGGCAGCGTTTGTGCAGGCAGGGAATTCTGTAATTGCTTTTTCTGTCCCCGAAGCCGGCTTTCCTGCTTTAAATCAGAAAAGGCAATCTCTGTCAGTAATGGCTCAATTAATAATTAAACATGTGTCTTATCTTCGCTGCGCTTCCTCGATTTATTTTCATCTCAATGACGGGGACGACTGCGCAAACAGCATTAGCACTATCTATAAAGCGAGCGTTAATATCAGCATCTTTCGAAAACAAATCACCATTGCATTCACTGCCATAAGACCGTCAACAGTAGTAAACCAACATTCAAAAGGAATGAGCCATCCTTTTCAACTCCTCGCAGATTTTGGTTTGATTTTAAAAGCGACAAGTTTGGGCCGTGCTTTACTTTGACCTCTATGATGGGAAAACAAAAACATCACCAGATTTTGGGAATTAATCTTGGTAAAAAGAACTAATCTGGAGGACTACTGAGATGCCTCTGAAGAGCATTTTTTATTTCCCAGAGCAAACACTAACTTGTCAAATGCACCTTTATTTACACAGCAATGAAAGAGTGGAATGTGTTGCCATCATCTCTGATGATAAAAAAGACAGATTTTTACATTTTATGAAAAGTTTTGGGGGATAAATTCATTTTGAATGTTTATGTGTGTAAAATTGAGTACCTGTAGCTCGTGTTTGTGTGGATTGGAAACACTGTATTGGAATGATATCCGTTTGTCATTAGTCACATGAATAATTGTGTATTTTAAAGAAGAACGTCAGGAAGAATAGCTGGTTGATAAGATTAGCTAATGGGGATCCTAACCCTAAATCTAAACCTAAGACTAAGACTAAACTTGAGACTAAGACTAAACTAAACTCAACTAAACCTAAGACAACACCTAACACAAAACCTAAAACTAAACCTAAACCTAAGACTAAACTAAACTAAACTAAACTCAACTAAACCTAAGACAAAACCTAACACAAAACCTAAAACTAAACCTAAAACTAAACTAAACTAAACTAAACTAAACTAAACTAAACCTAAGACTAAACCTAAACCTAAGACTAAACCTAAGACTAAACTAAACTAAACTAAACCTAAGACTAAACCTAAACCTAAGACTAAACTAAACTAAATTAAAAAACTAAACTAAACTAAACTAATTTATTGGTGCATGTGTCAGTTTGTTAATGGAAAGTTTGTTAATGGAAAGCTCATACTTTAAATATTGGATAAAAGACCCAATCGTCAACCCCAAGACCTACAAGGAGCGCCAACCACTGTGCCACCATTCTGCCCAGACAAAAGAGTAAAGTCAACAAAACCTAACTTAAAGGTAGATGTGCAAATTAGGTTGGTCACATTTTTGATTCCACATGTGCGCCGTGTTTAAACTTACCCAAACACCACTGTCAAATCACATTGCTTGACACAAAACACCCCAAACTTAAGAGCTTTAAGTGCTCTGTCAATGTCTGAATGTTGGCCTTTCGGATAAAGAAAGCATCTGAAACAAGCTCTTAGGCCAATGCCAAATAAATCACGTTAAGTACCGAAGGTGAGCTAGTCCAGGCTGGAATTCCTCAGCAGTGATGGCAGCTTTCAATTCCAGCGCTTTGCTAATCTGAAGCCTTAGCAGACCCTGTGCTGTTTTCTTTTTCCCGATCCCCGCAGCCGTCCAGTCATCGAGCATGCCATGAGCTACAGCCACACACGCGCTTTCTCTGTCTGCCTCCGCAACACTGCTCTTTCCCAATTCAACAGCAGTGAAAAGCTGATTAGCCGGCCAGCAGGTCAACCTCCATTCATTATTTAATAGGTGAGAGGCTGCAAACAGTGAGGCTATAGCTGCAGCTGAGGTTAGTGATACATTGCATTGACCTGGCCCGAGGAAGAGCGGCGGGACGAATACAAACATGCACTCCCATCTACTTGACTATGCCAGGGCCGCCCTCGATCCCCCCTCTACTTCTGACCTTGCCTCTCTCTCCTATCTCCATCTTTCCCTCTTTCTCAGGCATTCAAAACCAGCAGGGAAGGTACAATGTGTGATTTCTCAGTGTGCTGTGCGCCTCCTTCCACATGAGGGTCAAGAACTCAGAAATTATGCAGAAGTAAGTATAGAGTTACTTCAGGATGATATTACTCAAGTTAGGGTTGTCAAAAGTATTAAAAATAGGATGCTAATTGATACTAAAACAAGTATCAAAAAAACTAGATACTAATTTAAGCAAAAATATTGACACAAAAAAAAACACTTTTACAGGGCAAAATTCCAGTTTTCCTGAACAGTTTCAGAATGATCTTGAACTTGTTCAGAGCAAGTATAAGACAGTAAGGTATAATAAAAAAAAAAAAAATATATATATATATATATATGTACATTATTTAGGGTTAAAAATATCAGTCTGTCTAAAACCTTAAACTTTGTGATAGTATCGCAACAAGTTTGACATTAAAGCATTGTGACCACACTAAAGAGTTAAGTAAAATCAAATTAAAACTAATGTTAAGGTAAAAAAAAAAACATTATTTTGTTGAACAGCTTATTTTGTTTTTAGAATGTGAGACAATGTGATGTTCAATTATCAAATCTTTCTATAAAATTAGCTTCAAGAAACAGACATTTAACACACCATAACAAATAATAAGACAGCTATTTGTGATCAATAATGTACTTGATATTTTTGAATGCAACCAAACTTTCATTTCATTTCATTTCAAGGAGACTAGAGCTGTGGTCGACCAAAGACATTCTTGGTCGACTAAAAACATGTTCTGCCGATCGATTAGCTGAGTAAAAAGGGCCAATAGCTCAAGATACCTTCCCCTTTCTGTTGTGAGTACAAATAATTTTAAATGACTCATAAATAAAAAGTTAGTCGACTGAAAAAATGTTGGTCGACCAAGACACCATCGACTGATTCATTGATAACTAAAGATTTACAGCCCTAAAAGAGACTATAGATAATTAATATTAATATAATAACAAAACTATTAATACAAAAACAAAAAGCACAACAGACAACAGAACTAGCTCTGGTATAACATATAGACATGTGCTTTATTGATGTGAGGAAAACAGCACAAAGAAACTCTAGCATCTCACAGAGACGCAGAGACCTGGGCAGCACTTAACAAGAGTGTGGGGAATAAGCATGAGGCGACTATAGGGGCGAGTATGTACAGTTCATGGAAGAAGAAAGAATGGTAATATGCAAAGCGAGGGGGATCTAACTATAAAGAATTGATTTCCTGATGCCAAAGGCAAATATGTGAGCTAAATAAAAGGCTTCATTGTGGGCATGGGAAGAGCCTAAATCCTTAAGCTTGTACATTGCTAATATTATGTTTATATATAAACATTTGGAGGATAAGCGCTAAATCCACAGCCGAGCCAAACGGTTTATGTGTCTGTTTTTGTTTGTTTACCTCGTGTCAATTAAGCAAATACGTCCATCCATCCACGATACTCACTGAGCCATGCTGATTTTACATTTGAGTCCAATGGCTGAATACCACTTGTTTTCTACCTTTCTCTTGCCTTAAACAGACATTAGCCTAGCGTCAGAGAGCTGCACTGGCACATTGTCTGTGTAATTGTGTGTTTTTTACGTCTCTCCTTCCTTTGTTCCACCGGTCTAATCCAGTATGTGTGGGCCGGTAAGTTTAATGGAAACAATTTATTAAGTCCGGCTTAAAATGCCATCTGCAGCTAAGCCTCGCAAAGCCGCTAAGCTCCCGGTTTCGCCCCGGAGCTCGCTGTGTTCACGCTTACTGTAATGCTCTGTTTAAAATGAGCACAACGGGTCAAAATTAATCAGGATTACAAGGGCACAAATCCACTTCAGAAATAGGTTTTCTACCAATCTTTCTCCGGCTATATCCCAAGATGCCCCTGGGTTTGTCTAGCCCCACAACACCAACACTAAGGTAGACTAATAAGCACTTGACAGCGATGTCCGTATCTAACCCGTACAACATTTGACAGAGCAATGGCGGATTCCAAGATATTTCGAGCTGCTGACATCGAAGCGTTATCTCTCCACCACTTCCATAAGCATCGCGTTGTGAAATGTCATAAGCGGGCCGTCCAGTTTAGCGTTTATATGCACTCTGCGGAGGTGAACCGCACTACTTTTAGCTCCTCAATTGCCTTCAAGCAAGTGACAAGAGCGAACCCTGACATTCAACTCAATACGCCGAGCACTGGGTTATCACCGCGCTTTTACTTATACAAGCCATCCTCCAAGAAATCAATAATTTGAAGGAGGTTTAAGGCAGGAAATAAACAAAAAACAACTGATGTTAGATAATACTTGGCCTGTTCTGTATACCTTCCTACCTCATGAACACCAACATTATGAGGGAGAAAGAACATCGCTGGCAGTTGGGGCTGCACTGTGAAAAACATGAATATTATAACTTCTAAAGAGAATTAAACAAACTCAGCTGGACTAACCATTATAGTTACACCCATTATTCCATTATTTGAAGAACAGTGTGGGTTAAAAATAATAATAGCAAGTCTCCAAACAAATAGTAATTGAAGAAACTGTCAAAATAAAACTAAGCCAGGAATATAATGGCTAAATAAGAGGCACTGTCTAGGTTTTTATGGGTTTCTAGAGGCTCCGAAAACTTCTATTCTCGAAGATGTTGTTGTTTTGCATAAAAATCAGCAAACTCTGGCATAGAACTGACATAAAACTCCACCGAAACGAGAAACCAAGTATTTTTTTGCAATACTAACACCTGTTATTGAATAATTACAGTGTCCATATGACTACCTTTGAAACCTTTTTTCTGCAATTAAGTGTATATATCACACGGTGGAACATTCCAGGCAAAGTTATAACCTTTCTAAGAAACGAGCAGAAAGGGCTCCACCAGAAAACAGAGTGCAAATTTTATATAATTTCCAGTGATTCAAAGTCAAATCCCGGACAATAATATTATTGTGAGCATGTAGTTTCTGACACAGTTTGCCCATGAGGATAAAAGCATAATAGTTACTTCAGTCAAGGCCGTTATTACAGATACTATGAATGTCTGTGAGTGGTAGTCAACATGCTGTAAACACAAAAAGAACAAGAGCAAATGTGAAATAAAGAAAGCAGGCTTGTCTGGCTTTTAACCAAAACCATGTTCTGTGTGCATAATTACAGCGCTCTGCATGGGCTGATTACAATGTTGGTCTTTGGTCTCCTCTATTAACCCTGAACCATTTCATTAACATGACAGACTGTGGGTCTGTGTGCAATTTGGCCCTAACCTCGACTGTTTGTACTTGCACAAGCTCACCAAAATAAAGTTTGAGAGGATTGAGAAGCCCTGAAAGAAATAACAGCCATTACCTCCAGGAACCATCAAAGCATTATATATTTATGTGTGACATAATGTGTGGGCATATGCTCGTGTGTGTCTCAACCAGCAGCACAGCGATCAGAAAGAGCAAGCGTCCGTCCCATAGGAGTGTCAGCAACTGCACAGTGTATTTTAGATTAAACCAAAACAGCTAGAATCTCTTTACTAATACAGAGGAAAATAGTCCAGGCGAAAACTAAACAGGGTCTTAGAATGGATTTGAACTCAAAACATGGTTGGACTAAGAGATAACACAAGGGGTTCAGACAGCAGAGCGTGACAACTTTACGGCATTCATCACAAAATCACTTGATCTGCTGATGAAGCTGCTGCTGCCTCTCCCCTGCCTCGCCTAACCCCGCCACTAATCTGGTTGCTTTCTTGTGCATTACCCAAACAGGATCTGGTCGATCTGTGTGACAATCAACACAAACTCTGATTGGATTGTGTGCATGTAATTCCAGGGTGCTAATCCCCAGCTCTGTGCGCACATTAGGGGAATCTACTGAGGGCACTGTGCTGTGACTGACATGCAGTTTGTTGTTCTATAAATCATGATGGTGTCTCATGAGGTAATGATTAACAGCATGTCTCTGCGTGGCTGTGTTATGGACAGTTTGTTATGTTGGTAAAACTGTGACGGATGAGACCTGCAGTGGTTCAATGGTCTCGTGCAGTGAAGAAACACATTCTAGTCAAATCTAAACCATGCAAATCTGAAAGTCATAGCTGCTTTTACTAGGCTGACCGGTCATCTCCATCACAGAGCACGAGAGCATGAGAGTTAAACTTAGCGTGAGCTCAACAGACTAGAGCAAATGTACATTTAATCCCAGGAATGCTCTTTTTATTATACAATGTTGTAAAAAGAAAATGCATGAATTTTGGGTTCAAAAATACCATGTACCATTTTTGAACGATAAAAACTCATGAATGAAAAACTGCTGCAACTATGAAGAGGCAGGGCCTGTCAGCTTTGCAGTTTCAAACAGGAAGCCAATGGATCCGTTTCTATTAAGCCTTTTAGTTAATTGTTGTGGTTAACAATTAGCAAAAGGATCTTTGTATGTTACAGTTTATTATTAAACACCTTAAAAAAAATCCTGAAATGTCTTCCTTATAAGACTTAATCACAGCATACCTCCTCTTCACTGTCGCTCTATATGTTACACAGTGGTGCAGCTCCTGCTCCTCCTTAACTCGTGTTAATGGTCCTGTGTCCCAGTCTATGCCCTGGAGGGTTCTGCTGGTTCTGTCTGTCACACCTCCCTCCCCCTGCCTGCTCTGACAGCCATCTCTGTGCATTTACACTGTACAGTAGCAGACACAAGTCTGTGTCCAGATCTAATGTGTGCTATGTAATTTGAGCACCAGTGTATAAGAAGTGACTGGACACTTGGACACATTCACACTAATAACCTCCACACACATGGACATGGCTGTGTAATCCGCACATGAATGTGCACACACTGGGCTGGTGTCGTCTGTGGCGCTGACAAAGCTCTTTCTCTCCTTTTTCTTTGGCATCCATTATGGCCCAGGCCGGCTGTCAGAGAGCTTGTATTGCCTGAGGGGAAGTTCCCATTTGTGGGAGCATGTGGCATGGAGGCTCTAAATCCCCTCTAATGAACCAATATGTAGGAAGGCTAAGCCTCTGGCGGGGTCGTCCAAGAAGCGCCACTCAGCACTCGGCACTAATGTATGCATATGTAGTCACCAGACATTGTTTATGTCATTTAAATTCGAATCGGACCTGCAGGATTAGTGAAAGGAGATTTGGACTTATGCTAAAAACCAAGTTGTTATCGGAATTGGGGACTAGGAGCAAAAACTAAGAATATGAAAAACAAAGGGTCTTACCTTTGGGTGTGGTGGGGGAGAAGAACCTCTCTGATACTACATCAGACACCTGCAAAGACAAGAAACAAATGATAAGTGGGTCTATAAAACCGAATAATAGAAGTATGTTTTGTTTGAAATTAATGATTGATAATATTTGCTATAAAGACCAGTTGAATGTTTATGGGAAAAGAATCAAGGAGAATGAGGGAGAGGAGCCCGTGCATACCTGACACTTAAAATCAGTTAACATTAGGAGGCACTGTTGAGCCACATAAAACATATATTTAAAGGAAAATGTGTCTTGGAGATAAGGTGGCAAGTGGATATTGAATTTTGCAATGTGCATATCAGCACAACTCACTGCATACTGAATAATCTGAAAAGAGAGATTATATTATCTAATTCAAAACATGTACTTAACATTAAACATTGAATCAAGGTTAGGTGAAATATTTGAGAAACAAGCATGTACTACAGACTAAACATATGGGGTATTTTCCTCCACAGATGGATAGTCTCTGGCAGGCACGGGCAAATCAAAACACACCATACATTCAATAAAAATACACATGTAGAATAGGAAAACTTTAAACATTACGACCCAACGCTTTTCCAGGCACACAAAAGCTGGCATTGTGCAAACTCCTGCAGCAAAACGGCAGTGTGCTTGGAAGATAGCGTTAACAATGAAAATCCTTCTTAGCCCGTAATGTCAGTCCGTATAAGGTCTTTGTTTAAAGCCACGGCTTCCCATTGCTCCAGCTCATTTCATCTAGGTTCGGCAGACTTGTAAAACGCACCACAAGCCCAACATATGTTCCACCCAAAGGGCCCAAGTATCCTTAACTGCCGCGCTTGTGTTTTATGCGGCACAAAGGGAGCATATGTAAAGAATGAACAGTGAATCAGAGACGGAGACAGCGAGAGAAAGCAAATGATTGTGTAAACACAGATGGCTGTCCTTGGCATCTCTCTTAGTTCTTCACAAGTGTTTGGAGGACGTCCTCTTCTCTCCAAGACCTCCCAATTTCTCTTTCACTGCCACTGTGCCTCCGTTCTCCACAGAATTTGTCTGTCTACGCTTGATAGTTGTACAAAAACAGTACTAAGAGATCGCACTTCAAGGGAGGCTTTAGACACTTGGAATAGCTCCACTCAAAGTAATAGGTCTTTACTGTAAGCAGCATTTCTGTCAACACAATTAACTGCCAAATATGCTTGATTTTTATTCATTGCTTGCTGAACCAAAATAAACTCACTAATACTGATAATTGGCATCAAAACATATGGCAAAGTTATTGGTATAATATTACCAAATTCAACGACTTTACATAATATTCACACAGTCAGTAACTATTCACTTTAAACAATGACAAAGATATGTTAAAAACTTTTGATTTTCACCTATTAGCCAAGCCTTAGTTCACTGGTTTATTTGTCAGTGAAATGTCTGCACAAAATCTATAAAATATTAAATGCAAATGCGTAAATAAAGCACTGAAGCAAGGTTAGATGATTCATTGCACCATTACCACATTTTGAGTGGCACTTCAGATGTGTTTTGATAAGGCCAAATCGGGACATAGACACTTGAATTGAGTTGTTTCCTGTTTCCTTTTACAGTAAACAAAGTCAGAAGACTGAGGCAAAAGGAAGAACGAGTGTGGTGCATTGCCCTGGTTCAGTCTCCCAGAACCGGGGCGCCAGGCTACAACACAGCGTCTTTGTTAGCTTTGGATGACATTAAACGCTTCAGTACCAAGCCTCAGCTCTGAAGCAGCTCAACCTCCAGAGCCCCGGGAAGAAAAATATGGGCTCGGAATGAAATGAAGCTTGTCAAATGGACACGGGAGCTGGCTCCGAGTGTGGCACGGGGTCACAACAGCAAGAAAAACACAAGGAGGTCACGCCATAACTCAATGTAACAGTTACCACAGTTGTTATGGCCCGAGTGGTAATCCACAGAGCAGCAGAGACATAACAGAAACGCTGTTTACAGTAAGGCCCCTGACCCAGATCTCATGCCTTTTCTCCAGCTCAAGGTTTGAACATCCTCCTACTGCAAATGTATTTCAAGAAACATGAACTGATATTTAGTTTTAATGCAGTGTGTTGCACCTGCCAAGTCTGCATGAGTCAGTTGTATAATCCACAATTACAAGGTCGGCTTACCAAAGCACTTCTTGAAAGGCATGTCAAAGCAGAGCCCTGGAAGTTGTTTTGCTAGAACTTTCTGGTCAACTTGACATTTTTTCATCGGGCTGAGCTGCTGGCACTCAGAACAGCCTGTGGTTGTGGTGTGTGGAGGTCATGTATAACAAATTCTTCACACTCTCCATGTTGAGACAGCCCTGGCTGCCATTAAAAACAGACGGGGAAAGATGAGGCAGAGGGGGAACATATACTATAAAGGGAAAGAGAGACAGAGAGAGGAGCAAAGGCCAGCTTTTCCAAAGGAAACAGGGAAATCTAAACGTTTAAAAAATAATGGTGGAAATTCAAGCCACTTGCCTGGAAGCCAAAAACCCTTGGAGCGGGCCGCAGGAAGCCTGACCTTTGCGGGGGCCGTCTGCTATTTGAGCCTGGGGCTTCAGGGGCCCGGCCTCCCCTCTGGAGGGCCGTCAGCAGGCCTCAGCTTTCCTTCCCTATTCTATTCATTAGCCATGCTTTATGATTCAGCTTCCTCTGAGCCACACAAGAGCTCCCTGAGGAAAGCGCTGTGGAGAGAGAAGGAAAGAGAGAGGGAGAGAAGGAAAGAGAGAGCAGCAGACTGAAGAGGGGGAGGAGGAGGTCAGAGGGCCGAGCCAGGACCCAGCTTTCAGCAGCTGTGAAATCCTCCCGTTTCCTCGGCAGGCGCTAACACAGGAGAGCAGCCAGTAAACCCTTCATCAGCCGCTAACTCCCACCGGCTCACAGGCACAACCACACTCCCAGATTTAGGGAATGCCAAATTACAAATTACACTGCTGTTTGTTTTAAAAAGTCCTCCAACTTCCCTGAACACCACTGAATTATTGGCCACATAAATCTCCCGATAACAGCGCGGCCACAGAGGGAGAGGCAGAAACTGTAGTGAGCAATGAGCGACATATTTAGAGAGAGTGAAAAATGCATTAGCTGTCCATGCTCAGAGTGAGGCAGGAAAAATATTTGCAAATTGTGCATGTGCATCAATTTTAGTTAATGCTGAAAGCGACATAATCATAAAATCTGAGTTGGGATCTATTGCACATTTATTCATAAACGCCATCATGCATAATTTTACAGCATAATCCAACCAAGCGAGGCAATTTACACGGCCAGGGATTGCAACATAATCAAGTGAGTGACCTTGGGGTGCACATTTATGAAAGGCATTGATCAGTTAAGGCTGTGATCTGAGACAGTGGGGTCAGCAATTACCCACATTCAATTAACCTCATTTAGTGAAGACTGCTGAGAGACCAATATGACCACCCAGCGCCAACCTCCCTGTGCAACCCCTGTGATGAATCAAACAACCCTAATGCCGTCCATCTACCTTTGATCCAAGCACTTTTGTGGAGGGAAAAAAGAAAACACAGCAAAACCATCTCTGATTTTAATTACAGCAGAAAATAGTACTAGTCTTTCCGCAGACAGATTTTACACACATGACGATCAAACCAGCTGTAGAAACCGTTTGTTAGCTTTGTTGTGGTTCACGCCATGCAAAGGCTGTAATTACAATTTAGTTCCGAGTCATTTGCCACGTGTTCTTGACAGACTGTTGTAGGCAATGTTGGAACTTGAAATAGTAGTAGTAGATACAGCATACATGCATCATTCATCTAGGGTTGAGCATATAATCGAAATCGAACCGAATTTGCAATTTGAAGAGACGCAACGACAAAATATCCAGTTTTATTCTACATAAAAACTGATTTCTTGAAAGAAAAAGCAACAGAAACACAATAAAAGTGTCCAAAAGTGACAAAAAAACAACTAAAAGCATCAGAAATGGAACTTAAAGTGACAAAAACGCGTCTAAAAGTGACCGTAAGAGACAAAACACGACTAAAAGAAACAAAAATATGGCAAAAATGTGTCTAAAGGGGACCAAAACATGACTTAAAGTGACAAAACGCACCTAAAACTGACTGAAACACTACAAAAACAGACAAAATCCTTTTATTAGTTTGTCAGTTAATATTTCAGTCTCTTTGTCAATTCTCCTGAACATATTTTAAAATGTGAACTTTGAAAAGAATCCCATTATTAAAACATAAATCGCAAATCTAATACTGGTTAGAAAAATCGCAATAAGATATTTTTCCAACACCGTGGAGCTCTTCTTTCAACAAACATGATTACTAAAAACATGCAAATGTGAAAAAAGAATAGTTCATTTTTAACTGTTTTCTGTTTGTGGGTTTAATTTTGACCCTGAGAGCCGCTTTTACACAGTTTTGGGGAGTAACTGTTTACATCAGAAAATACATACCGAAAATAAGTATTCAGACAACTAATTTAGAGTAACTGTATTCTGGTACAATTACTCTTTCATTTGGAAGTTTTCAGGATACAGAATACTTTCCTGAAATCAAAGGAGTACAATATGGCTTTTGATCACACAATTTAGTTTTCATAATACACGGGATTAGAAGGAAAAAAATATATAATACACTGCTCTTCTATGTGCAATTTCTCCATCTCTAATTACTGATGAATAAAAGCTTAACGAATGATGAAACACACATTAAGTTGCTTTCATCCATGTTGCTTTGATATAAAGTATTCTAATGATTCAGAATAAAGTACTCTGATTGTCACAACAAATACATGTTAACGCAGGTGTTCAGTATTCTGTAACTAAATACATTTTCAAGTATTCGTCCCAATCACTTTTACAGAGAAAAAACTATTTGACTTAACTACATGAAACAATCGTGTACAGTCCATTTCAAACAAATCACCAAGCAGGACACGATGCACAATACTAGAGTGGTATATGCAAAATAAACATGTAAATTATGTTTTATGCTTTGATACTTTCAACCAAATATTTTTGAATAGCTCTTGAACTGTAAACAAAACACAAATTACTATGACGAAACCTAAAAATTAAGTGTACTTTGCTGTAAAACATAGGTGCACGCTCAGTTGTATATAATCAGAGGTAATAGACAGCAGGAAGCAAAGCAGGCAATACATTCTTCCCTGACAGCTAAATGACTAGTTCAAATGTCTCGCTGTAGATGAAGCAACACAGCCATAAGTGTGCGCCGTTACAAGAATCAGCGCTGGTTGGTGTGACACGACAGGCAGCTAAAAGACTTATCGGGTAGCGTGAGTGAAAGCTAGAACGGGGGGCAGAGAAAGAGTAAAGAGGTGGGCAGGATGGCACCTATCCAGCATGGACGATGGGGCTCTCAATTACCCCGGCTGAACCTGGTTGTCCACAGCTCACCACACTTCCCTCTCGCTCACACACACACTCACACACACACATATATAGAAAGCCTGCGGTGTGTTAATTTGGCTCCTGCTTGGTATTTCATCACTGTCAGCTTCCTCCTTCACTGCCCTCTCTTCCAATTTCCATCGACTGTCACACGCGCTCCTCTGTTGCCACTCTGCCGGGCTAAAAATATAGCTATTCAACCCAACGCATTACAATTTGAAGTGTTTCAATAAAACGTAATTTACATTTACAACAATTAGGGATGTCACAGTATCAAATTTAAGTGTTGTGATTGTTGTGGAGTGACTATGACAGGTTGGGCTACTCGTATTACTAAAATACAGGTAAGATAAATGTATTTAAAGTTTTGCTAATGATCTTTTTACATTTTATTACAATTTAGATTTTTTGTTTTGTAATATCCCTTCCTAGTTGTAAAGTATGACATCACACTAGGAAAATACTTTGTACACTGGGTTAATACTCACATACTGTCAGAGATGTTTTAGTCTGACAAATCCAAATATACAATGAACACCAATGTTTTAAGGGTTGTTTATTTTGGGTAAATTATGCATAAACTTTGGATGGAATAAGTCTCCCTAGTGTGTTGTCATTTGTTTTTTACTTCCTGTAATTTTCAACAGATTTTCACAAACTACTACTTGATTGGTGTAAAACTATATTTTTTTCTGTACAATAGGCATCAATACACCAAATAAAATCAAAATGAGAAAATCGTTAAAACCTGTCATACTCACTTTAACGATGGTTCACGATTACAAAGACCATGACAGTTAAATAACAGGGAAATTTAACTTTCTTTGTTCACAATTGTCTAACATGTTACTCCTCAAGTTTGCGACCAGCTTTCTGAATTTCTGAATGAAAAAATAAAGTAAAGGTGACAAAAACGAAAAATACTTTACACTTTTACACTTTTTTTGGAGTAAACATGAATTAAGACTCAATTTTGCTTCTAAAATTATCAGGATTATTATTATTATTTTTAGTTTAAGATTATATTGTAACCTGAATAATCACATTTGTCGATTAAACTAATAATCATGACATGCCTAACATACAAACAAGCAACAAATACAGATGATGTGTTTCAGTGTATATTTCTATCATTATTTATCTTGTTCACATTTATTGCATGTTTATACTGTATTCTCCTGCTGTTCTTTAACTGTGCATTACAACACTGGAATTTCCCCATTGTGGAGCAAATAAAGGTGATATTATCTCATTATCTAACAATAAGGGGCAGCAAAAATGTAATGCACTACCACAGCAAAAGAACAACAATGGCTTCCACAAGTTTTTCAACAGAATATCCACATCTTTGCACTTTAGGGGGGCAGATTATTTGCTTTAGAGTGGAAAGTCTGAAAATAAAACATCTGAAAGGAACGAAATCATATACAAAAACATCCCATCAATCCATCTTGTTTTTATGTATGTGAACTAATGCAGTGGTAAATGGCAAAACAGTTATTTGCAGATGCAGTGATGCTCTTTAAAGGAGTCACAGATGCTTTTGAAGTGGAATTCTCGTTGCAATTACAGCTCTTTACAAGACATCTCGTAAGCTTTACAGTACAAATTCATCATTGCCCTTTTCTTTCTAAACCACTTAAAACGTTTATTTGCACCCACTCAGGGCGGTTAAACATCGCCGCTCTTTACGCCACCACACTAACGCTATGTTTAGCTATTAGTGCCATATTAGCCACGCACGGCTGGAACTACAACTCCCACAATGCACCTGGGGAGACACATTAATTACGTGTCCTGTGTTTGTCCTCAGCACTGCTCTGGAAACTTAATGACCCCCCAAGTGGTCGTTTATGATGAGCCTCGCCGTTCCTGTGGGGAGTAGCAACAACTGTACACCTTCAGCTTTAATTCCCGCCCACCAGTGTCTCTGCGAGCGAGCATCAAAACAGACCCACAAGGCCGGGAGGACTGCAAACCCCCGTTGAACGTAAAGGCAAATGCAACATGAAGAGACGCTAAAGATGAGACCGCCTCCGCAACCGTCAGCCGCAACTCGCCTCGACTTGGGCAGAGGAAAGATGATAATGAATTCCATAGTGACCAAGTACAATGGAGCGGTTGGAGAGGAAATGTACGGCTGTCACAACAATCATAATAAATATCAATAAATAATAGCAGGTACAATGTTTTTGGGGGTGATTATTTATTGTGTGTATCTTTTCTTTGCACTTGCAGGAAACCTTTTGTAATTTTTTTTGATAATATATTACATTTTCAGTTGGGCTGACCAATGAATCTATTCGACTCAGAAATGATACTGGTTATTTAATTAATTTTTTTATTTATTACAACTCATGTTTTTTACAATTTGGTTCATTAGGTTTAGTGTTTACTGGGACTTTCCTGCTTTAAAGTTATTGTGTCAGTGAGATGTTTTGTTTATCATAATGTTTTTCTGTACCAACATATAGCACTTGGAAATTTGTTATCTTGACAAGCCTATATACAGTTATTTCGACTTTTGTGCACTAGAGACACATTTTTACTAACAAATCTTACTGTTAATAAAGGCCACTCTTTTCAGGTTCTCATATTAAGATTTTATTCTTTAGATCTGGTCAATATTTACTATAGTTTACAATTGTTTTAGTCTCGAGTTTGTTCTTGTTTAGGCATTGTTGTTGCATTGTCTAATACTGTATTTATATGTGCTGATGTCATGTAAAGAATCTCTTGCTCGACTAAAGACATACTCTACTGATCGATTAGACGACTAAAAATGGGCGTTACTGCGACCAAGACAGCATAAGAGTTCAATCAAAAACAACAATTTATACAGAAAAGTACTAGGAAACTTCATATTTATCTATAAAAGTAAGATTAAACTCACAGTTCGCTCCCAAATCTTTGGCTAACTCACTTCATGTCTTCTCCCTTTGTTGTTGACCTCTGTAAATCCTCAATATCTACATGAATTAATTAGTCGACTAATACAAACTTTGGTTGACTAACACACATTGACATTAAACGACTAAAAACATACAGCACTAGTATTTATGCATGTATACAGTGGTGACAAAATAATAAGGTTGACATCTCTGGCTTCCCCTCGCCCTAGCAACAGTCGTCGAGAAATGAATTCGGAGCGAGATGCTGGAAGGGGAGGGGTGGCTTAAGCTTTGTGTAAAATATTACCCTTGGCCTTGCTTACACTGCAGCCCTCCTTTCTGGAGCTGAGCAGCAGTTGCTAGCCCTTATCACGGCCGCCTGTCAGTTTAGTATACAAATTAGCAGTCTATCAGGGGAATGCAGGGGCCCGTTTCATCAGTGGGGAGAAGGGCAGAGGCACGCATTACATTAAAAAGTCTGTTGCCGTTGCCGCGGACGACAGAGAGGGTCACAAATCAACACCGCAGCAGGCCCGCCACCAGCACTAACCAGATAAGGAGAAATGAAGGAAAAAGGACAAGCCATATTTCACTGGGGAGCGCGCAGACCTCAGTCCAAACTCCCCACTAGAGCCGGGGATGACGGATGGTGATAGGCTGATAGCGGTGTCGGGATGGAATAGGTCACGAATCACAACTCCAACATAACACATTATAGGTTAACAAAAAAGACAGGGCGGAATTAGTGGCAAGAAAACACATTTGGAAATGTCAAGGCAGCCGAGGCAGTGCATCCAGTTGATTATCAGCTCAAATTTGCAGAAAATTAGGCCTTGCGTGTTCCCACCTCGTCTTGTGTAGTGAACCTGCGCATGTTAATAGCAGCAGAGACAAAGCAGCAGTGAAGGGCTCTTGTTAAGTGGCATAATGCAATGAGGCATAGTCTAAATTGCAGCAATAAAAGCCGACAGACAAATCATCGCCACCATCACTTTTTATTTGACTCAATTAACGCTCCCGACCCAAACTCTGAGGATTTAAAATGTGCCTTTCCCACACAGTCTGAGCTCAAGGAAATCGGTGACACAACGGACAAGAATACTTTCGTCGGACATACTGTATGATAGGATACGGTCAAAATAAACCTAACTTACTGAATCATGAAGTACTCGATGTAGAACAGGAACGTCTAAACTGTACATAAAGTCTGATTATAATTGGCCAGAGCCAGTTAACTGACAAATTGCTCTTTCTTTTGGGAAACATTTAACATTTTTCCTGACCAAACAATCACATTTTGAACCCTTGAACATCGACAAAAAGTCATTGGCATGGCAAAAAGATCCGAACCGACAGCGCTCCAGGAAATAAGCCTAAACTTGAACTGGAATTCTGCCCTAAAGTTGGTTAAAAATGTCAGTCTCACAACAATATTTCACATGTTCCTCACAAAATGGTTCAATAGCGGCACCTTTTAAATGACCCCTGTAAAATGTGAGACAAATGTACATTGATGAACACTTAGCAGGGGGCACTTGGAATGGTTTACGATTTTGAAATTGAGTAATATATATATATATAAATGTTTTATTTTTATTTTAAATCCTTAAGAATGCTTAGGATTTTGGACATCAGTATCATAAAAAACTAAATATAATAGAAATTCATGATATACTACTACAGTAAAAATATTTATTGGCCTAATATCTGAGTTAGGGGGTACACAAAGCAAATGGGGGAAGAAAAGTTTGGGAAGGTTAAAGTATTGTGTATTTTATCTTATATTGTTTGCAGCGTTGCTCAGGCTGTAAGCAATTATACCCAGACCTTTAAAAAGACCTAAAGAATGTATCAAAACAAACATGTCACTTCCAAACAGGGTCAGGAGAGGACACGACGAGCAGAAGTTCCGTGCCTTTTGTGAATTGAGAATAGCTTAAAGAAACGGAACAACAAAGACGAGAAAAGGTGTGGCCCGCCGTCTATTCAAAACACGCTCCACGTCTGTTGAAATAACGCTCAATGTGTGATTACGATCCCAGCCTTGATAGAGATCTAACCCTGAGTGCATTCTCTTCCTCCTCCTCTGAGCCTGCATGGTCTGCCAACAGCGGAGATGGCAGATAGCCCCTTTAAGACATGGCTCAGGGACCGCTCTGATTGGCCGATTCACATCTCCAGCCAAAATCCTGACTCCCTTAAGAGCCGGCTGTGCTAAGCTGCGATAGGTGGGTCACTGGAGTCACTGCTTCCATATCCTCCTTCATCCTTTTGTTGTATGAGCCTTTAGCCTATTGTCAGTGTGGGTGGTTGCCTGGGTGTTTTTGTCTGAGAGGCAGGATAACAGACAGACAAGACAGGCACGATTATTCAAAAAAAAAAAAAAAAGACTTTCTCTGCGCTCTTACAATGCGACGCTATTGTTGCGGCAGAGAGGAGATAATAATAATATTCCTCGCTGCCTTTCGAAGAGAGAGATATCCTTCTTTGTGACTGGCCCGCCATGACATAATCACCCTGCAGAGAGCTTCAGGCAAGTTAGCAGGCAAACCACCGCTCACTGCAGCTTGTTAGGAGAAAGGTGGCTTCTAGAAACTCCTATTGAACTTGCTTTTTTCTGTACTCCAATCTGAACAATGTCTAGGTGAGTCATAGCCCACCTCAGGCAATGCAAGTTACAATCTCGCCTTTCTTCCTGGCTCGGAAGATTGCACTGCGCTTTTGACTGGAGACGAATTTGCTAAGAGTAGGAAGGATCTTAAATAATGCAATAGAAACACGGTGACCCTCAACCCACTCAGAGAGAACATCCTCAAGAAGACAGCGAGAGCGGAGCTGGCTGGCAAGTGCAGGGAAATGTGTGTTAATTCCTCTGGGCACGGACACCTTTAATGAGTGGAAAAAAATGTTCAGCCAAAAGGGAGATCTTGCTCGTACCGCGGCGGTGATTTTGAGTAATATGATTCAGCGGGCCTCTAACACAAATAAATAGTGCTAATACCAATGGGAGGCTGACTGTAAGCTAGGAAAACTAAAGGGGCTTCACAAGATCCATGGCGCGGCCCCCACACCAGTCACTCCACGTCCTCCGACACTCAACACTGGAAGTACATGTGAATTATGGCCCTGCACTGAAGAAATACACATGAAATATATTTAAAGTACAGTTTAAAATTATATGTGTTGACGTAAAAAAGGTTGACAGCAATTACAAGTACTGACTAGTATTACCTTTGCTGTTTCAACTAGTGCAAGAAATTACAATACCATCCATAATTAGTTGTATTTTGGGTCGCCAAAGCAATGGCAATGGACCTTTTTCTGATTCTAATTTTACTAATATTTTTATAACGATCACCACAACAGCTTCGACAACTTATATATTTTAATAGTACAAGCACTGACATACTGTTTAGACTGCTGCTATAGATATTAGCTTATGTTTGTCTTCTAATAAGACAGATGTAAAAAAGCTATTAGCTCATTTACCTGACATGCTATAGCTATTACTACTGCAGCCAATTACACGTTTTAATTGAGTGTAAAATTTAAATTGTGGTGTAGGTTCCGCCAACAGCTTGTTTCCATGGATATGCCACAGTTTTGGCTGGAATGTTCCACAGCATGGCAATTAATTTGTATCTTTCCACAGTTACTGGTCAGATCTGTGGAGAGGCAAACCCACTGACTTAAAAAATGATACAGTATGTGTTTCAAGCTCTATATTCTGTCACAATAAAACACCTGTAATTGGATAAATGTAAGATAGATATGTTTAATGTCATTCTGTGGAACATTCAAGGCAAAGCATCTCCATGAAGACAAGCAGGTGGCAAACCCCTCACCTGAAGGGTTACAAAGTGCACCATTAATAGCAAAGTATAATGTCTACCTCTAAGTTTTTAGGCTAAACAAGAATGTAAGTACAGTAACGTTAGTCGTAGTTAAAGTATTGCTTTACATTCTGCCTCTGGTTATGACCCATGAACTTTTGACTTCTTTTACTACAGTACACCGGAGCAAAGGGGGCTATGATGGTGTTGATGGCGCTTTAGTAACTGTATCTTAGTGAAACTACAACAGCAGCTGACCAATGAGGAGACGGGAATATCAGCGTTCAACTCAAATGTCAACCACAAGAATGTACTGTAAGCCGACCAAGCTCCTACGATCAATATGGTCACTTGTCCCGCGCAAGAACGTAAAAGTTTAAGAGCGTGAGGAGGGGCACGGGTGGGCGGAGGAAAATCAGGCCGCGGAATAAGCGAAGATTGACAAATGCCCCGGCGATCTCTCACTACGTTCCCTCGCTAACTTAAAGGCATTCTATCTGTTCCGCCGGTATACAAACAAACACGACAGGCACTATATTAAGCGCAGGCCCAGGAGCACTACACCCCCCGCTCTAACCCCCAGGTCGTGTTGGGAAGGGGATGTGGCACGTTAAGTGGAATTTACTTTTGCTGCAGACATCCAGGATCAGGTTTCTGGTTTCTGAAACACAACCTCTGGCCCCCGGCTTCACTGGCTGTTTGGACAAGACACTCAATGCCCCGACAGTCACCTTCAGCCGTTCCCATAACAGATCCGTTACAGTCACAAGAGGGAGAGGCTCAGTTGGATTTCACATCATTTTATCACTGACAGCAAAGCATTTTTCTCTTGGTTTTAGAACTAAGGTGAAGGTTGTCAAAATTAATTGAAACCCGAGTGATACTACAACAAGTGTTAAAACCAGACACTCGTTTGAGGTATCTGTATAATAAAAAAAATCTAACAAAACTGAGCCTTTCCTGAATGAGTTAGAGTTGATCCATATCACAGCTAGCACAAGACCATATGATCTTGTTGTTGTTTATTTATTCTTGTTTTTTTCCCCCATTGTGGTGTTAAAATTAGTACATTACTATAGGCTTAAGTCAACAAAGACCTGTCCAATCAACCGATTAGTCGAATAAAAGGGTGTGTGGCAAAAATATATCACAAAAACTATGAAGTATCTTCATGTATCTGACCCAAGCAGCTAAACACCAACTGCACACGAGTTCATACAAAAACAACTATTTATGCAGAAAAGTAGTAGGAATCATGCATTTATAAGTTAGATTCAAATCACAATTCACTCCAAAATCTTCAGCTAACTCACTCCCCTTCTTCTCTTTTTTGATGTTCTCCCATATGCATCTTTTTAATCAAAATGAAATAATTAGTCGACCGATTAATTGACTAAAAAACTAAAGGATTACAGCCCTACAGTACTGTCCTATTACTGCTGGAAGAGTGGTTAGAATTAGACAATAAATTACACCAGTGCTGCACTCCATAACTAAATATATTTAGGTCCATCTAAATTACGCTTTAGTGAATGAATGCTCACTCCAGTCTAATATCCCGTTAAAGGCTCAAAGTAGCTTGGTATAATTGTTTAAGCACTTACCAGTTTTGAAAGAAGGATCGTGACAGAATGTAATCCATATCATTGCTTTAAAGAACATTTATCAATGTGTGTCTTAGCACATGTACCGGGCTTATTACTGAAAGTGACCCACACACTGCACCAACTGCGCTCTGGCATGATGTCTTTTTTATTGACACTAATACTGAACATGCTTGTAACTTAGACGTCACAACAAATTTCTCCTTTACAGTTAGTGCCTATACTAAGCCGCGGCCTTTAATATCCCACACGCCATAGAATCTGATCTCATCTCTCACCGGGAGTCCAGATGTTTGCCTTATTTAGAAATAACCATTTGGACACAGTGAGGTTTACATGCCGCCGGTAGCTTTGCTCTGTAAAGGAACATTGATAGAGTGGGTTAACTACATGCCACACTGGATACTGGCATTTTCAAGTTTGCGCCAACACGACAACTGCAGCTGCCTGTGAGCGCGCTTACATTATCAAGCACTAATATGACCTGACCTTCACATCAACTGTGTCCATTTAGGTTAGCGTTTGAAAAGAAACCTTTAATGTAGAGCAAAACAATTTGGACTGTAAAGAATTGCGATTGCGATTACATTTGCAATTTCTGTTTTGATAATTGGATTTTGCTAAAAGATATTCACATTTTAAATTTGTCCTTTGACAAAAAGACTGAAATACGAACAAACAAACTCTGTATTTCAAAATATGTGCAGATCCAAACAACAAGGTTAGCAGTTTTATGCAGTATAAGACAATATATTTGGTTGTTTGTGGAGGAAATGATGGTACAATGAAATTGCAGTCTTTGCGATTTGCTAAACGCATCCATTGAAATTGCAATTTCTATTTGATTGCGTTTACTCTTGCAGCCCTTTTTACTAGAATAATAAAAATGCTATTAATACTTGAAAAATGAAAGTATAAATTAAATTAATTCTCTACATAAATGTTGTATTGGTTTCTATGTTTTATGTTAAGTGAATCTGCTTGTCTTTATTGACCAATGACCGTTTCATTGTTTGATGTTCTGACTTTCTGTTGGTAAGATCTACAAGACGAATGGTCTATTGAATCAAAATAGACTTCTTTTGCCTAACCGCTTATTAAATAAATATAATATGAATTCAATAAAGTAAAATAATATAAACAAAAGAAAATAACAAATGTAATCATGTAACATACACCACATACATTTACTGAAATATATTTAATTCTTGTCATTTTAGGACAGCTTTAATACATTTTTGGCTGCTGTACCTTGCTTTTTTCTACACAACCTAATTACCCTCAAATTACCTTTGTCACAACTTCGGGCTTCCTTGACCTTGCAATGTGTTCGGAGGCACAATCCCATAATGGCACAATAATAGCATGCTAATTTGCAGTAACTATCTGTTTTGTAAGCTTTGCATCTTTATGAGCCACCGTGAACCCAGTGTAAACCCACCAGCTGTTCGCTCTGTTAATAGCATCGCACCTGTGGAGGGAACTCTATCTGCAGCTCAAATCTGCATTGAGTGACGAACATACAGTAGCCTATAGACTGTACATGTTACTGTGGTAGATCACTGAGGAAGACAAGAACACTGGCGTTGTTGGTGATAATGGCAGAAGATATTCACAACATAATTTGCTGTAGATTAAAATATAATGAAGCAAGTGAGCGCAGCTTTGTCTTACATGCAACACTGTAAATTATTCAGGTGCAAAAAACAACCAGGCTGTTCCCCTGAGCACTAATTCTCTTACCGGGGCATGTTCACAATGGCAACAATGAATATCTTAGTGCTGCTTAAAAGCTTTGTTTTCATGTCAGTCTTAATGCAACTGTGGACTCAATAAGCATAGAGAATACCAGCTCATATACATGCAAAAAGTCCAGTTATCGCTTCTCCCTGTCTGTCTCCTGTAGTCGGGTCACGTTCATAAGAGGTGTGATCAATTTCTCTGTATAATGCATGTGGTCAAATGCAAGGTTACTGAAGTGCTGGATCATCTTAACAAACCAGTTTTCTGTCAATAAAACAAAGCAAAAATTACGCTCTTTAACTGCCTCTTAATTGCTGAGTTGTTTACTTCTTCAAAGAGATGCTGACTCTTGCCACTACGCTGATAAAAGGTTTAATTAAACTTGTCCTTGTATTTCTAAGATACTTATGTTGTGACTTGGTTTTCAATTAACCGCTTGGCAGAATTTGCTTATTTAAAAACTCTCAAATGGATCCTGTCTGGAATTGAATAAATGCAAATAGTTACGTAAAGGCCATTTATCTTGGTATACTTTTTTCAGTCAGTGTTTTGCGCTATCATGAACAGATAACCTCAGCGCATCAATAATCACTCAACACGTTCCATCTGGCAATCTTATATCTGACATGTACGCATGTGTGCACTTGATATTGACTTCTTCTAAGAACATATGTGACATGCCGACCCGTACATGCCAACTACATGCAACTGTATAGCTCCAACTTCCCTTCAAGACATCATACCACTGACAGGTCTCTGGCTGGTTGCCAGTCCACTGAGGAAAGAAACATACCTTTGCACTCACCAGCTCTATTGGCAAATTTACTTTTAACAAGTGCTCGCTTACAAAATGTATCTCATTATTTAGTTATCAGCACATATTAAAACACATATCATTATCATTATACATAATTCCACTCACATGTATAATAAGAGTCTAACCTGCTACACTTGTACACCAACTCTGCCGCTCCCCAAACAAACAGGTGGCCTGTCCCTCACAGCTAAATCATTTGCCTTGCATGGCAGTGTCTCACAGAGAGCCAGCCAAGCAGCATGCAGGTTTCCAGCATTGGAGCTTGGGCCAAAAAGAGACTTGGTGACATGATAGTAGGACTGAGCTGGGGGGAGGAAGGGAGAAAACCTCCCCCGATCAAATAAGTGCCATTGTAAGCACAAGTGACAAGCCTTGTTTGGGTCGTCCCTGCTCTGAGCCTGAAGGCCAGCACTGCTCAGCTCCTCAGCCTGTCTGCAAGCCATGTGGGCGGGCGAGGGAGGGAAGGAGACATGTCTTATTGGTGCCAGAACCGTGAGTGAGAGCAGCCCAATTATATTTTCTATCCCTCAGAGTGGGCCAGCCCTCTTGTGGAGGAAGCCTGTGCCATCTCTCCTCTCTTCACCTCTCCAGGCACTGCAGATAGGATAAATAAATGACAGCACCGCCGGGGCCTGGCCTGGCCTCCCAGAATACATTTCAGACGCTGGCTGCCTGCCTGTCCGTTTGCCTTCACCTGGCATTACAGCACATAGACATTTTCACATTATTATCCTTGCATCGCCTCTGTTGCCCTGTTCACTCACACAGTTGTGGTTGATGATGGCTGCACAAGACCTGAAGAGATTGGAAGGAAATGTCTCTTGTCAAAGTCAGGATAACCAAGCTTAGCAGAAATTTAACAAGTTCCCCAGGCTCTCTCCATTCTGTGTGTGAGAGAGCAGAGCGCACGGACATGGCCTGCTGACAGCCCTGGGCATGTCACTGTCACTGACACTTGATAGGCCAGAGAAGGAGCAAGTCAACAGGGTTCAACTGTACACAATCACACTTAACTACACAGCAGCTCATCGTTACTGCAGCACTCGGCTGTAAAACACAGATTGTTTAGAAATAGTACTTTTGCTGCAACACAAATGAATACATGCCATGGAGCTTAGCAAATAACTGTCTGGAGCTGTCACTACAGAATGCTTTCAACTTGACAGTTAGCCAACAACTCAGGATGTTTGTATCTGTGCTTTAATAATCAGGTAGAAGCCAGGCTTAAAGTGCATGTGTACAAGCATTTTTCTCCCCACACTCTAACCACTCCCCGATGGTTAAACCCAAAACCAGATGTTGTGGATAAGTGAGGATAAAAACAAGCTGAAATAAAGAGCATGGAATGGGAAGCATTAACTATCATCAAAAGAAGCAAAACAGAGACTGAGATGCTTTAATTTTTCTCACATATCATTTAGTTTGTGGGGAAACACTTTTCTGAGCCTGAGAAGAGAAGAAAAAGCCCTGAAATTAAACATGGAAAGTGTGGTAGCTTTTCCACCCGAGCCAACTCGTCTCAGAGCAGTGATCCAAAGCTTTTTGTAAATCAACACAGACTAATATTGATCCTGACATGCAAGCAAAATTTTTTCAACCAGACCGTATTGTATAGTTTGACTGTACATCTTGGTCAATCAGAGATGAAAATATAGGTAGATTTGAGTTCTATCCCAGTATATTTTCTCAGAAGGTCCTATGTTTCTTTACTAAGTGTGATTTGTCATGTTGCTTTGCCTGGAGCTGTGGATGTGCATTCTGTTTGGCCACTGGAGAGAGTTGGATGAGGCCTGAGCGAGGTGCTTCACAGGCATCCTGTGTTTGCAGAGTCTCTCTTGACTCGCTGCTGTTGCCACAGTGCTAAATTGCACAGCTGTTCCACAATCTGTGGCGGTGTTAATTACCCAAATGTGAGCGGCAGCTCGTCAGTTCCTCACTAACGAAGGGGCCTGCTTTCCAGCGAGGGCGCCGTATGTTTGCTATGTAGGCCCAATTCCACTGACGCTCCCCAGGATGAACGGACCACCGACACATCCACATCAGGGGAAGAGGCGTCTAATTAAAGCTTCTGGCTTAAATGTGCTTACTAAGGGGAAACATGCTGCTGGATTAGAGGCAGAACAGGGATAGGGGTCTTAATACACTGAAAGTGAAAGGGCTTAAGGGGAATATGAGAAGTCTCAATAGTCAGATCCAGGGCAGAGCTGGAAGGGAACACTGAATGTGAGCTGATCACTCAGCATTTGTCAGTGAGATCCCAGAGCACTTCAAACCTCAGGCTGAGACAGACAGTGTCTTGTTTTCTACTGAGTGGCTCTAATGACTGCCCCTCTGTCAAGGACATGCAGACCCAAACTCAGCAAACAGACTGACGGCCCACTCAGCATATTTCATAAAGCGGATATCAAAACATGTCTTTTACGGCTCTCACATGATCTCCTGATGAAAGTACAGGACAATGAAACCCTCTCCAGGCAGATGTTCCCAGCACTTAATGCAGTACATTACCGTGAACATTGCAACACTCCTGCGTGCCATATTGAAAACAAAGGTGTTAAGGACTCCCCTGAATCATACTTGCTGGCTAAAAGCCTTGCTGCAGTGTGCCACCCACCTCCAGTTATACATGAGCACCGCCGCCTGATATAGCACTGGGAGTCGACATAATGAATGCATGAAGGTAGGTGTCATGGGGGCTTGTATAGTGCACAAAACGATGGGGCAATTAGGCCCACACGACACCTTGGGATGGCGTGATGAAGGACTCCTGGGCTTGTCTCCTCCGCCTCTGTTCCTCTATCATTAAGAACTGAGCAGCCACATCTGGCTAATGGCACGCCTGGGGTTCCTGCTCAAACACTGTGCCACGCCGTGCACATTTAATTACGCCTCATAAAGGTAACAAAAGACACGGCCTGCTCTCGGGAAAGCACTGTTTGGAGATCGGGAGAGAGGAGTGAGAGAGGCGAGGACTAGGTAGGGAGCTGGACAGCAGCCAAAATGACAGGTTGACCCAGGTCGGCAGCTTCAAAAGAAGGGGAATTCACTCGAGTGCCTCCACCTCTCCTTGAGATGGGCTCCAATAAGCAGCCTGAGCGCTGAGGGTGCTCAGTAGCCCAGAATCAAAGGAGCACTAGTTTGTCCCCGCTCTGTTCGATTGTGACCTACACAAGGGGCTGCTGTCAGTGGCTAATTGCAGAAGGACTGCAGGGATTAAAGGGAAAGCTCTTTTGAAATATGTATGGGATTTAGCTGGCGTTTGAAGTGAAGAGGCGCTTTTTGTCAAAGGGACAGAGAAAACAATAACAGCAACATTACAGCAGGACTGAGGTAACATTGCTAATACGTGCTTCACTATTGTATGGTCTCAGCCTCTGCAGGCGAGGTGCTGCTCTGTAGCTTCAGAGCCACAGAGCACATTAGCCGCTGACTGAGCGACTGCTAACCTATGACTTCAATAGCACCGTAAGGTATTCAACCGCCTTGGACTCTGCTTTGTGCATCACATGGATGACATTTTGAGCTGAGAGACATGTTATTCAGAAAGAAAGGAAAAGAAAGTCACCGGCCGCTCACATTTATAAAATAACATCAGATATGGAGAGACGAGGGACACGGAGACACGTCTCTTTGTGGAGGAAGTCCATTGTGCGGAGGTTTGAGAGCTGCTAACACCACAGGAAAGGTCACTGGTCACTTCCATTTGGACCTGCACATAAATCTCTCACCGTCCAATGCAGTTAATAACACAGTCTGAAAGAACTGCAGTAAAACTGGGAGAAAAATGTATTCTATTTTGCCAACACCTCCCTGTCCCATTACAGTCAGTGGCCTTGTGCGGTCTTTGCTTTATATATAAAACTGAAATATTAAAAACAGACATTTCTGAAACACGCATTACCAGAGTTACTTGCCAAATGCCTCACTCCACAGCAGCTACCTCGTCTGTGAAAATCTCTATATGCGTTTGGTGCAGAGCTAGTGTTTTATGGCGGGTCCCCTGACAGGATTAAGACGTAGATCCAAGTGCCACAGGGACAAGCATAAATTCTTCATCTCCCACGGTGGACCCACAAATGCAGGAGCTCTGGGAGTGTCCTTGAAGTATGAATAACATCACATGTTCAGTGTCATCTGTTACACATAATGACACGTCGTCAGAACAGACCACCTCCCATGTGGCCTATAACTCTGAGACTGAAAGAACTACCTGCTTCAGGGAGCATGCATTTTCTACCAGAACATACACTTACTAACATCACATACATTACTGTGCTACAGTGAAGCTGTTTCGGAATTATTTCAGAACATATAGGAATGCATTGTTTCTATTTGAAAGTGTCAGTCAAAATGTGCATGGGACAGAGCAATTTCAGCATACTGTCATTGTGTTTAACTTTGAGATATTTGAATTAAAAAGTAACATCACTGTTTTTTAGTACACCGTTGAACTCTTTACCTACGAACTACAAAAACTGTAGTACTTTTCTCAGCTCTAGGCACTTACCACAATCATTTATCTATTTGATGACAACCAAACTAAGAAATACCGGTTCAGTACTTTTAGCACTTCTAGCAAAAGCTGGCCAACACTATGATTTGTTTTCCAGAACTGCAGTGAACCCTCTTCCATGTTTCCTGGGAGTTTCTTGCAGAGGGCAGCTTAAATCTCTCTAGTAAAAGCCAATTTGGATTAGCTCTACTTTTTAGTCAGGTACAAGTTTAGATTTACAACACTATTAAAGCATGTTCCTCCTTAAAAACAGCTTTGACCCCAAATCCATCAACAAAATCTATTTCTGCCAATATTTTTTCTTTTTGCGAGTCCCTGGACTGTCGCAAGACGAGTCAACAAGAACAATTTACAGCTCATAATTACAATATTTTAGCTGCTTTTCTCACTTTGCTGTATCCAAACGCTGGGGCTATTTCATTGGATGTCTTTTTGGCTTGTTTTTCAGCGGTGAGCTCATGCACACATCCTGAATAAATCTCCATTTCTTTTGCTATCTCGTATCCAGGCTTCAGGGGGCACAAGGTATTAGTCTCATGATGCTGGGCTTGTCATGTCTTTCCCCCAGCTGTGATCTGCCTCAACTCTAACATTACAAATAGCTGGAGGATTTTTCACCCTCTTATCACATTTGCCAAGCAGGCCTGTTTCTTATCGGCTTTCCTCGCTCAAGATAAATGGGCTTTTGAAGATAGGAATAAGAGAGGGTTTTGCAAGCTAATTCCAGAGCCCCATCTGCAGTAGATTACAGATATAGGTGCCGGAGGAGCGAAGAGAGATATGTATTTTAATATGTAGGTGTGTGGTTAGAGGTACCGCTCGCTCAGAGTCACGCCGCCCACAAGCCAAAGACATCCAGAACTAACAGGCAATAAAATGAGATAATGGACTGAGGATATTTTATGGAGACTTATTATTGACCAGATCCGTTACAAGGCAGCCCTGAGGAGAACTTAATTACTGTTATGCATAAAAGTACTGCTAAATTAAATTAAGTACATATTTTCCTGTGAGTTTAATACTTATCTCCCATAACTGCATATAGTCTTCGGTTGTTCTGCTATCAATCGGTGTTGGGACTAAAAACATGCACTGAAAATACAACACTAATTTAGACTAACTTTATTCTGGTAAAGTTTCTCTTTCATTTGGTGGTGTTCAGAATACAGTTCATAAAATCAGAAGAATACACTGTGTTATTATGAAATTTAGGATTTGAAATGCACTGAATTAGTGAGAAATACAGAAAACGCAGCTCTCATAGTGAGCGCATGTGCTATTTTATCTTATACAATTTGTGATAAAGTTTCTCTTATCTTCAATCTACACCAAATGCATAACAAACAATGAAACGAAAACAAAAATATGTTCTGATCCTATGTCATGTTATTTTTTCCCACACATATGTATAAAGTAACATCAATATCAAGTTAATATATTCTAAGTATTCAGAATGCAGCAATCTGAATAGATCAAATAACAGAATACGTTATAAAATATGCTTTAATGCAGGTAGCTATCCAGTATTCTATCACTAAATGCATTTTTAAAGTTCTTCCCAACACTGTTTTACTTTAGAAAAAAGAAAAACTTTACGTTTTTTGAGAATTACTCATTTAGTTACACATTTTCAAATCCTACTATTACACGTAATACAATAACACACAACTGTCAAACACAGCCTACGTTAATATGTCATTATAAAGTAAGATGTGGTATTTTAGCACAACTACCACCGTTAAATCACCACTTACATCTGCATATATCACGGATTAAATGAGGATACACCGCGGGTCCCAATGGAAATATTAAAGCCTATAATACCCAGGGACAGCATAAAGTAGGGCAAATCACGTTAAGCTCGCCATGCGGCCCCTATAGACTTATTATGACTATTATAGGCAGTTTTTGTGAATCTTTCCAGGAGTCATGTGTCTAAAATAACTTCTCATAATAATAAAGGAGGTATTCTTTTGGGTGCAGCAGCATAACACTGTGGCAGCCTCGTGTCATATGAGGCCCAAGTGTTGAACTAATATTGAGAGGCGACATGTGATCCTGCCTGACCTTGATGGTTGAGATTGTTGGGTGCGATGGGGGAAGAAAACCTAATTAAACAGCTCCTCTCGTGGCTGAGCGAGTCAGACACGGTGCGCGCTCAGATTGTGTTAATGTCCCGTTTAGCGGATTTAAAAGTCCACGGCAATAGACGACGCTAGACGGCAATAATGCGCACAGACGTGTGACAAAGATTAAGATATTGCAGCGGAAAATAAACGAGCAGTTGACCTGGCATTTGTAGAGGATTTATGAGCTTTATGCGCATTTTACGCACATGGGATTTTCGTGTTTTTCTCTCCTTCCATTCGACTTACAAACCTCAAAATGCATAAAGATGAAGAAATACTCCTTTTACGGAGAATAGGTCAATGTGTTTTTCGAGGCGAGTCTAGACTACTTTGAATAGCCGCCTCATCGGAGAGGAAAATGTGCCTACCACCGCGGAGACAGACGGCTTTCACGGAACACAGCCAGTGCTCTCCAGTACAAACCCGGTCGGCAAAAGCAGACGCCTCACCTTTCTGTGTTCGATGCAAACGTCAAGAAATCATCTCAAAAATAAAGGCAAATGTACGCTTTACAAATCGTATGGTTTTGAATGCTTACCGTGCGTGCAGCTCGCACACGAAGAAAATCCACATCGTCACCTAGTCCGTAGAAAATAAAGCAATCACAAAAACATCGATGTCAGCCTTATTGGGGTTAAATCCAACACTGGGCAGCTGATAGTTCAACCGGTTCGCGTTAGGAATAAAACACAACCTGCAGGAACAATAAGTCGTTGCTTTAACGATCTTTTCCTCCGCCTATCAAAAGAAATATGACCGGCTACGTGGAGGAAATACTCGAGAAATGCAGTTTGTTTCACTTCACAAAAGTTCTAGAGGTGATTGTGTGTCTCCTGGAGAAAGCACGGCGGGTCTTTCTGGAGCTACGGCACCGCTGTTGCGACTCCAAGGCGGACGATGAAGCGCCACTAACAGATCGTCCACAATAGATTCCCTTAAAACATAAACTCGGGCTCATATACAACAAAATACATATCCATTGATCGCGATGTTTTTTTCTTTGTCCTTTGGATGTAGCGTATGAAGATTATCCATATGGTCCGCGACGATATTGAGAAAAACAGAAGAAGTTCCGAAAAACGCAGTGCGCTCCGCTCCGAGCTGCTCTCCGTGTGCAACGCTGGAGACACTGGGCTGCACTGCGCGTCAGCCTGTGCCTCTACGCGCGCGTGTGTGCGCGTGTGTGTGCGCGCATGTGTGTGTGTGGCAGCAGCTGTTGAAAATGAAGACGAGACGAGACCTGAGCAATCAATGTACGAGGGCTTGATCTGATTTGTTAACACTATTCCCAATCATCAGGACACATATTTTCAACCTTATGTGCAGAAGAGGAGCCTCGCTATAAGAGCTGGACTGTGCAGTTTGAAGGCATTTATTTGATCAGGTCTGTGTGCAACGTATAACAACACCAGCCCAACCACTCTCTCAGCCATGTATATGTGTATATATAAACAGTGTGTGCAAAATGCCTATTTCTGCTGTTCTGATATCAAAATCTGCTTTTGTTGATGATGTTATTTGGAATATAGGTTTGATTAATCGCAACTAAACGTCCTAAGAAATGTTTTATGACTAAGAGAATGCCGTAATTACCTCAAAATGAAACAAGAAACATGTAACACTATCTTAAGCAGCTTCATCTCAGCCACATTTTGTAATAATTAAATTTTAAAGGGCCTTTTGCGAACAAGTACAATTATAAGAAAATACTTGTTGCAGCCCTATTATCCAAACGTATAACAAATTATAAATGTAATTACTGTCTGTGACCATGAATCAGCACGGTTTGTGTAACTTTTGCTGTGGGGTGCTTTCCTTCAGGCAAGAACAACCGCGAGATTCTACCATCAGACAAACGCATGCATTATTTGAAAGATTATGCAAAAACACACTATGACTTAGTTATGCTCACTGCTTGTATTTTTAACCCGTTGAAATACCCCTTCGGAAAAAAGCTAGAAAAGTGCATTATATTTGCTTCTATTGAATTTTGTGCAGATATTTCCTAAAACTTTTGTTTGCCTGGGGAATATATATAGATTGACATCAGTTGTGTGTATCCCATCTGCTTCTCACTCACATGTAAAGACGTTATTCTTAAAATACAGTTAAGAGGCGAACTCGGAGAGGCTAAAGAGGGGGAGGACAGAGCTCTGACGTCTGCTACAAAGTTAGCCCTGTGGTTATCATGTTCACTCTTATGACCCGCTTAACTTAACCCTGATTGAAGTCAGGTTGAAAGAGGTTTGATGCTTGAGCAAAATGCCAAGCCTGGAGTATACGAGGCCTTTGTTACGACTTCACCATCCCCAAGGAGTTTTCTGGAGACAAGTAGCAGATTGTTGTTTACTTTCTGCCATGCTGCGTTATACTCCTGAGAGAAGAGCAGCTCTGAACCAAATCCTTTTTTACCATAAATACAGCTTTGCAAATGCATAAATAATTTGTACCTGCCATAAACTGGGCACATGCATATTTTGCCTGTGGGTTACATGCACTGTCTCACACAAAATAACAATACGAGTTATAGCCTGCTGCCGGTTTGTGCCAGGAATGCAAGACTTGTAATTATTTTCCAGCTGACTGTGATTAAGGGTCATCCCCATGCCTGAAGAGTTTACTAAAACACGGTACAGCCAAAATGCATTCAGAACAAGTAAAATTACTCAGATAGAAGTAAAAAAGTATGAAAAAAGAAAACAAAAAAACAAAAAAAAAACATGGTATATATACATGTATATATTATTTATGTCTATCTGTCTATATATATATATATATATATATATATATATATATATATGACTTTAGACCTGGAAACCATCCAGCTCAACGTATAAAACAGTGAACCAGATGTTGGCGCAGAGGGGCATCATGGGAAACGGGCCACAAAGATCGAATGAAACAAACAATAGACGTTTAGGCCATAAAAGCATCACCACTCCTGAGGTCAGTTATATTTGTAGCCTTCCCATCGGTCTTCCAGCACAATGAAGAAAAACAGTAATATTTGAACTTTTCACATCAAGTACTGGCAGTTCAAGTACAATGGAAGAATTCTGGACAAATCTGTAGAACAAAACAAGGAATAAACATGGTTCCCTGGAAAATGCAGGGTGACATTTCTCTGTATCTTTATACAGATCTGTAGCAGTCTGGTCACTTCATAATTTCTGCGGGTTCAGATGGGCGTGATTGACAGGTCGGGTCAGACAATTAGGGAAACGCATGATCTGTCTCTTTCAAAACAACTATGGCTATTTACGAGGAAAGAAGAAAGGCAAGAAACATCTGATTGATTTCTGCAGAATCAATGAGGGAATCACAATACACTGTTCATCTGAGGTGAGAGAAGTTTGATTTTGTTGTAAATGACCAATGAACTTGTTCATTTCACATGCATCACGGAAATAAACAAATCAGATTGCACGGTATGTTTTGTTTGACTTGAGGCTCAACGAGGGGCAGGGTTAACAGACTCAGTCGTCCTAAAGAAATGAAGAAGTGTGTATTCTGGCTCTCAGGCAATAAACAGGGTTCATAACTTGCTAAATCAAGAGTTAATATGTATGTAAACACTTGCCCTGCCACAAATGCCTCCAGCCTTTTCACCTTACTACCATTGGAAAATGAATGAAAAATGCAATGTCAATGTCTTTAATATATTATTTTAACGGTGTGAAAACCTTTACCATAGAGCGAGATTAAATGACTGGTGGACTTCTTTGCCCAATGTGTTTTTTTTCTTCTTCTTAAAAGTAGTGCATTTTATTCCATCTTAATTTTGAGTAAGCTGCTCTTAGCGAGTGGGAAAGTCATTAACACTTAGTTTCTGTGAAGTGTTGCTCACATTTACAACAAGGCTCGAGTTGTCAAAATGAGAAGAGTATTCATGAGATGCAGCAGAGGCATTAAGTGGGTCCGGCTGTTGTTGAAAAAGCCACGGATTAATGTGCAAATTTGAGCGTTCAAAGTGTTGTGCCACGTCATTGACACTGTTCTAAGTGTTATTTCTGTCTAACTAACAGGCACATTATTATTTAAACAGTGAAATGAATACATACGACGAGCTTTAGAGGGACTTAGTTATAAGCCCATAGAGTTACATTTAGTCTCAAGGTGGATGACTAGCCCTACGTCCTTCTCAGACTTTGCTGGGTATATTTTAGCCAGCTGTGGACTTTCCATATAACTTTAGCATGGGAGGCTAATACTGCCAGCTTTAGCCCGGAGAACAGTTAATCTCAGGTAAGTCAGCGTTGACTGAAAGGATCTGGTTCAAATATGTACCTTGTGGAAATAGCATATGGCTTACAATTGATGCCATTTCCTAAAATAGGTGCGTGCAAAGAAAAAAGCTTGAAAAAACATGTGGAAAGGTGAAGACCAATGTACTCTTTGTGCTAGCCCTAAGCCGGGATAAGGACAAACCAAAGGAATGAAAAAAACAAAACAAAACTGCATGTAGAAGGTGGATTTGGTAAGGCAACCCCAGCGTTAAAAAAAGCTATAGTGTTTAAGAATACAAATTGATCTCAATAAGCAAAATGTTCAGTCAAAGAAAGTATTTTTTTAGCAAACTGCTCATCTCACTGTTGTTGAAAATGATATGCTACATTCAAAGGATGGTTTCTTGTTTTGCTATTTTATAATGAGACAGTAAAAACTAGTAACTAGGCAGGACTTTGCCAACTTTTAACGAACCACCCTATATTTATGCGGCATCCAATAGTTTTCACACTTCAACAGCGGCGTGGGTTTCTGTTCTTCAAGTTTGAATCTCAGCTTTTACTACTTTTAACGCTTAGTATTAGAAGTAATGATGGTGGAGAGGCACAACATAGGCTGTCACTACCAAAACGGAAGCCAAGTCATGTTTTATTCCATTTTATTTCTGCAGCTGTACATTGTAATTTTGATCTGGAGAGTGCCTAGCGGAAACCATGATTTATTCATTAAGGGGATCGAGTGGCAGAGACCAACGATGTGAGATGAGCACCTTCTACGATGACTCCTATTTTTCAATATGGACAGCATTTCTAGGTTATCCATTTGGAGCGCCTATACTCCAGAATACAAGTTGTTCTGGTAAGAGCACAGGCCAGTGGATATTGGAGAGGCTCAAGCACTCTCATAACCCAAGGATATAGCTATCATAGGAGTTAGAAATAAAAGAATACATGGACAAATGGATACAGCTGCAGTAATGTGTTGTGCTGCTCATTTCATATTCTCTGTCTGCTCCTTGAGATGGTGGGTGTAAGGCAGTATTTTAACCATCTTGAAAGTTGTTCTCATCAAAGCCCTCATGGCAAATGGTTCTGGAGGTTCCTGCCCGACATGAAAAGTCATCCTGATTGATCGTGGCAGTGTAGAACAAAAAGCGCCCTCCGCCAGGCACATTAAAAATGAATTTTCTCTGGGATTTGTAATGTTGTGCTGCTAGGGCACAGGGAGATGAGAGCTGGTAACTCAGCTCGTTTGCCTGTGGGGCCCCTGCAGCAGCCGGTCCCAGCTGATCCATCCATCAGCCTTCAGCCTACAGAGGTGAGTGACTGTTTGAAGCCTCTCCTGGCTACCTTATCCCCAGGCTTAACTATTCAATATTGGTTGTTGCCGAAGATAATTACTCTCCATTGATGCTAGAACACCCCAGGCTAGCTGCAGCCATTTGCATTGCCCAGCTCCGCAGATCGATAATGGAGGCAAAGCAGTTGGGAGCTGATAACAGTGTAGCGTTCGACTTGTGTTTGGAGGAGAGATGTTATGCTTGTATTCTGGTGCACCTCCAGCCTCTCAGGGCTGTCCTCCCCCACTTGCTGCTTGTCCAATGAACGAGGTAAAGAATGGCTTCCACTGATAGAATCAGCAAGGACATTGCTGTCTTTATTCTTCCTCCAAAAGCACGCACATGTCACCTTGACATTCTTTATCGTCTTCACAGCGCTGGCAGGAGAAAATGTGCAAACTAGATCTTACATTTGATACACAAGTGTTTATGGACCAACAGCTTTCATTTTGTCTCCTTCTGAGCCGTTTGAAAGATTGACAAGGCAAAAACTACATTTTACAGCTTTTGTCCCAGAAACGTGAAAACAGAAGGCACAACCTTGTGAGGTCTTGTTGCTGATTTGTCTTCACTAGGGTATAATTTACACAAAGAAAAAGAGATGGAAATGGAACAAGTGAGATTAGCAAGTAATTTATGTGCACTTAGCAGGGTGCCTACAATAACAACCTCTGATACGCTTCACTGCTGCACTGCGCTCTGAGAGGACAGACATGCCACTTGCCACTGACTTATGGAGCTTACCTGCGGGATAACCAAAGCCCACCAAATTATGCGTGAAAACCAAAGGTAATGATAATAATCAGAGCAATCTCACAGTTAACTGGCTGCTTCAAATGTGAAAGAGAAAATGGAAAACAAGTGGTGTTATTTCCTTTGTAATAACATTTCCATTCCTTTAACGAGATAAAAGTGAATAGTGCGCAGCTCAGAAAGTGTGAAAGACGTGTGCTGATGAATTCTTCATGCACATTGATAATTTAACACAGACCACCACTTTATTAACATTGTATGGCTCCACTGGGTCTGAGAATAATCACTGTATAATGTGTGCCAAATGATCAGGTGAGAAGCATGTCTTTATATACGCAGTACGACAGAGAATTTAAATTGTACTAAAACCAAGTCTCAAGATTTAATGTGCGATTTTTAAGTCAGTTCAGTCAGTTGTGAATAGTCTTAAGCATTTGGCCAATAAAGAGATGGTCAGTGGTTCAAACCTTATCTTGTGTCATGAACAGTAACCGATCACATTTCAGCCAGTCTTATGGCACCAGACAACGGTTTGTTATATATATATATACCAAACATATATATATATATATATATATATATATATATATATATATATATATATATATATATATATATATATATATATATATATATATGGCACCAGACAAACCGTTGAACATTATCACAGCACCTTTGCCACCTCTTTCTGTCTTATAAACCTCCAATAACACAGACGAAAAGCCTGCAATAAGCGCAGGTGCTCTAACAGTTAACGGTATACATGACAGTATATTTGTTACCATGAGAAACAGGGCTGCTGGCAGAGTGGGAGTGAGATTAAATATAGGGTTAGCCGAGCAAAGGCCTAATCCATTCAGAGACAAATGCAAGGTCTCTGAAGCACATTTGTTGTGAGGCCCGGGGTTTAACAACTGGTATTATAACTCCATTTCTCATCATTACCTCGCTGCACTATTGCACCGTAATGTTGGGGTCAGCCTGGGAAAAGCAGAAGCGGTGGGGGCAGAAAGGAGATGATGGAAACCACAGAGGACGCGGAGGGTAAATTGTATACTTTCCTAGTGTATATTCCTCGCCCGCTGCAATTTTAGATTTCGATTGGGCACACAGATGGCTGTAAATGCCCCTAATGTAAAAAAGAATCATACAAATATAATGTGGGATTGAAGGTGAACAGGCATCAAAGGCCGAAGCTTAAGTATGTCGGCATTACATGATTCCTGACAGGTGAAGTACAATACCTCTTATTGGAATGAGCTGGGTGCATTATCATTTGACCTGAATGAAGGGCCAAACTATGATGACTTAAAGGTTCACTAAATAACTTTTTATGGGTAAGTGTCCGTCTTCACGGAGATATAGTTCTGCATTAAAGCATCTATCTTGCCTTTATTCAATTACAGGTGTTTTATTTGCTAAAAAGTACATGCATTCCCAAACTCCAAAAATACATTACAAACTAACATCTCTCTTGATAAAAGCAGGTCTGAAAGTGTCCTCACAGTTTTAGAGACCCACACCGGCCCATTAAAGCGATCCAAAGTGAAACTTGAGAGGCATTTATACATCGCTTTTTTACCTTCAAGGCACTCAAAGCGTTTTATAGCAAGGCTCCAGTCACCCATTCACACACACATTCACACACCAGTGTAGGCAGACGCCGGGGGAAAGCCGGTATTCACCTGATGGAGCTGTGATCGAACCATCAACCTTCGGATTAGAGAATGACCAGACAAAATTGGAGGGTACATAACCTCTTTGGTTTGGTGGTGGATTGATGGATACATAACCTCTTGCCAAACGCTGGGATAAATTTCTACATTTCCAGTGATGGTAACTTGAGCTGACATGCTTAACAAAACAAATATAGAACACGTTAGTAAAAACGGCTTCCTGTTTATTGACGAACGGCACAAGCGTCAAGACCCAAAGTATTACAGTTCCAGTACATAATGCCAGTGCACTATCCAAACCCAATCTATTACATAAAGAGACGCTGAAACATGATGTAGAGGCACAGAGAAGTGAAATAAATGAAGCCGGAAGTACTTTCTTGTTTAGCCTTGAGCCTCGTTTCACAGTGCCACGAAGTTGGAATAACTAAACGTCTTTTTGTGAATTGCTTAGAAAAAAATATATAACTCAGGTATGCTATTGTTTATTTATTAAGAAAACCTTTGTTGAATTTGGGTGACACAGACTGGCTCTTCACTCAAGTTCTCACTTCAGTTCTTATGGGACTACTCCGATAAAGCGGCCCAATTGCAAAAGACCAGTATTTGATGGGTGGTCATAATGTTATGGTCAATCATTGACTAACAGCCTGCTATGGAAATTTACTAGTCATAAATAATACAAGGGCTGATCTTTAGCCTCACATGTGAAAGGATTCGCCAGGGTGGAGAAGCCAGATGCTGCGACTGATTTGAGGGGTGCACTGTAAGGATCTTTTGGCTTCCCATTGGATTGCACAGTGAGTCTGCAGTGTTACCAAAGTGCATAATAAGACCCCTTGAGAAAAAGAAGCAACTGGCTTTAAAAAAGGACAAAACAACACAATTTGATTGCATTCAGGACCATATTAACATATCCTTTCACCGCTGGAGGATGCCACAGCTGCTGAGGCCCCGCAATTTCTATTATGACTCTACGATTCCATCAATTAAGACACCAAAACTATGGCTTAATTAACTCACACAGACGGCATCTTTTCACAGGATATCATTTGAGAACAGCAAAACAAAATGGCTGCCGGCTTCCCTCATACTGAAAATAGAGGCCAAGATGGTAGTGGGAAGATTAATTTTGCTCTGCGCACTTTTATTGATTCACAGTTGTGTCTCATAATGAGGAGGAAAAGGAACATTGCGCTCTTGTGTTGCCTTCTGACGCATATGTCGGCTTTCTGTGGATAGCTGTGACCTTGGCCTGCTTTCAGACTTTTAAGTGTTTCTATTAATGAAGCTAAAGCAGCTGATAGAGTTAGCAAGTCTGTTAACGTGATTACAAAATGTTGTTTTCAACTAGCATGTACAGACAGAGGTAATAAAATCTTTCAATGACTTTCTCATGATAGAATCAAAGATGCCCAGTTTGGCTCAAGCAGGGTTTAATCTAATATTAACTCAAGTTACAACAGGAAACATGTTTCCATCAAATAGGGGAAAAAGGCACAAAATGCAAATCAAGGCTGACCAAATTGGTTCAAATGAAATTAGTTAGGAATATCACATTATGACCAAAAAAGGGACAAAGGCAGTAGCTGTTTACATAGACCCACCAATGAAGATCTCAAAATGAACAGAAAATATAGATTAAAGCCCATAAATGATGCTGAATACCCAAATAAATGAAACAAAAACACTTTATTGGATTAGGTTAATGTCAAATTAATGATAAAGAGATGAGGAAAATGACCCAAATTACATTAGACTGTTTACAGCCCTTAAACAGAAAATTGTGTTTATTTAATCACATGCCATTATTATATAAAATATTCAACTGGCCGAACTCACTGAATGGCCAGACACGAAGGTCACTGCAGTGAGAATGAGAGCACATTTTAGCGCTGCTGTGGTTCTCAAACCTCAGCGAGTGGCACAGAGTCACCACAAATGAGTTAGGACATTAACACCAGTCAGATGGTTTCTATTTCAGCACATAATTGTGTGTGTCACTACCTAAATTCCACATTATTAGCCCCTTGCCTGGCAAACTAATGGCTTCCACATCAGAGGTTAAGTTCTCAACCTAAAAATCTTAACTTATAAAGAACATTAGTGGAAATGTCTTCTCAGCAGTTCTCAGCAAAAACCCATTTTCCAATTTGACCCTTGCTCACTCCGAATTGATAAGTTTTAATTCATTTTGATGAAGACCTTGGTTAATCTGCGTGGCTCCTGCACATGTAATATGGATTAGTGCACTTTAGCCTGGAGAGCTCAGCCATGATGCCACAAAAGCCTCTTTGCATCAGCGCTGCCTCGTTCATCTGGCCACGGGCCCACCCTGACTTCTGACCCCACCCTCCCCACGGGACACCCACTGCTCCACCGCTCCTCCCCGCGTCCCCAGAGAGCTGCCCCGGCCCGCCTCTGGTCAAAGCCACCGGGGTAGGGGGGATGGATGGGAGACGGGAGCAAGGGCAAGGGCCGTCCTCACTAATTACACCAATGCAGCTCTGGGGACAGGAGCTGGAAGCCTTTGACATTCATTTCGCACTATTATTTCATCTGTTGGACCTGTGTGGAATAGCTGCAGGGTTTTCCATCAAAATCTGCTCTGTGCATGGGATTCATTTGATAGATTTCAGATTGACTGGATACACAAGGCTCTCAATTTTCGGCTCACACATAGACACAACATGATTATGCGTCTCTCTCTCTGCTACTTTACAGGTTATCTAAATTCAATAATGCGCAAATGCCCCGGCTAAGTGCATGCATGCCGCACTAAATTATGCTGCTGACATACATAGAGAAGGGACATGCCAGAACTCTGAAAAACATGTCACTTATTATTATGAAAATGTGAAAATTATTGTTAAAAAAAAGAGTTTGGACAAATGAGGGATTACATTGACTATTATAAAAAAGAGAAGAAAAAGGTAAATTATTGGCAGCTATAGACGTCAACTATAAATCTGGAACAAGTGTCTTTTAGTGTGTATATTAAATACTACCATATGTCTTTGGACTTAAGTTTAGTTTTACAGCCTGTTTAGTACGAGAAATAACTTTAAAGACCAGGGATTCAAAATGGTTTTATCCACGTAATCAGGGTATTGTATACTGCATGATTTGGGAAAAATATCTAAAGGCATTTTTTCTGACCAGTATTGTGATTGTGATTAGATCTGTGTTTTAATAATGGGATTCTATTCAAAGTTGACATTTTAAACACAACCAGGAGAATTGACAAAAAGAGTGAAATATGACCTGACAAGCGAATCATGTTTTGGAACATTTTGTGGCTTTTTGTCATGTTTTTATCACTCTTAGTATTGTTTTTGTCACTTAGTTGTCCACGCAGTAGTATTTACTTTTGTTGCTTTTTCACGCTTTTTGGCACTTTGCTTTTTTTTGTGGTGTTGTTGCTTGTTTCAGAACATGTTTTAAAAATCTAAACTACAGGGTTTGCAGTTTTTAGGGCAGAATAAAACAGGATATTTTGTCATTTGTGGAGAAAATTATAGCATTTGCTAATTACGTCCATCCAAATTGCGATTTCAATTAGATTTCCATAAATTGTACAGCCCTAGACTGAACCTCTATCACGGTGGTACTGGTTTACAAATACTTTCTGACTGACAAACTCAAGCAGTTATTATACCCTGTAGATGTTTGTTCCGTGTAGTCCCACAAAATCTGGACATCCACCCCTCTGACAGTATGTATTTCAGCAATAAAACAGCTTGTTTACATAGCAATCATGCCAAGAGCAGGGAGATTTCTGCAAAGGGGAGAACAAAATCACACAAACCGCCCAATCCCACTTTAATAGAAAGCAGAGCAATGGCAGCTGACTATGTGGCTCCATCGTAAAGGCAAACAAGCATTAACTCAGATGTTTAAGAGCCAACAACAGAGGGTTTTTATTTAACGTCTTAAAGCTTTAATTGGCGCCTCTGTTATTTCCTCTTCAAGGGACTGAGCGTAACAGTAAACCCGGTTCTACACAGGAGGGGCCCCACGGTTTGCAGTGACCCGGCATCCCGCTATAACCCTCGCCGGGGCCCCCACATCTGTGATCTTTACCAATTGAGCTCAAGAGGCCATGCTTCCCCCCTTTGGCTCCCAGCTGCCAACAAGGAAGGCCCCTGAGCTAAGCCATGGGAGCGTAATCGGGCTGGAAGGGCCCTGTCAAACACTCTGCCGCGGAGTCACATATGGAAGTGACTAGGGCTGCCCTCGGTCACCTGGGTATATCCATAAATCTCCAGGCTGTTTCCTTAAGCTAATAATTGTGGAGAGGTACCTTTATCTGCAAGTCTGGAGATATTGTCTGGCCTATTCTGACCCTTACCGCTTGCCGTCTCTCCCACACAAAACAGGAAATAGATATCTACTCTAAAAGTGATGACTAAATTGCACTGAAAACTGCCGTAGGTTGAGGTCCCCCGGAGACTCCATTTTAGAGCTTGACTTCTCACTCACATGTCTTCAGTTGTGTTAATGTTTTTAGGGTTGGATCCTGCAGTGGAACTACTAAACGTGATACTCTGTTGGCTGGAGAATAAGCGCTCCTTTATTCGAAAGTTTACAGCACCATATGTATTTTCGATTTTCAGATTTATTTAGTGAGGGGCTCTGTAAGACCCACAGGGGATCCATAAGGCTTAGTGCTCCATCGCCAACTCTCTCGTTAGATTTATGTCCTACAACAACACAAACAAAACTCTTGTTCCTCCCCCAGGAGCCCAGCTGTGAATCAGAGCTGCTTCTGCTTGTGCTCAACATGCAAAACAGGAATAGCAGTTAACAGAATACACTCAATTTATGCTTAAACAAGGTGAGGCTACTTAGCAAATGGAGTGCTGTGTTCGTTTGACACGGCATACATTATTCTCTCCATCACATAATATTTTTTGAAGTATATTGTTATCTCCCATAGCTAGGATGTAGTGGGTCTCAGCGTTGCCGGGACTTATGGTCATGAAAATGGTCAAACAAACCCGGGGCCCTGTGTTATATCTGTAGTCACGTCACACAGACTGGAGAACAGAAGGACAGTTAGACTGTCCAATCTTAGAAATTTAATTCATATTCCCTGTGAAAAGATAACGTCCAGTCAAATTGAAACCAATCTGAAACTTGCTGTGCTTAATGTCAGATCATTATGTAACAAATCACTTTTAATTAATGATTTTATATCTTCTTATAATCTTGATTTTATGTTTTTAACTGAAACATGGCTTGACAAAAACACGGGGAATGTAGTTCTAATAGAAGCGACTCCACCGAGCTTCAAGTTTGAATCTGAAACACGCGACAACAAAAAGGGTGGAGGTGTCTGTGCAGTTTTTAGAGATAAAATAGTTACCCAGAGGTTGTCTTTTGGGGTGTTTTCATCCTTTGAGTATTTATCTTTAAAATGGAGCTAAAACAGTCTCCCTCCATACTCTACATTGTCCTGTACAAGCCTCCCCAGCACTGCCAAGGTTTTATTGATGATTTTACTGAGATGCTTTCAGTTGTATGCACAGAATTTGATGGTTTGGTCATTACAGGTGATTTCAATGTTCACGTGGATAATGTTTGCGACAGAAACGCTAAAGCGCTTGATGCTGTCCTTGAAACCTTTGGTCTTACTCAGCATGTGGTGGCCCCACTCACAGCAGAGAGACACACTCTGGACCTGCTAATTACTAAAAAGGGGTTAATATTTCAAACGTCAGTGTGGTCGATGTGGCACTGTCTGATCATTTCTGTGTTTTCTTTGACCTGTCTGTTATTCCCAAATCACCGACTGGTCCTGCAGTTGTTCGGAGGAGACACATAAATGACAGCACAAGTGCGCTCTTCATTGAAATGATAAACTTTGAAAATACTTCATATTCAAATGTTGATTGACTTTTTAAATTCTGTTACATCTAATATCTTGAATGTTCTGGACACCATTGCTCCTATGAAGGTTAAAATGGTTAAAAATAAGCAGAAAGGCGCCATGGAGGAATAATGAGTCAGTCAGGGCACAGAAAGGAGTGCCGCAGGGCTGAGCGTAAAATGGCGCAAGTCAAAGCTCCAGATTCATAAAGAGATTTATAGAGAAAGGTTGTACATGTACAACCTCATTTTATGTAAAACAAGGGAAGGATTTTTCTGAAATAATTGGAAATTGCAGTAATAACTCGCGTGCTCTGTTTGCAACAGTAAACAGACTAACAAACCCTCCAATTCTGCTGCCATTAGAACTAATTTCCACAGCTAAGTGCAATGAGTTTGCAGTATTCTTTAATGACAAGGTTCAGGGCATTAAAAATGCCATAAATTCCACAGTGCAAATAATAACTTTAAAACCACCTACACATTTAGAGCTGACTCAGTTTGCACCTGTAACTGACAAAACTGTCCAAGAGATCATCACCAGTCTGAGTTCTTCTACATGCTGCCTCGATGTGTTACCCACCAGATTTCTAAAGTCTGTTCTGAGCACTTTGTTAACACCACTCACTCACATAGTTAACATGTCGCTTCAATCTGGAACATTCCCAAGGGCCTTGAAAACTGCGGTCATTAAGCCTCTCCTAAAGAAGAGCAGTCTTGATGCCTCAGAACTGAAAAATTATCGGCCCATCTCAAATCTGCCATTTTTAGGCAAAGTCCTCGAAAAAGGTTGTTTACCAACAGCTCGCTGACTTCCTCTTAATAAACAACTCATTTGATGTTTTTCAGTCAGGTTTTAGACCTCATCACAGCACTGAGACTGCTCTTATCAAGGTGACAAATGACATCCGCCTGAACACTGACGCGGCAAAGCCTCAGTCTTAATTCTGTTAGATCTGAGCTGCTTTTGACACTGTCGATCATAGGATCCTCCTACAGAGACTAGAGGACTGGGTGGGCATCACTGGCACTGCCCTAAATTGGTTGAAGTCCTACCTTGAGGACAGAGAGTACTTTGTTGAGATTGGTAACTGTGTCTCAGACCACGTGAGCTTGACCTGTGGGTGCCCCAAGGGTCAATCCTGGGACCCCCTTCTGTTCAACCTCTATATGCTGCCCTTAGGTCAGTTAATACTCAGCACAAATGTGTCTTATCACAACTACGCAGATGACACTCAGATCTATGTCTCACTGACGGCAGGTGAATATGGACCAGTGGATTCACTCTGTCATTGCATCCAACAGATCAGCTTGTGGATGCAAAACAATTTTCTTCAGCTAAACTCAGACAAGACTGAAATCATCGTCTTTGGGCCGCAGAAACAGAGAGAAAGTGTCAGCAGTCACCTCCAGTCTCTCGGCTCTAAAACCGACAAATCAAGTTATAAATCTGGGGGTAATAATGGACTCAGACCTGAACTTTAACAGCCACATCAAATCAATAACATCAACAGCCTTTTACCACCTAAAAAAACATTGCCAAAATTAAAGGTATAGTGTCTAAACCAGACTTGGAGAGACTTATCCATGCATTTGTCTCCAGTAGGTTAGACTACTGCAACGGCCTGTTCACTGGCCTCTCCAAACGAGCTGTAAAACAGCTGCAGTACATCCAGAACGCTGCTGCTCGGGTCCTGACAAGAACCAGGAAGTACGATCACATTAGTCCTGTGCTCAGGTCTCTGCACTGGCTTCCTGTGGCTCAGAGAATTGACTTTAAAGCAGCTCTGCTTGTGTTCAAGTCTCTCCACGGCCAAGCACCAAAGTACATCTCTGACATGTTAGTGCCATATGAACCATCTCGCACTCTGAGGACCTCAGGGACCGGCCTCCTGCAGGTACCTAGAGTCAGGACTAAACATGGGGAATCAGCATTTCAGTTTTTTGCAGCTAAAATCTGGAACAGTCTCCCTGAAGATGTGAGACAGGCCTCCACTCTGACAATGTTTAAATCCAGGCTAAAAACAGTTCTCTTTAGACGTGCATACGACTGAAAGATCTATCTGCACTCTTCTCTTTTAAAGCACTTTATTCTAAAATGATTTTAAAATGATTCTGTGTGTCTTTTTGTGTTTTGTGATTTTAATGCAACTTTTCCTGTTTATGTAAAGCACTTTGAATTGCCCTGTGTACGAATTGTGCTCTACAAATAAACTTGCCTTGCCTTGCCTTGCCTATATGATGTATGGGATGACCTAAATTGACTGACAATGTGTGACTGTTTTCATGCCTAGTTCATTTAAAGCCTGTCCAACCCATGAGCTCATTTCGTTTTTATTATCTACCAATTAAACCAAGTCAAGAAAGCACAAACAAAATGCAAAGCTAAGAAAAAATACTATTTGTTTCATGTTCTGTTTGCAAATAAAAATTGTCTTGGCGATGAGATGCAAGAGAAAGCTAAAACCTAGTGATCTGAATGATGCAAAGTTTATCTAAAGGTGTGGGGTGCTAGCCATAATCATTAACAAAGAATAAGCGATGGAGGCGGTCTGGCCAACTGTGCCTAAGTGGGATTGATGTAGAAATCCAGTGAGCACACGTGAAGATCTATGTTGAATTCTGGGCTCGGATACAGCATGATCTGAGCTTTACTCGCTCAAAGCCCGCCATGCTTCCTCACATTGTCTGGCGTGACACGTTGAAGGATGTGCAGGACCGGGGTGCAGACAAAGGGCTCTCCCGGCTGGCCCATTAGAAACAGGGAGCCATGTCCAGAGCACCGGAGCATGTCCCCTTGCTCTCCAAAGGGGGGCTGTTTTATTAATGAGCCAATCAGATGTGTGTGCGGGCTGGACCGTAGGAAGCACCTTGGGCGGGCTGCCTGGTGAGAGAGTGTGGGGTAAGAGTGGCGCTCCCCAGCCAGTAATGTAGTCCCTGGCGGGCTACAGTGGAGGCATATTTGACAAATGGACTCCTTTAGTAGAGCTGTGCCGGGGGGATCCTGGCTCTGGTGTTGGCTCACGGCTGGTTTACCTGCCCACTGCCACGCTCGCTCCTTCATCTGCACCGCCTCCCCAGAGCACAGACAGCCACTGACTGATAATGAGGCCATGTGCACATGAATGGATGGGGCCAGGCGTCCATGGACACACATACACGTGCAGGGCGAGCACACACACGCTCCTGACTGTGCTGAGATAGGCAGTGCTAGCAGGCGGCTGTTGTTCGTTGCACTGAGCTGTGTAGCTGGACTCTATGATGTCTGTGATGGATTATAGTGGAAAACTAGCAAGACTATTTTTACTTTACCTTTAGACGTAAAGGACAAAAAGGCACATGCTCCACGCAGATGCTAGCTTTTGTCCTGAAGTGCAGAAGCATTTTGTAGAAGTCTCAAACTTTGTCAAGCAAAGGTGCACAGATGCACACTTTTAGTCCAAAAAAAGTCAGGTTTTTGTGTGTTGAGTTGCTGAGGTGGAGACAAGCATTGTGACAGATCTGAGTGTAAACATGAGGCTGAGTGCATTTGTGTTTTCTTCATGTGGTGCTACAGGATTGTGACAAATTCCAGAGCAAGTCTCTAGTGAGTGCCATTGCTTTGGTGTCAGCACAAAGCGGCTGTCTACACGTGATGGAGCCGAGGAGCGCTGCGCACCGCCGCCTCCCATGGGATGTGTGCCGAACAAGATGTCGCCTGTCAAGTGGGGAGCATTTGAAAATAAATAACATCAATGATGATTTCAGTTTACTTGTCACAAGCATGTGTGCTTTGAGAAGTGATGCCATCGCTCTGTTGGGGATGCAACCCCCATCTGTATCAGGCCCGCTGCTGCACATACTGCATTTACAATTCACATTCAACATCAAATCTGCTGCACACAACAGTCTTAACAAGCTGCAGCCATTTATTACAACCACATCCCGAATGTAATAGAATTATTACAGGTCAATGGTAACAATATCCAAACCTGAGCACATCTGTTTCAAAAGGTAAAGGGTTACCAGCAGGCTTTTAAAATCCATAACTGAAATTTGTAATATAATTTATCTTGATATAATAACTTAATAAATGGAATGTATTCGGTCTCTTGAGTGTGCTCTAGAGTAAATTAATATCTCCTGTGGACTTTTATAAAATGGAAAATGGCTGTGCAGCTTTAAAAATACTTTGAAGGGAATTTGTTCGCCTTGACTGGAACTCGGTTTGTTCAATAAATCAAAGAAAGATGGCAGGTGAGACCATTCATCAGATAGTGTGTGTGAATGCATATGCAGGGTATGCACTCATTTGGCCTCAGCGTGTTGGAACGCAGCCCAGCAGGGGAGCCTGAACTGATTCGAGTCTCAAAAAAGACCAAAGAGCACTTGTAACACAAAGAGTTTCATCTCAGCTCCTTAAGGAGAACCATCTGTTGTGCGGCAGCCGCAGCCACACTCTCTCGCTCTCCCTCACACTCCCTCACTCTCTCTCCATAGCCTTACAGTCGATTGCGGGTCAAGAGCAGGAAAACAAATGTGCACTGTGCACATGTGTGTGTCTGTCTGCCATTTCTTCAGCCAGAGATTACATATAAGAATGTTCTTTTGGCAGCACTGCAAAAGAGACAAAGTTGGAGAGAAAAAATCTCCCTAAGGTACACAGGCCAGATTTGACTTCCTTAGAAAGGCATCATAAATTGTTTGCAGCGTTTCTTGAAGACTGGGGCTCATCTCAAGTGGACAGTGAGGAGAGATGTTTTAGGACAGGACTGGATGAGGTGAAGAGAATGCAGAGCGCTGAAGGAGTTTAAACATCTGGCATTACTGCTTCCTCCTCTCTGTCATCAGTGGGTCTGCCTGATCAGAGCGCCGACTCGCAGCAGCCCGGGGAGGTCAGGACTCTTTTTGAAGCAAAGTGCAGACAGGCATTTCCACCCATCAGAGTCTAAGTGTGTGTCACAGCCCTCCATCATCCATTACCCGTCCATTGGGCCTGCTCCCTGGCTCGCTAGCACAAAGTGAATCAACCTCTCGCTGTGATGCTCAGAGCACCAGGGCCCTAATGTCTCTACGTGTTGCCTCTTGTTCAGCACATACATTTTCTGCCTTTGATTTCAGGCTTTAAAGGCTGATCGATCACAGGGTAAATGCTCCTAATCAGGAACAGGAAGTAGGCATGAATAAAATCCCAAAGCTTGGCTCCTACTCTTTTGTGAAGCTATGTTGTTATACTTCACTTAAAACTTAAAGGAAAAATATTATGCATTTTTCATATTGTTATTATCCTTTAAACATACATTCATTAATTCATTTTCTACCGCTTATTCCCGTTAGGGGTCGCGGGTGACTTTGGGCCTTAGGCGGGGTACACCCTGGACAGCCTGGGCCAACTCGTCACAGGGCTAACACAGAGACATGGACATGGACAGACAACCATTCACTCTCACATTCATTCACTTCGGACAATTTTAGAGTTCTCAATTTACCTACACAGTCATGTCTTTGGACGGTGGGACGAAGCCGGAGAACCCGGAGAGAACCCACGGTAACACGGGGAGGACATGCAGACTCCACCCAGAGAGATCGTGTGATGTTGGGGTGGTCCGAGATTCGAACCCACGATGTTAGGGTGGCCCGGGATTCGAACCCACAATCTCCTTATTGAGAGGCAGAAGCTCTAGCCGCTCTGCCACCGTGCACCCCATCCTTTAAACATTTAAATTGTAAACATTTAAAAAACATTTAAAATTCAAATGTGCCATCTCATGTTTTGAAACAAAAAAAAAGTTTGTTATGGCCTTATAAAAGGATTTGTCTGCTGTATACAATGAGTGCATCCAGCCAGTAGATGGCACATAGCGCTTATACACTTTTCTTATGTTTTTGGTTTTAAGAAATAAAACGCACTAGCCAAGCAGTGGCAGTTATCGTGTTTAGACGGCAGAGATGCTCAGAACGAGTCTGGCAATGATTTAAGGACTTAAAACAGCAGAAGACTCTCCGATAAGTGGCGTATGAAATCTGAGAAGTGGCGTACAAAATCGGAGGGAGAGGATTTTCAAATGAACATTCCTCAAAACAGCGTGAATGCAGCTGAATGCTACTTCAGGTATGGTTTTGATCACGGAACATGAGGACATGGTTAAAGCTCAAAAAAGTCACTGTAGCAGAATATGTGTTTAACATCATGTACAGCCCGCTGTATGTAATATTGCACTGCCATTATATAACAATAAAAAACAACAATTTGTGAAAATATACATAGTGAATCCTCATTTACCAGTCTGAAGTAAATAAAGTAGATTAAGCTAAATGTGTTACCTCTGTGTAAATGTGTGTAAAGGCATTCATTTAAAAAAAAATCTCAATAGGTATTATTTTACCCCGTCATGGCTGTGTAAATGGACATTAGCAGAAATCATGTTAGAAACTTCAAAATGCCACACGTGCTGTGGTCTTTCCAGTAAGGTGTTGGATGCAGGGCTGGTTACCATGTGACCGTGTGCTGGTTACCTGGTTACCAGGCAGGAGACATATAGAAAATGTATATACAATTATTGTTTTGGAGATATGCTTTATCAGAGTGTATCCTCTAGAATAAAACTATCAAAAATGAAATAAAATAGAGACAGAAATGTCTAGCGGAATCTCCCAGACAAGGGTGAGTGATATTTCTGCTTTTTTAAGGTTAATTTGTAGTCCATTCACGTTTTGTGTAACACTTGAACCTCAACCAAGACATTTAAAAGACACACTTTAGCACATCCCTCATGTAAAATACTCTCCAAACTTTCGGTCCCCATTTGAGGCGCATTTGCACAGAATAGGTACAAGGGACTGGAGCCAAACTTTGGCTTTCTTTGACTTCTGCTCTGGTGCAGGTACTTCAGGAACCTTTTGGAAACATCAACACATGTACAACACTAACTTTGTTGGGAAATATGTTTAATTCATTTTTAGACAAACTTTATTGATCCATAAATTTACTTGGATGCAGTAGTCCAATTGTGTTTTATTGTTACTTTCATTGATTGTTTCCACAGTTTTATTTAAGATTTACAGTGCTCAAAACAAGTTGGATTAAGAAGTGAACATTTTACTTTTGTTTTCCTAAACCTACTTACCGTAATTAAATATCAAAAGCATGTTATTTTCTTCAAATGTTACCACACCTTTCTTTGTATCTTTTGTTTTTGTTCAGTCTTTGTTTTGAAAATACGAAGAAAAAAAAAACCCACAATGTTCTAAATATTTCAATTTTAAAAAAGCTCGTATAAACTCATAAATACCCTTACATGAAATACAACCACAGAAACATCCCCTAATTAAGAATATGAAGACATTTCGGTGCCGACTGGTGTCATTTGTGCCTAATTTATTTGTCTGTGTTGCCCCTGTCATGTAAGGACCAGTGCGTGGGAGGGACGTTAATGAGCACCATTGACCACATCTATGTAATGAATAGAATGGAGAGAAGATCGTAGAAACCAGATTCCATACTATCCCTTCTGAAAGAGATCTTTGGACATTGTAAAAAGAAAAAATCTTTGCACCAGTCCAAACGGTTGTGATAAACTGTATTGTGGAAGAGCAGGCAGATTCTTTGCAGTTTTGGTCAAGTTTCTGTTATGTTTTGCATGGAATGTTTCAATTTGCAAAACCTCATTGTTGATTCCTCTGTAATTGTAGTACACGTGCTCGCTTTAACACACAATTCAAAAAAGGAAACACAGCAGGAATTATTAATGAACGAGAATGGGCGAGGAGGGAGGAGCTAATTTCTTATTTATGAAACACTAACCAACAGGCAACCCTCCTGACAGGCCTATTAATGATCTTTAGTGACCCTTAGGCAATTCCATCTCCCGCTGCATGTACCTGTCTCTCGTCTGCCCACTTTCTGTAGAATCTTTCCCCGCTGCCAACCCCCCCATTGCTGTCTTGATCTCTTAACATGGCGGATTGCATCAAGCCGGGGAGGAGTGAATGGGATGGAGCGGTGGTGCACGCTTGTAATTTGTGCAGGGGGGATTTAGACATTAAAGGGGGGAAAAGGGCTCTCCTGAGACCATGGAGTTGATCAGCCGTAGCCCTGGTGGAGCAAGCCAGACAAATAACAAATGACAGCTCTGTGATTAAATCAAACCTTCTACTTTAAGTGTTGAAGTATCTGCCTGTCACTAACAATCTAGGGCTTGTTACAGCTCTCCCCTCCTCCCTCGCCGAGTTCGGTAGTAGCCCAGCGTTTGACGGAGAGTTCCATCAAGCGCTCCCCTCCGCGTCCTCCACTCACCAGCCGCGCTACCTTCCTCTAGCCCCCAAAACACATCAATCAAAGCACTCCCCCTGGACAACAGCCCGCCCGCCTGCCCGCCGCTGCCTCCTCCCTCCTCCTTGCATCCTGCTAGCCATCTCTCCGGAGAGCGGTGACAGTGACACACCAGCCCTCCCCGCTGCATGTGAAACAACCTGACAATGGAGGTGATATAAGATAAAATATAATAGACACCGCTAATGCACTGGATCTGAATAGGATCCGCAATTAAGCTTTAGTGCACCATTGAGAGTCATTCAGCGTGAACCAATGCAGTGCTACAGCGATATATCACAAGCACCGTGTACCGTTACCCTCAAAATATTTGCATGAATATTTATCAGGGAACATCCATGAACCATTATCTTTAACATGTATGTGATATGTAAAACTCGGGCTGTAATAAAAACGAGCATGCATAAGAGTACGGTTTCACACGCTGGGTCAAACAAGTGCGCTAGATATTAAAACACAGGCTTTATATTAGAGATGTTATCGTGACGGCAGAAACTAAATCCTTCATGTACCAGCCCCATATGCGTTACTAATATACACGACGACACGATTATTTTTATTAATACTTTCTCATTATGATCAAGTTCCATGTTTAAACAACTATTATAGATTTGTTGTAAGTGAAAATAACAACAATCTAAAAGAGAACATTATAAATAAATGCACAGTTTTTTGCACAGTTTGATGAGACAATGGCGATTATCTTTGTGGCGGAGTATCACGATTATGAAAAATGTACCACAAACGATTATTGTCTTACGTTTTTTTTTTATCACAATGAACGATATAATTGATTATTGTCCCATTCTTGCTTAGATATGATTCATTTATCCATTCTATATCGTCTTATAGTTGCAGAAGTGATAGCAACTATAGACTAGGGTTACAGCGTGGACAGTGGCTTGTTAGTTGCAGGAATGAGAGATAAAGCATTCAATGACCAAATTCAGTGTATTTGGTGAGAACAACCTTTTGTCCATGAATGCACTCCACCTGGAACAGCTTCATCTGGGTCAGCTTTAGTAAATCACGTGACTTTTGCATTCTAAACCACTAATCGATTAAACGAAGGAATAACTGCCATACAGTCGATCAGCAAAACGTTCGTATTTGCAGCCATAGTTTTTCCATTTATCAGTACTTCTGTGAAAGACGACTGAAAGAAAGCCAGAGAGGAGCAATAATAATAATACATGCTTTTATATGTATTTGTTACAAGAGCAGACTGTCTTGTTTACAATACTGTCTGATATAAAGAATATAATTTGTGACACTGTTGCCTTCTTTTAACCTTCAGCAACAAGGAACAAAACTCACAAAAAGCTTGGTTTTATTCATGCTTTTCATAGTCCTCGTTTTCTGCACGTGCAAATGAGGCTAGTAACCCTGTGATCCATATACTATAGTTTACAGTGAAGCTAACCATCCCTATAACAAACCTTTACAACAAGTGCTATAACTGTCCAAAAAATGTAGATGAGGGATGTCCGCTAACCTTATAAAATGTCTGGCCGCCATGCCCGCTAGAGCGGCTGCCAATGTGCGAACAATGACATGATTTAAGGCTAAATTAGTATTCATCACACCAGTCACAAGCCATTAATCTAATATCCAACATGAAATTATATGCAAATGACCAGCTATTGTAATGCTACACCACGCGCCAATGATTTAAAATGGCCACTGCTGCAGCCCTGTGAAATAAAATACAAATCTGAGGGTTTTATACATGCTCAAAATAGAAATCTAATTATAATTACTTGCTATAAATGTTGTTTTGGACACTGGCTGTGCCTAAACTGGTGGTCTATTTAGTACTATTTAACACAGTGTTGCAACAGCACATCTTGTTAAAGTAGAACGATCTGCCATTCATGAGTGGATGCCGCTCCGTTTATCCAAGCTTTGAACTGACACATGTGCAGATTGATTTATGATGAAAAGCGAGGAAGACAAAAAAGTAGATCAATCTGAACAACAGGAAATGTTTTTTTAGTTTTTTTTTTTTTAGAAGAAATATATTAAAATGCTATACAATGGCCACTATCCTCTTAAATTAAAGGAGCCCTATTTTTTTTCCCAAGTACTTAGTAAAGAGCTGTAACAGAACTGATAAGCCCCGCCTCTTCATAGAGACGTTTCACGTAAGAAATAGTTATTTACATGTTTTAATTTTGAAAAGTGGCCATGTGACACTTTAGAAAGCTTCACGTATCACTCAGAATAAAAAAAACTACACTATTTTGTGAACTAATGATAAAGAACCTGCATCGTAACAAGGTTCAAAACTCCTTAATTTATTATTTCATTTATTATTATTATTATTATTATTATTATTATTATTATTATTATTATTATTATTATTATTATTATTATTATTATTATTATTATAGATAAGATAAGATACAGATAAGCTTCATCACTCACAATTAAATTGGAACTGGCACCATATCAAACTTCAAATAATTGAAAGTCTCACCCTGTTTAGACTAAATAAACTCTTTGATTGAGTGCCCACAAATGTACCTTACCACAGCGGTTGACATTTTTATCAAGCTGTCAATCAGGAAAAACAAACAGCAGCTCCGAACAATGTTTTTCCACACCTTGCTGTTGTAAAAGGACACCAGAGGACAATTGTTTCTGGCTGCGTGCCCAGCTGTGGGGCCAAGGCCAGGTCCTGAGCCGTGTCGGGGAATATGCCTGGTGACAGATGCTGGGGAGACCCGGGCTGCGTGGAGGTCCAGGGAGAGCAATTAGCACAAAAACGAAGCGGCTATGTCGTTAGCTGGTCTTTATTAGCCTCAGTGATCAGTTCAGAGGCCATTAGTCTCCTGTGATCAGTGCATTTCCTGCCACAGACCATTACTGGCATTTGTAACTGTGGATTCTACAGTATTTCAAGTAAATTGTTAACTGGAATTGTTCAGCTCCACTATTATTGACGCTAAGTAGTCGATATCACTCTGAACAAAACATGTCAGTTTGTCTCTGTTGACATGATCAAATTGAACGGGCATTAGACAGATTTTTACACCTGATAACCATCTTGACACATCCAGCGCTAGAATGTGGTGGACGGGTGGATGCTCTGCTGCTCATTGCTATGTTTGGAATGTTCCACAGTATGGCATTAAGCACACCTATCTTGCATTTATTAAATTCCATGAACTCCAGAGTTGCTGAAAAGTACCTTGAAAACTAATCATCCAAATGCTGCTCGCTTCTCCACAGATCTGACCGGTAACTTGGCCTGATGGCTCCACCTTCTTATCTCCTTGGAACTATATACGTTTAATGCTATAATGTGGAACATTCTATAAGCAATGCAATGGCTTTTACAAGTTAAGGTACATTTTAATGTCCTCACAGGGAAATTTGTCCTCCGCATTGGAGTTATTTCAGCCTCTAATCAACAAAGTCATAACGCGATATGTGTTTAAAACAAGGTTATTTGTTTAAATCACTTTCAACACATTTCCAATAAGCTTCCTGTGAAGGTTATTTGCTTAATTACAATATAATAATATACAAAATTGAGTTGGCATTGTTCCATGAAACATTTCAAATATGGTGATCAGGACAGAGTTTTTGAAACTGAGATGTTTCAACTGTCATTGGGAAGTTATTTTCAATCTGAAGGTTACAGTCTGAGAAGCTACAGTTACTCGAGCTGGATAATCCAGAATAATATCTCGCAATATTTTTTTATACTGATCGATATCAGTATAATCACTGTTTTCATTTCCCAGAGTTCAGATGGGCGTAATTGACAGGTGGACTAGCCAATCAGGGACAAGCATAGTTTGTTGTATCAAAACAAACATGGCTGCTTACAAGGAAAAAAGAAAGGAAATAATAAATAATAATCACAGGGACGGCAATGCATTGCAGATTTCTGCGGAATCAAAGAGCGAATCTCAAAATTCTGTCAATCTAGGAAAGAGTTTGATTTTGTTCTAAATATTAGATGAACAACGAGCTTGTTCATTTCACAATAAACAAATCTGATTGCACGGTACGTTTTGAGTTTGTCTCGGGGTATAATGGAGGATGGGGTGACCAGACGCATTCTTCTTACAAAATTGAAGTGTGTCTTCTGGATCCCAGGCAAAGAATGTATACTGCCTTGAGCTAAATTAGCCCTGCCCTAAGGTAGGAGGTTTGACCTGAACGTCTTCTGCTTCAGATTATGCCTTTGCAAAAATTGCATATTTGGAGCTGCCAAGTGCCCACCCATGTGCTCATGCTGTGTGTCACAGAACAGATTCTCCAGCCTAGTACAGGGTGCGATATCAGTAGCTGGTGGGTGGTTGTGGGACATCTTCTTGTACACCTTTCTTCTGTTGCTGTGATGCATGCTGGGAAAAATCCGCCCTCTATGTTGTTCCTCTGTTTTGCACGGGTCCGGAGAGACTTCCCTGCTAATGTTACCCTCCTGTTTTACAGCACTACTTCCTGGAACAGCCCCCCTACTAGTCATCAGATGCTACATTAAGGGAGCACTCTCAAGTCTTCCACTACCACTAAGGGCCCCTGATAAATAACTTATGGGGGAAGAGGATTCAAAACATCTCTCCTATTACCAGGCTCGATTCATTTTTTACAGTCCCCGGAGCCTCCCATCTGTCCTGCACTTCAAACGCATCTGAATGTGTTTCCCTATTCTATCCGCTGGGATGGATGTGAAGGTAGAGGCACAGGGAGTTTGGGCTAGAAGTGGGGGAAGGAATAGAAAAAAGAATATGACAGGAGCGAGGAGCTTTGAGCAGGCGAAAGTGCCGAAAGCATCGCTGCCATCATCTTTGTGTCTATTCTCCATGGAGGCATTTGAAGGAGCGGTAAAGGGAGGCAAGATTTGAGGGCACGGGATGAGCTGCCACTCTCTGTCAAATTATGCCTAAAAATTCTGGTTATTATGGAAATGTCCTTCTCTAGCCTGGCCGGGTCTGCCCATCTATGATTTTGTCTTCGGTCTGTTGTCATTTTAAAATAGTACATCTCTCAACACAACAATAACATTTCACCTGGTTTTTGTTGTGACAAGCCAACCAAAAAGAATAATAAGGCCATTAATTTGGGATGAAAGTTGTTATGGTAGCACTCTTGATCAGTTCAAATTAGACTTAACCGGCATTCAACTTTTCACTTAGAAATGAATACATTCTGTTTCCCTCCATTAAAGGGATTTTTACTGTTTTGAAATATGATAAACAGATAATGGACCAAATATTTTGCATGTAATAAAGTAAAATCTGTTTTGCCTCAGTACAGAAATATTGTAAAAGCTTCTATTTGAGTGAAAATGAGACCACATCGCTTTCTCTGCATCTGTTTATACATCTTTTTTCTCTTCGCAAAGCAGGAAGTGTGTTGTTAGCATGCTAATGTTTGTTAGCTTTGCACATAACGCCAAAACTTGCTCTGGGCTCAAAGACTCGTGAAAAGTGCTTATTAACTCATCACTGTGAATATTTAGGATAACGGGACTGCAGTAGGTATGTGAGTGATACATGTGACTGCTATCCACCTTATTCTGCCCCGCCCCCTTTTGCCTCTTTATGCCACAGATTCGCGCTCCTGTTGTTAACGTACTTTCGGCCGACAAGAACCCCGTTCACGCAAATGACAAACAAGGGAAAAGTCTTTGCCGCTAAAACATTATATAAAGTAGACTGATTTGAGTAAAATGTAAAACAAGTCATCAATGCATCGATTTCCGGGGCGGCCTGAAAATGGTTTTGCAGTCCATGTAGAACTTATTTTCTGTTGAGTTCGTCTTCCCCATCTAAACTAATACAACAGAAAAAAGATGGCGGCGCCCACGGCAACTTCCAGAATAAGGTCAATAAAGACTTTAAAATGAACTAGTTCTGTTTATAACGTTACAAAATAGTAAAAATCAGGTAAAATGGCTTTAAGTGTTGTATGCTATGCTATGTGGCAAAATAAACCTGGTGCACGCTGGCCGCATCTAATTGTTAAAACATTTTTATTGAACGGAAAAAAAATTAATAATAAATTGGAATAAGGGCTGAGTGTTGAAAAAATGCATGCAAGTAAATACTAGCCAAAGGATTTGTGAGATTTAAAAAACAACTTCCTCCTGACAGTTAGAAAATCCTGTGCTGTCTAATACATTTATTATTATGCAGGTTTGGTTTGGTTGTTGATGTATTTCACCCATGTCTGGCAGTACAAAAGGGGTGTCCATTAGGGTGTCTAGTCCCATAATCCTCCACACTGGGAGTCACATGAATGTGGGAAGCAGATGGGAGGAGACCAATCCTGGGTGGAAGATGGCCATTTTCAAGTCACATAACGAGACAAACAAGCAAAGCAGTGCTTGTAATTTGATGGTGATGTCAAAAGTAATTGTCTTTGATGGCAGGGGTGGCAAGCAGGGCCGTGATGTGTGGGACTAGAAGTGCTAGTTATGGAATATAAATTGGTGCTGCCCATTTTCTGAAGGTTGAAAATACACGTTTTTGAAAAGCCATCAGTGATTTAGTCAAACGTCTTATCAACGTAAATGGATTTTATGTTGGCAGTGAGAGTGCGCCTAACGACATATCTCACCAGTTATAGGGGAACAGCACACGTATGTGACATGTATGGATTTTGATGGAGTCAAGATGGCTTTCAGTGATCCCTTTTATTGAGACCATGAATCTCAAAGCCTGTGAATCAGCCCCATTCACATCTCCGGCAAATTCAATTTAAGCTTCAGATCAAAGTGAAAAATGTGTGAAAGCCATTTACTCTGAGGTAATATTCAGGTATGACAATCTGATTTAACCACACGACTATGAATGTAATTACTACGGACACTACTTTACGATTTCAGAAAGCAAGGTAATTTATTACTGAACACTTTGGATATAAAACATCACTAATTATTGATCACTGCACATAGTAATATAAAAAATTAGAAGAAGGTATTTCAACATTTTGTCCGCGTGCATCTCTTTCTATAAGCTTTTAAAGGGATAAGCTTTTTCACCTGATAATAATGAGCATGCGGTGAGAGGCCCCCATGACCTCTTTAGCCCAAGCTTGGCACTAACAGCCCTTTTTATCAAACCAGTACACAAGAAGGCAAACAGTGCGGGGAGAGTTTGGGTGAGCCTGGGTGAACATAACAAGCCAGGATCTACACATTTAAAGGTACTGCTTAAAATTTATGGAGGCATGTTTGGATGGGGGCCGCGGTGAACAGCTTGGCCAGCTGAGCAACATCACAGCGGGACGCCTAATAAGCCCCGTGCAATTTTTCACCCCATATTTTATCAATAAAAAAGCAGTTTAAACAGCCTCCCCCTGAACCACAGCCGCTGCACTGCCTGCCATCTGGAGCCCTCTTTCATTTTATAATCCAACTGTCATTAAAATGCTTCTTGGCAGTTTACAGCTCGTTCCCTCTGTGCAGATGTGGAAGCGGTCTTCAGACGGGGCCCGCTGATCAAAGCACTCAGGCTGTCAGACAGAACACTTACCACCCCCGGGCTGCCTCTGGTCCTGTCCTGGACTTAATGCTTGCCATTATTTATTTATTTCCCCACTTCACTGTTTATCAGGTGCACCGCTCCCTGCTGCGCTCAGGTCAGATCCGGAGACGGGCAGCAGTGGCCCAGGGCTCTGAGGCGTGAGGAGGAAGTTATAGGCTGGAAATGCTGTTTACCAAATCACTGTAGGGTAGATAGGGTAGAGTAGGTGGAAATATCTATGTCTGTTCAACGGTGAATACAACCGCTTGCAAAACAGCTACACCAAGCAACGGTCTGCATAACCTTTAAATCATTACTATAAAAATGAAAGAATGCATATTCTGCCACAGTGACGTTTTGAGTTCTTGCGTTCCGTCATCAAAAACATACCTGGAGTTGCATTCAGCTGCATTCACGCTGTTTTGAGGAATGTTCATTAAAAAATCCTCCCCCCTCCGAGCGTCAAAAACACTTCCTGCTGAACTCCTTGATCTGGGACGTATTTTCAGATCATCTACGTCACTTATCCAAGAATCTTCTGCTGTTTAAAGTCCTTAAATCATTGCCAAACTTGTTCTGAGCATTTCTTCCATCTAAATACGATCACTGCTGCTAGCTTAAAGAGATAACCTAGCTAAATTGTGTAAGCACTTGGATTTTTGTTTGTTTGTTTGTTTCAAAACATGAGATGGCAAATTAAAGGCATTCAAGAGCATGTTTAAAGGCTAATAAAAATATGCACAATATTTTTGCTTTAAGTAAAGTAATCTTACAATACAGTTGCCCAAATGTTCTTCTGATTAGGGCTGCAGAATTTGGGATTTGATTGATTTTTCTGATCAGAACTGCGATTATATTTGCGAATTGTGTTTTTAATTCTGGAATTCTGTTCTAAGTTTAGGTTTAAGTCTAACATTTTAAACACTTCGAGGAGAATTGAGAGAATGACTACAATTATAATTATATTTTGTTGTTTCTAGAGAAAATGATGGTACTTCAAAAATGGCAGCCTTTGGGATTTGCTAATTATTAAAATTGTGACTTCGATTCGATTTGGATTAATAGTGCAGCCCTAATTCTTCATCCGATCTTAGTAAAGACAACACAAATAGCGATAAACTATTCCTACACCATCCTATGATAAATTCAAACGCTGCATAGCTCTACTATAATTTCAGTAAAAAATGATTCTGAAACACATTCTAAATTGTAATCCCTTTGCAAATCAAACGGCAACTGCAAACTGCCAAATATGTTGCTAAGAATTACTGCTCAGTTACCAGAGCTATATGTAGGCTTTGTGCACTAATAACATGAGCGTTCTTGGCAGCGGCGCAAAGGTGATGGCAGCGGGCTCAAGCTGCTGGCGTTGGCTCTGGATCATATCACAGCGGCACTGCCCGGAGACAGCTCACTGATGTGGCATGGCGCGGCTGCCGTGAATGCTCGGACCGGGTGTTGATTGAGCTCCCTTGAAGCCACTGACGAATGCTGCCTTTGTCTGGCAGTTGTCCCACAGTAAGAGCTGGGGCCATATTCCGCCTGTCAGTGCCATGTGTTCGCTCCCCTCAAAGCACAGCGGTTGATGCCACTGGAACCATCACCACCGCCATCTCCTCTCCATCCTAACTCTCTCACATCCTGGCCCCTGGCATCTCTGCGGGCGCCCGGGAACTAGCAGGTCTGCACTAATGAAGTCAAATTAATTTAATGGATGCCCGGTGCCGCCTGTGTCTGTGGCGCTTGGCAGGGGCGAGGTTTTATGGCCCGTCTCTGTCTGGCTGCGGCTCCCCACACCCCCCATGCATAACCACAAGCTGCCGTATACCTCTTCGGCACGCCAGGCCAAGTCACGGTTGTGCCAGTGCACCGTTTGTGACTGCTGTTCTTTCAGGTGCACAAAAGCTGAATTCATCACCAGAAAGAATCCAGGTGAATAAACTAATTAATGATATGCCAGAATATGAGAGAACACAAAACTAGACAACTTCAGATACCCAGGATCTGAGAAATATATGGTAATAATGATATGGTAACGGCAGTGTATGGTTGTGATATCTTGTAGGGCTGCACAATTGCGATTTTTCGGACAAATATTGCGATAGATTTGCGATTTATGTTTTCATAGGATTCTGTTCAAAGTTTCCATTTAAATGCGTCCAAGAGAATTGACAAAAATACTGAAATAGTCAAACTAATTTAACTAATAACTAACTAACTAACTAATAAGAATTATGTATTTCAGAACATGTTTGTACAGATCTAAACTACAGGGTTAGTATTTTATGCAGAATAAGACAGGATATTTTGTTTGTACAGGAAATTATGTTACTTGCAATTGCAGTCTTTGTGATTTGCCAATTGCATCCTTTCAAATTACGATTTGGATTTGATTGTAATTAATCTTGCAGCCCTAATATCCATAAATGATTGGGTGTCTGCAGGCAATCCCATTGTATAAAGGACACTCCACTTTATTCTTGAAGATGAGTTTGTTATATATTATATTGTACTTTGTGGCAAAATCATACCGCTGACAGTACAGTATTTGATTAACTGCAAAACCATATGTAAGATTCAAAAGTCTTAGTGTTGGCAGTCCTTCCCGTGTCACTTTGTTGTATTAAAAAGTGGTTTTAATTCTGTGCATGGACCCGAAAATGAATACTAGCTGTGTGCCAAAGGGTTTGTGAGAGCTAAGAACTAGTTAAATACCTCCTTCCTCTCTCCTTTTGTGGTTAGAAAATCTGGAAATGCAGCTTTAATATTCTCATAATTGCTCGTAGTGTTTGAGGCATTTATTTTCACGTCTTTTTCATGGTAGACCATAACGTTATTGCGATAAATTTTGCTCTTTTCCGGTTTGTTAAATATGTTGTTGTCCAGTGGCATCCCTTACCCCTTCTCCCCAGCTCTAACATCCAAAATCCCCTTGTTAACATCTAGTCTATGCTTTTACACAATAATTATTTTCTCTTCCTGTAATCTTTCGAGCCATGTACCTTTCCCTGGCTGCCCTAGATCAAAGCGGCTGGATCAGTGCACGGGGGACTGCAGTGGCTTGGGTTTTTGGCATAATTGAAGGCAGCTGGCCCCACTGTGTGCATGCTCTCCAGGGTTTCTCTGCTTTCCACATCACAAACATTCGCCCATGGAAAGTTCCTCTGCGAGCCCAAGTGACGTGCCGGTATACAGGGCTTGAGGTTTGGCCGTTGCCCACCCGATCCGCAGGCATCCGCGTGTTTAGAAAGACTGGAGGTGCTCAAGTGGTGAGCTAAAGAAAGGGATATGCCTGCTCTGTGGGTGGGAGAGATGTTCAGTCATGCTGCTCAACATTCTTTATTGTCCTTCAACACCAATGTACAAATCTAGACACAAGCCATTGAACGCTTGGGGTCGCTCCAAAGCTTATAAAAGAGTGTAAAATTTTGCTAAATCAACATATAATAATACTTTACCGAAAGACGAAAGAATAAAGCAACATCATAATGGAGGCAGATCCACATTGAGACAGATAAACTGAATTAAAGAAGTTGAAAACACACCAGGCATCAACTAATAACAACTTTTTCATTTCTATTTTCATTTGCAGTGGAAAATCTTTAATAATTCTTGGCAAAAACCAGAATGAAGGAACATAAAGCATTCTGTGACTTGATTATTGCGAATGATAAACACTTAAAAACCTACATACAACCAGCCATACAGCTATAGACTAGAGTTAGAATAATTTTCATTGCCAAGTAAACTACATTTATTACACTGATTGATTTATTCCTGTCCCAACAGAAAGTAACTGACTTGACATCAATTTCTATATTTATCCTAATTGCATTATGCCATTTTGTTGCGGAAGGAAAGGCGAGTCTTTTTTCATTAGAAGTCTTGAGCGGAAAAGCCAAGTCTGACACAGAGTTTTAGTTTGCCAGCTTTAAACACACTCCATGTCTGTCTTGCGTTTGGAGCTCGCCGAAAATGTGCAAGTAATTACAGCCAAACCATGTTTATTGAATAAAACCCACTTAGGCATTATGTTTATGCACGATCAGAAACACTCACATCTCACATCCACATAAGACTGTGCCGTTTTTCCTCTTTTCCACAACATCTGCACCCAATATGGTGTCGATTTTGCTTTTATTACTCATGTGGAAAATGTATATAGGGCTTGGATTGTTATTCAAACATGAGACATTTAAAAACAATCTTGAGATGGGTTGCGTTTGGGGCATCGTGGACACATACTGAAGACATTATAGGCTTGGTTGAGAGGTTTGTGTGACAGGGAAATGTAGTTAAAACTAGTCCTAGCTTGATTATATTGAAATAACAACACAGATTTACAGCTGAATATCCTCCGCATTAGCCTATAACCTAACATGGTGTCAAACGTATACTTTGTGATGTCTGTTGTCATTAAACGTATGCCATGCACCTAAATACATCGCATGGTCGACGTAATATGGCGCAGCTGGAGTGACAACTTGTTTGATATGGCGTGCCTTGCTTTTTGTATCACCGTATCATTGAACTGACGAGAACTCAAGCAGAAAATTGTGCAATCAAGCATTTCACCTTGCCCTCGCAGAAAAAAAAGAAAAAGAAAAAATCTCCGCCCCAAGACAGTTGGGGAAAACAGTGATGGATTTGGTTGAAGGTGCAGGAAAACATAGCAAACCTTGGTGTTCATCGAAGCAACAAAACCTCCTTCAATAACACAACGTTGAGCATGGCTGAGTGGTGACAGTTTCTCTCACAAGGAGTTAGCGGCTAAGACAGGTATGGTGGTGCGTGTGCTATGATTTTTACTGAACAAAGGAACGCCTATTTGTTCTATTAACACAGCCTGCCAACACTAACAGCTTCACGGCGAGGAGGCACTAAGCGAGGGACGATTACACTCTAAATGCCATGTTTGGCTTTCACACCTTCTCTGAGCTGAGTGGTTGATGTGGTGGTTTGGCTGGTCACAACTTTTCTACTTTCATCGCCAATTCCGTCGTTGGTGTTAGCCTTTAGGAAAGCGGTTGAGCTGCAGGCTTTGGTAATGCAGTAGCTACAGTATGTCTCGCTGGCCAAAGATGACAAGTATTGTAAAAGACAAGTCTCTCTGCAGATGTCAGTTGGCTGTGTCTGTTGGCGAGCCCTGAAGTACGCCAACTCGTTCTGTCGTCAAGTCGCTCCTACCCAATGTGCACTTGGGGTCGGGTGTCAACACTCTGTACGCCCTTTCACTCAAGGTATACACTATATCCAATGGGCCAGTTTGGGGGCGGTAATATAGAAAATAAAAGTAGCCAAAAATGTATTATGAGTTGGCGAAGATGAACAATGGTTAAATAGGAAGAAATATGTATTTTATCGATCGCAAACCTTGAAGAAAGACCCAGCGTTGGCTGTTCAACCCTGCTTCACTGTGGCGTCTGAACAAACACTGATCAAAAGCTGTCTGCACGCCTTTACACATGTGAATAGCGACGTGCCAAAGAGTTTTTGAAGGCTAGGAAGTATTTAGATTTAAATGCAAGGTCATGGAGCTTTAATACTTGTATACATGTGTTTTTGGAAGCACGCTAAAGTTACCACTTGGATTTATCCAGAATAGAACAGAATATTTTTTATCACTTTCTAGAGAGTGTCTCTTAGTGTTCAGTAATAGCATATCTTACTACTACTATTCAAATTCTCATCAAAAGCCCATTACTGGCACAAAAAAATACTGACTGTTAATCGCGCATCAGAAAACAATTCTCACAAGATGTGAAAATTTTTTTAAAAAGCACTATGAAATATCTGGTCTCTTGAAACATACTTTTGTGGCCAATTTAAGTTTGACACAGCTGGCTCACAAACAACACAACAGTCTTAAGAAGTCATCTTGGACTTTATAGACCGATCCAAATGTGCTCCTGATCACCACATACGTGTGCACTAAATGCACACCAGATGTGCGTCTCCACAAGCCCAGCACACATGATTTGAAGCCGTCTAGAAATGAGAGCATGTTGCAAACAGCCCCATATAAATTAATGGGATAAGTGTTTCCAGGTTTTACTGTAATAGCTGCAGAGGGGGATTGTGAAACCACCTGAAGAAAATATATTGCATGTTTGCGTTTGGCACGACCACAAAGCAACAAGTCATCATTATTTCCCAGTAAAATGTTAATTATTTGGCTAAATCTAATAACAACCTAAATCCTTACCAGAAGGGCAAAGAAAATTGAGAGTCTTTCCTTGTTATGTGTACTTTCTGCTTTGTGTTACTCCAAAAGAACAATGTCGACCAAAAATGTGAAATCAAGAAGCTAGACGGACGGAATAAGACAAAAGCTAGTCCAGAAAAATGACATCTCCATATTAGGCCTGTGTTGCCGGCGTCAGTTCTAATTTTGCGGCGCCTGTGGGGAGCTGAATGCAAGCCGTCAGCTCCAGTCTCATCTCGTTCCTCCTCCATTTTGAATCAAGGCCGGCGAGTCCCAAGCTGGGGAAAGGAATATTACTGGCAAATTGGTTTTAGATTAAAGGAGGTGGCGGGGCATTCTGCTTTCTCAGCTCTTTCCCAGGTGCACTTAATCTAATTTCATTAAAGAGATGAGGACGGATGATCACTTGTGTCAAAACATTAAGCCAGTCCGTTTAAGCCATGCATATGAAAATGTTAAGTTTGTCAGTGAACCTGGTGGGTGGCCTGTTTGTTACTGAATATTATTGGACTTAGCGACCAATCGAGGCCTGGCAGAGCTGCAGGGGGCAGAGGGAACACTCAGTATATAATCATACACATTAATATACATGGAGATCTACTGTATTACTGAGTCCACTGGAATATTGCAACAAGATGGAAATGTTAGGCTTTGCTTTTTGATGAATTATATACAGTTGACAGTTTTTGGCAACGTCTTCTGACTTGGAGCAATAGGACGACAGCACCATATGTAGTATGTGTGCTTCTTCAGAACTGTATCCCAGGTGTGGGAAAGTTAGTATGCCCCCTCGTCCTGATTTACAGTGGGCGTGTTTATGGATCTCGCTGATGCGAAAATCTGTTTAAATCACATCACGTCACAGTAACACCACTGACACTTCTGTGGAAGGCTACAGTGTGCAGCTGAAACTAACCATCAGCATAAAATCATATAAGAAGGCCTACTGAACCTATTAGGACCATTTTAGTTGAATTGTTTACTACATTAAAGAAGACATAATATGCCCTTTTCAAGTAGTTGGAAACAATTATATGAATCATTAATTTATGTTTTAACCTAAAATGCAGAATTAAGAGGTCCTGCTCCTTCATTGCCAATTCAAGCAAGCAGGCCGCAACATGAATCAAAAGTAAGTACGGTCTGTGGGTGGAGATAAGGGTAGGTGAAAACTGAAATTGCCTGACTGCTCAAATGCAGGACAATGTAGGACAATACAGGATTACTCAAACATGCATGAATCAACCAAAATAAACAATTTCATTAATTAACTATACATTTTGTGTTGTTGTTAGCCTTTAAACATGCGCTTGAGTACCTTTAAAAAAAAAAGTATGAACTAAATGAACATCTGTTTCTCTGCTGTCCCCCCTCCACTTACTGAGCTTATGCAAGCAGTGGATGGCGCCTAGCACTTACACAATTTAGTCATGTTATTAGCAAAGGGACTGCATGAAATCCTAATGCAGCCCAACAGTTGCAGTGACCATGTTTAGACGGCAGAAATGCTCAAAAAGAGTCTGGCGATGATTTAAGGACTTAAAACAGCCGAAGATTCTCAGATAAGTGACGTCTAAAATCGGAAAAACATCATCAGTTGAAGAAGTTTAGCAGGGACTGTTTTTGACGGTCGGAGGGGAGAGGATTTTCAAACCAATATTCCTTAAACTAGTGTAAATGAAGCTGAATGCAACTCCAGGTATGTTTTGCAGGCAGAACATTGTTAGAACATGGTTAAAAGCTCAAAAAGTCACTATAGCATAACGTGTCCTTTAATAATGAAGTAGAACCCTTTCAACATGGTTAAAAAAGTCAATTTTGTATAATGTTTCTCCTTTAACCTAGACACAATCATATGCAACCATTTTAATTTAGATTTTAGTATACCAGATGCCCATTCTGACAGTTTATCCACACTTGGGACCACCCAGATTCGTAATCCCTTGTAGTCGAAATGTTATATTTGACAGCCCATTTAAGACTTAACTTTATTATATTTATTGTATTTAGAATGTTACACTCCCCAGTTTGCTTGACTCACATAACATGCTGGTTACGTTTTTGACCATGATAGCATGCAGCGCAACAATTAGCCACAACCAAATTCCTCTCAATGGGAATTCTTGCCAAGCTGATACTGCTGCTGTAAGCCTGCTGCCTGTGCCTAGTTGTAAAAGACATAACTCCAATGCATCATGTGGGAGGATAGCGCTGGCTGTCGAACCATTACAGATAAGCCACAGTAAAGATGCTCCAACACAGCGATATGGCATTCAGTCTGCACACAGCGGGGAGATAAGGAGGCCAGAGGAGGAATTAACGTGTCAATCAAGTTCTGTGAGCTGCACTGGCAGACGATTACACTCGGGCCTTACCACAGGCTCATGGGACCAGATGTGGTAATGGTCCTTGGAGACTCCGCAATGACACGGATACTCTCTCAGCTGAGTGACTGCCCGGCAAATAGGACCAAATAGAATTATCCCAGTCTGGTGTCCACTGTGTCCATCTTCGCGGTGGTATGAAAGCCATGGTAACCCACCTGACACCTGGAGGCAAATATAAGCGGCCCGAGCTAACGTTTCAATGATAATGTACTATTTGCACAGGAAGAAAGGATCTCAAGGAAACTGGAGGAGGCGGCGAGGACAGTAAAGTGGACATCTAATGGAGATCAGATGACACTTGAGCGGAGTGTATGAACAAGCAGCAAAGGGATAAAGTCCCCTCCATTGCTTCTATGCCTCTCCAATGAAAGAAAATGATCATTTCGCTGTGAAGAATGTCAGATGTGTCAGGAGTTGACAGGACAGGAGTGCTTGATAGATCACAGGTGCAACACAGACGAGTGGAGACGTATTTACCCGATGTAAAGCAAGAAGGTATACTTTTCACTTTCAAATCTCGCTAAATTACCTGGTTGAGCCGCCAATCTGCAGTGCAATTGACCGGCATAACAGTTCAAAGCCAGACTAAGGGAGTGGACTGTGTTTAAATTCAAAACAAGTCCATAATCTATTCCATGACAAACCCACACATAGTCTAGAATAAATAAACCATACTGCAATGACCACATGTCTATTATTACATACAATGCCTTACACTTGTGTTATCATAGTCTGAACCGAGAGACTTTTACGGCCTGCACATAGATGCCCCACACTCAGACACCCCTGCTTCTTTTGCTTAGTGGTTAGTGATTCTCATGGCTCAGCACCCTGTATAATTGAATGCTTACTCTGTAGAAATAATCAAGCACAAACAATACAAGGAGAATTTGAAATAATTAAGCACAACGATACATAGGGGAATTATTAACGTGCATATCTTTTAAAGTAAATATTTTTTAGACAATATAGGCTAACATCTTTACAATAATAAATGATTTAGAATTGGGTGGTTGTGGATGAAAAGACAACACATCGATCTACTGCTACTTTACATATTTATGGACTATGCAAAGGGATTTTGGAGGAATTAATCTTCACTTAAGGTTTTATTCCAAGACAGGCGTTCCAACTTTTTCGTTTTTAAATGTTTTTCAAAATAGGTTTAGGTTAGGGTTAGGTTTAGGAAGTTAATTTGGTTAAGTTTAGGGTCTGCAGATACACCCTTTTCTACTATACAGGCGTGACAGTGTTTCTCAAAGCACTTTTATTCATTCTTTCCATACTTGGTTGGTTATGGCAAGCTACTCACTCACACAGCACATTCATACATAGACAAGGTGTGTGAAGTGTCTGCCAAGGAACACAACGACAATACTGACCGGTCGGAGCAGGATTTAAACTGGTTGGTAAGCTTTAACCACTTAGCCACTGCCAATAAAGTCATGTCTACGGGATATGGTTTGTTTATCATTTCCAAAACTAAATTCCAAATTTATCCACTGACAGCTGTCTGAGAGATGACCTGCAGTCTCCAATGTATTCCGTTCTGACAGGCGGCAGAAACACATCAGCGGATGCTATCTCAAGCATCGCTTTGATGGCTTCCCCGTTCTGGAGTGACTTTTCTGCGGCGTGTCACTTTTACTCACAGACAGTGGGGCTGATTGCACCCCGGGCCACACCTGGAAACAATATTCTAATTACGTTAATCTGTAAAATCCCAGCGACGTGGCGTTCAGGTGCCGCTAATCTGATGTGAAGGCAGGCTTTGTTGCAGGGAGGATACAGGAGGAGCGGCACCTGTTTGGGCACAAAAATATGGCTGTCGAGTTATCCACAGCACGGAAATTACAAATGACAGTCTCTATCTGTCCTTCCACACAACGCAATCTTACAGTGTTTTCCTTTCCTAATTTTATTGATGACCTGAGCGTCTTTTAAAAGGAATGTCGTCGACCATTTGATACAGATAATTTCATGGTTACAGAAACTATTTTGGAAAACAAACGGTCACTGCTTCACAAGGAATAATTTAGACTATAATTGGGTCGACTGGTTACTGTGGAGTACACTGTTAGCAAATGCAACTTGTGCCAGTTAAGTTTTCTTTGACCGCATTGAATACATTTTGAGCCTCACACTCAATCTTTCTTAATAGATAGTCTTTAGCATTTCACTAAATTAGAGTCATTAACTTTATTACAGAATTTGTTTGGGAAAACAAAGGGTCACTGCTTCACAAGGAATAATTTAAACTTTGGTTGCATCAGTTTTAGTTGTTAGTTGTTTTAATTGACCAGTTATGGTGGAGTTATTCACATTCACATTAAGCATTACATTGTGACCACATGCACACACACATTAATTTCCCATGTGTATAACTTGGGGCAAGTTCACCTTTCTAAGACCGCAATGAATATATTTTGATACCGCGCCACAAATTTCCTCTCGAAAACAAAATCAAATTCTCATACAGTTTGTGCTAGTCCAAGTCCAAGCATATACATTTTTGTGCATACATAAAAACAACAGCGACAGTAGAACCAAAACTAAACTTAAAGTGCATATGACAGGTTCTCATGTTTTTCTAATTATTACTTGGTTTGGTGGGATCGAACCTGTAGTAAATATTTATTATAGTTTAACATCAGTCAAGTGGCAGATTGTAAAGAAAAGTTGAAAAATAAAACTTGAAAATTACAGGAGGTAGTGCTGAGTTCTAAAATGGTACACGACATTCCAACCAACAATTTACACATAGCTTGAACAATTATCCAACAATTTAAACAATCATTTAACAAAAAGTGTTTTGAGGTATTTGTCGAATCATAACTATATGATATAACATAACTACTTAATCTTGGCCATTGTTTACCATATTGTTGCTAGGTAACAGTTGTGAAATTACCTCTACATATGTCATTACAGCTGCTCATGTCCAGCAGAGTCAAACGGGAGAAAAATAGTCAAACATTTTGAGTAAAATCTAAGTAATTATGTTCAATATGTTTTAGTGAAATGTGCAGTCTGACCTGTCATATGCACTTTAAATACTAGAAACCCATTCTACTCCAAACAATACAACCTAAATTTAAACAATACCGCCGTGCGCTTGTTATTTTTCTTTGACACCTTGTTGTTGCATTCGGTGTCACAGTATGAAACCTTCATATATTGAATGTCAACATTTGTGACACGATATGAAAGTGTTGCGTTACAATAGAGCAGGAAGAACTCACCCTCCGCCTCCCCCCTTCTCCCTCCCGCCTGCCTCGACCCCCCACTGCGAGGCACATCCACCGTATGGAGACTGACAGCCCTTGCTACGTCTTTCCGTCGTGTCAACTAGCTCGCGCCCTCAGTTCCTCCTCGCTTCAATGAAGAGATAAAAGCCTATTGACTTGCCGGGCTACAGTTAATGCAAATTGGGCCCCGCTATCAATGTATTATTTATGGGGTAGAGCTGCCGACGTTTTCCACAGAACTGGGAGCTAGGCTTACAGGAGATTAGGCATGCTATCTCATTCATTTAGCGCCGAGTAATTGCTAAAGCATGGAGGAATTAGGATGCTCGAGGTTCCCCCAAGGCGCTTCATCTTGTAACCAGGTGGCTGCCGTCGGCCAACCACCTTCACGTGTGAGATAAATAAGGTACAAAGGAGTGAGACCCAAAGGCACTGTGGTATAGTCAGGATGTATAATTTATGTAATATTCACTAAATAGTATCGGAAACTGCTGTGGAGCTGATTACAGACAGACTTGTTTATCCATCCAACTCCCTCGAGACATTCTGTGTGTATTTAATGTTGTTACAATTTGTCATTAAGAGTAGAATCATCTGAGGTACGGTGTAAAATAACAAACACATTTAATAATAAAAAACAGCAAGAGAACACAACTGTTTATTTTTGTACTAGTGTGTGTCTGTTTTGAAAATGGACTTGAGATCGGAATAAGGATGAATTGATTGTGTTATTTCTGGCATGTTTGGTCAATGCAGGGGACAAAAATGTTAAGTTCTTACAGCCTTGGAGTGATGTGTTTTGAACAGCTATGCACGCAACCTGGTACTTACGCTTACAATCTATCCTATTCATTTAATGCAGCAGCAAATTAAAAAAAAATCATTTTGTTATCTGCAGACAGCACAGACACATGGTTATTCATCACATTTGCCAACAAGTAATAACTGTCAAAATCTAACTTCAAACTCTTCACTTATAACTGTGGGATTTGTGGCTTTTGACGAAACTTAAAAATAAAATAAAAATTCTTGTGGCCCACAAGGTTTTGGTGCATTACTGTCCAGAATGACGTTAGATTGAAAGAATGTTTATCCTGAGGTTATTAGCATGTAACGGCTCTAATCGCTAACAGTAACAATCTATACAAAACACTTCAACACGTGGTAATGTTTTCTAACCAGACTTATGTGTTAGTCACATGTTGTCAAGTCGCCAAAAAAGCTCTAGTTTTTCAGAGTTTACCATGTTTGAAGGCCAACGATTACTTACCCATTGAAAACATATTAGTGCTAACTTGTGTAATGGTACCGAGCAAATGGAACAACACTGTTTTGTTTACAAACTCTGGAAGAGTCTATTGGTCTATTACTGTAAGTATGAGTAAAAGTAATGGGAGTAAAGTTAACCTGAATTCTTGAGATCCAAAAACGTCTGCATTGTTTTCATTTTGTTCTAATGCAACAACTACTGCTTCCATTCATTCATTCATATATAAGTATTACTGTATACCACTGTTGTCTGCTACCAATGCAGCTATAGCCAGTGTTAGCCACACAGCTCCAACTACTTTTAGAACAAGGCAAGGATGAATTATTTGTGTGTGAATAAGTACATGCCGGTTATCTCACATATTGTTCTCTAAATGCATGCAAATAGGTCTATAATAATTAAATATATAGCGATTAGCAATAGCCCATTAACAACTTAAACTGAAGAGTGTAACGGCATCTGAATGCTGTTGTCTGTCTAACCAGTCTAGTTTATAACTTTTTCCAGTTTTAGACTTCTTTTTCCTTGAGAGCTCAGATTTGTTATGCCTCATCCCTATGACTTGCACATGGCAGGTGAACAAACCCAAACACCAAAAGCAGCCTTACCTTGTCGTCAATGTCAGTCTCGCTGTCACACTGCAACAGAAAAGAGACACAGGAAATATATAAGGAATTATTCATTTGTGCCCCCCTGCTAGCAGCTCATAATCAGTGCAGATGTTATTTTTGTATGCACCCTCATTCACTGTCAGCTTTCTTCAGCGCAAAACCGCAAAAGGATGAAGAGGGGAAGGAAACGGTGGCAGTGTGCGAGTGAGTAAGAGAGAGTCTGTTTCAAAAGCAAAGTATTGTGGTGTTTCAGTCTACGATTCAATGTTGCAAATTTACAAAAGACGAAGAAGTGAATGCAACACATTGACTGGCTTGTATTAAAAAATAGTCCATGATGGCTTATCGTTTAGCCTTTTAAGAGTGCAATGGGTGATAGAAGCTCAAGGACACCGTGAGCTGGTGAATAGCTTTTAAGAGTGGCGTTTCTGACAAGCAGCATTTTAATTTGTTAGACAGTATAACAAGAGAACTCGGATTCTCAAATGCGACCAAAGGCCAAATTGTCTGCTATTGAAGGAAAAAGTGAATTGGATTTTCTTAGTTATTACAAGTCGTTTTCCTATTAATGCTCGCAGTGATCAGGCAGTGGCATTACTATTAAAGATCAACAGATTACGAACAGTAGTGCCACTGCCTTTCATTTATTCATGGCAGAAAGAGCTTTACAACGAATGCAAAAATGTATTCCATTTGAGGATATGGGAATTGTATTCTCAATGATTTCTGCTACAATAGATTCAAAGCTTCTTTTTGCAGCAGAATCATGCAAACTGCTTTCAATAAATCATACTGGGTTAGTACTTTATAAAGCACATGCAATGAAACTTAAATGCAAATAGAGCATGGCATGGTTTTGTTGCCTTAGTTTTCTGGAATAACAAATACAAAACAACAGATAATGACATGGAGGTATTTAGTTAGTTTTAGTTAGTTAGGATTCTCAAAGGCTAAATGCTAACAGAGCCTGTGCTAAAACATATCTGCTTTTCATGGGTTTCAGGCAAATGATTCCTTCTTGATTTGATGTTTTTGTGATGATCTTTCCCTGTTCAAAAGAGCTAATATTTTTATTTGAATTGCACAATTGCTATGACAAAGCAAGACCACTGCTATGCCAAATCCGTCAAATTGGGAAGGAATCCTAAACCCATTAACATAGGAGACATAGTTTGCATTCAGTCAAATAGCTAGGAAAGTATGGAATTCAAATCACCACTGCTAGCACTAGTTTGTAATCAAATCATATCATTTTCTCAACACGGCCTACTGAGCCTTCTACAATTATATTCCAAACATTCTTCTTAGGTCCAGAATAACATTCAGTTAAGATGCTTAAGAAGTTGTGTAATCAAACGCACGGCTGTTGCTGTCTATCCCACTGAACCTCACAACAGGATGCATGAGGGCCAGAGTAGCTCAAGCGAAGAGCCGCACAGACAGAGGAAGGGGCCCCTGGTGAAAAAGTGCCTCCAATCTGTCAATTAAGTCCCTGTGGCACCATATTTAAGTGGGCTCTCTTTATTTAGTTTGACTCCCTCTCTGAGTTGAGCACAAAGACGAGGAGGCCAGGTCAATGGAGGCACAGCAGCCTTTTGTCAAAGAGTGCGGTGGGTCCAAATGTGTAATTAAGTAACGAGAGTAATCAGTGTAAAGGGCTCAGTGGCCAGGATCGGAGAGAGGAGGAGGAGCGGGGTTTCCAGGTTACTTCAATGTGAATACAAGGGAAACAACAGGAGCATAGACTGAGTATGTCTTGGTTTTCTGTAGTGACCCCTGAATAAAATAGGAGGAAAAGATGAAGAAAATATCATCAAAGTTGTGAATTCTCCACCTCAAACTTTTACATTATTGTTTATTTGTGTGTTTTTAACTTGCTGTCCTATACATTGTCCTTAGGCGATTTGAAAGGCGTTTTTAAATAAAACGCATTATTATAATCATGATTATTATAGCGTAATGTGGTCTTTTACTAGTAGACAATATTAAAACGGTTCAGAACCTGCTCAGAAAATGTGTTTTACTGCTACAGCACATTATTATTACAGTAAACCAATGCACCACGCTATGCCATACAATTGCTTCGACTATACAGTTAGATGCTTACATGTGTAGTGTGTGGAGACTTTTTAATGCATGCACATTTCCATATACATTTGTCAGTCAGCTCTCTGAGAAAATGTTTACAAACCCTAATTTAGGGGCTTGGGCTTGTCAAAAGACGTTCATTACAGACTGCTAGGCATTAAGACTGAAAGTGGCTTATGCTTACTGTCAATCAATTCCCCATTCAGCCTGAGAATTCTGGACAAATTAATTGTTAGTCATTTCTATGCAGCTTGTTAGAGCCACATCACAACCTGTAATCATCGCTATTTGTTCGCACAGCACCCATTTTATCCACAAGGAAACACATTCAAACCCTGGTCTAGAGAGATGTGAAAATTACAAAAAAAAGGAAGGGGAGAAAAGGAAAATTGATCTGGATTGCACCTTCACCCGGCCTCAAGGAGACTAACGAAAACATATTTTTAGCATGCAGCTTGTCAGACCATCTCCCAATGTCTGCAAAACTCCACTGGTTTAAACTCTGGGTGATTGAGAACCGACTCAATCTATTCCCAGGTTGCATGCTTGGCCTTGTTGTTGCAGAAGTAGCCATGACACGAGAGATGAGGCCTCACAAGCCCGGAGCTGGCAAGAAGGAAAAATAATATTACAAGAGCACAGCATGAGGCTTATCCTTTTACAAGAAGCATAGCACTGCCGCCGAGTGTGAAGACGAATGCTGGCTGTAGCTCAGACAGAGATCCACCGCGACACAGCACAGCGGGGAAGGCAGAGGCATAAGGGGGAACTGAAAAGCAGTGGGAGAGCCATCATAGAAAAGACAAGATGGATGCAGGGAAGTAAAAGTATAATTGTGTTTTGGGTTTTGTTTAAGGAAAGGTTAAGAATGTGTCAAATGTTTTGTGGTTGTTTAAAAAGCCCCCTCACAGAATGATAGAGTTTCATTTCAAGTCTGGGCCGTCTGGTCTTTACCATTGCTGACCGTAATTGAGACAAATTATAGACGTACTATACATTTTCTGGTACATAGTTATTATCTATGACCCACGTAAACTATTGTGTTACGCTAAAACACAATATTGAAACTGTGGGGCTGATTTTTCCTTTACTGTAAACCTCATTATATCAAAACGAAGACGAACCATGTGACAACGTGCCAGTGTATGTCAACGTGTATCACAAAAGGAAAAACAGAACAAAGCAAATACAGAGCAGCGGATGTTTGTTGGGGAAACCAGAGCAATGTTGCCTGCTAGACTGCAAAACAATAAATAATGATTTTATTTTATTTACAAGAAATATTCCTCAAACATGCATGAATCACTCAAAATACAACTTTGAGTGACTTAAAAATGAAGGGAAAAGCTCCATTTTGCACAATATGTCTAAATAATATATACCTTTCATTCTTTATCTCAAAATGTAACCTCCATTCTGATGGTTTTGCACAGTACTTCAGTGACTAAACCATCAGAATGGAGGAATAAGTTGTTAAGCGCCACATGCAAATACACTAAGGGGACATTAATGTGTGCAGCTACTATCAGAATATCAAATGGTGAAAAGGCAAAAACCACCACTCTGTGCACAAAGCTCCCTAAACAGCAGGTTCTGTGCTCAGTGGGGACGTTGTTAAAATTGGAGAGAAATGCTGCTCACTAAGTTGCTTGACAGTTGCGGAGCCCCTGGTGGTTCCCGTCTCTCATACGTCCATGTTCGCTTCCACATAAACCCCACGAAATATTGAAAAAAAATCTGGCTTAGTCTTCAGAGGCAGAGAGCAAGCAGCAACATCTGCACCTGGCAACTGGAAGCTTCCAAAGGTACCAAGGGAGCGACCCAGGCCCTCCCACCTCTCCCTCTCTCCGCCAGCACATCAGACGGATGCGTTTGACATTTACACAGCTTTCAACACTTCAGAGGCGCTAGATTTATTCTGCCATCAGCCCTGTCTGGAGCCATGCCTCGACCTAGAGCGAGGCCCCCATGACGACCCTGCAGCTTAGCCCTAAAATGAGCCACTACTAAAGAGAGGAAAAGAAGAACGGTCGATTCTGCTGGACATTTTCTAATAAACATGCAAACACCACACCAGCACATTAAAATGACTGGCCAAATGTATCACATAGTTCCACTTGTCACACTCCGAGGATGATCTGCCATGATTCCGCTCATGAGAAACTGGGAAGGGACCAGTTAGGAAAAATTTTGGCATTGTGTCAGCGCCTGTCTGCCTGAATACTGATTAGGTAGCGCTGATTATCTTCAAAGCATTGTTGTTTTGTATTTTGAAAATATAAAATGTCTCAGATACAGTATTATGTAAAATTGACTTCCACTGAGTCTTTATTCATCATGTCATAATGGTGTGCATCACTAGCTTACTCAAAGTTGCATTTCGACTGATTCATGCATGTTTTGTGCTTAGGAAATTTCAGTTTTCACCTAACCCGTATCTCGAAGCATTGCTCTCAGTTTTGCAGTTTTTAACAGGAAGTCAATGCATTTGTTCCTACTATCAAGCCTTTTTAAAAAATAATTGTTGTAGTTTTCAATTAACAAAATGTAAAATCATGATCCACGTTTGCTGTAGTTTAATAAAAGCAAGTTATGAATTTAGTTGATACATTTTTTTTGGGTTGTCACAGGAAATCACTAGACTTAAGAAAAGATGCCACACCAGATGTTATTTATCAATGCTTGGGGAAAGTGCAAAGAGTAGACTGGCGTTCCCTCTTGTTGTTAGCATTAATTATTGTATAGAGTGAATAAATATAAACAGAACCGCGTAACTGTAAGGTGTCTAGCTGTCAACATAAAAATAGTGAATGTCAATAAGATGAACTGATGTCCGGAGAAATCTGAAAGGTCAATCGCTTAACCTGACATTTAGTTCAAGTAGATAAAGGTGTCAAACTAACAATACAGCAATTCTGACACCTTCACAACGTCGTAAAAATAGCTTCAATTTAGAGGCCATCTTTGCTGGAACATACACAGAAATAGCCCTGATTGTATGGAGGAGAGAAGTGACAAAGCCCGATCTCCTGGAGTGAGAGCACACAGAGAGGGTAATGGCCCATTTAGATAGTCCAGGACCACAGCAGAATCTGATACTGCTGGAACAACACCAATTTCCTCGCGCAATTTCCCTCCCGTGGATGCTGGGATGAGGTCTGGGGATGCTGGCGTGGTGGGGACATGAAAGCACAGGTTGGGGTCCACTTGGGGACCTCCTGCCAGGGTCTCAGCGTGAGATCTGTCTCTGTGCTCAGGGTGAGGCCTTACTTCAATCTCCCTTACATCATTTATCCACTGGATGTTTTTACGTTTTCCGATATAAAGTGCAGAAGAAAATAATGAGGCATGACAAAGTTGACTAGGTGTTGTGCTGGAATCTCATTTGATTCTGCAATCCAGTGGTTCTGTGGCTGGAACCGATCCTAACAACGGCAGTCTTTAAATAGGGCCTACATCACATTCAAGTGAAAAGGTCATCAAACACCTGGGATCGGACAGTGAGAGCTGGCTGCAGAATCGCTCACCAAAAAGGCTGTATCATGATCTGATCAAACATTGCACACGGACAACACTGCTGAAGGATGTATCTACTAATGTGAGAATACAATTGGGTCTGGTCATGTATTATATTTACAAACTAATGATGTAAAAGTGTTTATTAAAAAGTTCTTTGAGAGTTGTGTTCTTGTCTGCAGCTGTTATTAAAGTCTATGTCGTTTTACAAACCTTCCTCCTCCTCAAACATACTGTACGTGTTCTGTGTTTAACTTCTACCTGCAGCAAAAGAAAACAAGTGATTGCTCTTGACCCCTCTGGCTGTATCTAAAAGCACCAGCGAGCAAAGTCATTTGATCACAGGATCAAATCTATAGAGCCATTTGACCTCTGACCTCACCAGCAAGCAGCAAGGGAAGTCAGCTGATTACCGCGGGTCAGGCTAGGAGCTCTGGATTAGGAAAGTATTGATCCAGCTGAAGATGTAGGCTCTGGAGGGAATGAGATTGAGAGAAAAAGCTCTGCCGGCTAGAAATAATATCGACCAGCAGAAGAGGCAGACAGGTTTCACGTAAAAGCATATTTGAGCCGGAGACCTCTGAGTTGGCTGTGTAAACACGGAGATGGCTTCTCTTACAGGGGCCCAGTGAAAGAGGGCTGAGGGAGAGCAAGGGTACAGAAGAACTGCAGCAGACAAGCTCTTTGCATTAGCCAGACACACAGGGCTCTGGTTCAGAGCTGACACTCTTAAAGGAAGAGCCAGTGGGGGCCATGTAAATCAAGCCTGGCTGAGGAAAGATATAGTCCTGACCTGAGGCCAAACGAAGCAGACTTTTACATTACCCTGAGTCCATGTAAACAGCAGTGAGACCTGGCAGCGCTCTGCTTCACTTCCATGCAAAGTATGTGGTCGGGCCGAGGAGGGACGGGGCGGAGGGCAGCACAGACAGATTGATGGTGATAGCGCTATGGGGTAAGAGCTGTTCCTGCTTTCTTCAGTAAATTAAAGGGCCGCCTTGTCCTTTCCAACAAGAAAATCCCTCAACCTTTGCTTTCAGCACTCACTGGGGGCCTGACAGAGCCGCTGGGCTGCTGCTGTGATCCTCAGAGTGGTTCAGTGAGCGAAAAACAGACAGTAATGGCAGATGTACGAGGGAACAGGGAGCATTTTTTCAGCTCACAGAGAAAGTGCCAGGAACCTGAAGGGATGGGGAATACACAACTGTGTTATGAATATAGTCATGGAAGAAAAATGAGGACATTCTGTAGGTAAAGGGGGAAAACACTGATTTATGTTTTTTGTACTTCATCTTTTATAAGGCTCCCTTTGGCTTTCTTGTCTCTGTTGACCATGTGACTGTGTTATCTCGCCCCTGAATTTGAAAACACATCCAGAGAAAACCCTCAGCACCTCCTGTGTTTTGACATGGCCCCGGGCCCGGTGCTGCTGAACTGCAGCGCACACACTGGGCATTGGAAATTTAAGTCAGGCGTAGGAGAAATTAGGCGAGGAGGCACGGAAATGGGATGTTGACTTGAACTGGCCCCGGGGGCAGCTGAGAGTCTCCCTGTGCAGCTCCGCTGGCTGCCTGACAGTTTGATGGAGCGAGTGGAGGCTTCCCCGCGGCCCCAGTGCCGTCTCTAACACTGATGTAGCTCAGTGAGGAACAGATTGAGCCTCCAGGCAGAGCTCTGTACTACTCCCCTCCTCTCTCATTCGCACTCAGTGCTGCTACTACCAGCTCTTCCTCACTAATCCTGTCAGGCCGCACAGATATGCACACGTAGCACTGCAGCATGTAGTACACACAAACCACTGTATCACACTTTAGATTTGTGGAAACAGAAATCTTGGCTCGCGTCTCTGACTGGTCCCTGAATCAGTAATGTGATGAGCAGTGCAGATGCTGTTTACTGGGCTCTGGCTGACAGGGGACAGAGTGGGAGGTAGGGATGAAGTGAGAGCAGAAGGAGGTAGAGTCCAGGGCTGGCAGGCCACAGCCTAATGAAAAGAATCTGGCGCAGCCCACTGTGTGCTGGTCATGAGAAGCATGTGCCGCCGGGGGCTCTACTGCTAATTTCAGGGGGCAGCCAAGCGTTTCACGCTCGACTTGTCATTGGGCCAGAGGGGGCATTCACACTGGGTGACAGCAATTGGGAAAGAGCGGGAGGGGCTTTTGGAGGAGTGAAGAGAGAGGCTGAAACCCCCTCCCCCCTCCATACGCCCTGTTCCCTCTGCCATGATCAAACGTTATTGTAGGCAGGGAACAGAATTACAAATGGGTGTCCTGTGGCAATGGCTGGGATGATTGTAGCTCTCTCTCTGTGCAGCACTCCCTCCTCAGGTGGCTGTGAGACTGCTGCACAGCTAACGAGACAGAGGGAGGAATCAAAAATATACCACTCTATTACACAAATTAATGGAATCATTTTATTCAGCAACTAATTCAGCAATGAACACGCACCTCTGAATGATTACCTGCATCAGTCACAGACATGTCCTTGGTGTTTAAAGTAGATTTTATTGGTAAGCTCTTTAGAGGTGAAACGCCTGATGGACACATTGGTAATCAGAAGGATCGACTGGCCTAAGGATTTGGTGCGCCCTTGGGAGTTATCTCTGAACTCGGTGAGATAAAATGGCTACAAAGTCAGTAAAAATCATTAGAGTATTAAGAATGGAGGAGAACGACGTCGGACCAATATGGTAATAGCCTTGACTCTTAGTAAGGTCCTACTGAACTTCACATTAAGCCACAAAGAGTTGATCAGCACACTGTTATATACTCAAGTTCATGACTGGCAGTGCAAACGTTATTTCAGTGAGATAATTACAATAATTATGTCTTGAAAAACATATGGAATAGGGCTGAACAGAGCTTGAGAGATTGGAAAGAAGTGTTGAGCAAAAAGTATGGTTCTATAACTCTGTGAGAAAACTATTTCATGAAGCAAGCCGACAAATGAGAGACATGGGGAAAGTGTGTGAAAACAGAGAGCAGAGAAGAGTACAGGAGGCATCTTCAGGGCTGTGAATAATTTAGGGGTGCACTGGGGAGACGAGACAAAGATGAACACAAAACACTGGCAGCATTTGACCTCGAGCTGCCGCTACATCAGTGCTCACATCACAGACAGCTCCGTGTTCTCTCTCGCTCTCTCCTTCCTCTCCTGCTCTTCATCTGCCTCCCTCTGTGTCAGCCCGGAAACAGCTGTACGCAAGTCTTGTTTCACCTCACAGTCTATGAAACTCAACAGAATAGCTGACAACTCCGTTTGCCCATGCTGGATCTGTGTCTTGCTCCCAACACGGGGTAAGATCAGAGCAGTCAGAAGAGCCTTGAACAAAATAGAGACAGGATGTGAACTTGAACACAGTCCGCCTGTCTGTCTGTCCATCCCTATTTCAGGCAACCAGCCAATTAGCAAGGTATTCAACAGAGACACTGCAGATGAATAGGAAAACAGCTTACATTTAGAGATATCAATTTCAAACTTCTTCCGTAGTTTACTTATAATACTGAAAGAAACATATATTTTGCTTATGTAAGTTTTTCCTTATGTAAAACTGGCCTTATTTTCTCATATTTGGGGGGTATAAAATGATAAATGATTAGATGCAGAAAAAAAAAAAAAAATCAAAGATTCAGTAATTCAAATAATGATACATCAGACTTAACAAATCCTTTTGTAAGTCCTGCATCTTAGACAATGTTTCCAGATGAAAGCTTGTATCAGCAAACAGAACAAAGAAAAAATAAAGAACTGTGACTCACCTTAAGATTAAAGCACAATAAAACTGACTGAAATTGAATAAATGCTAGATGGTAAGTTTGATGCCGGACGCAACACCAGAAAAGTTACATAGTGCATCTTTAAAACGCAAAATGTACTCATTGCTGCACCAGTTCCCAACGGTGCTTATTATTTGTATTCTATATCACCGTAACACAGAAGAGGTTGCATCTCATGGATAGTAAAATAGAATGTAAAACAGTTTAAAAAGTGTATAAAAAGGTGTCCACGGGCAATGTGGCTACACAGTTTTGCATAAAGATTTTTACAAGACATTAAATCTTTAGCAACACATTATGCCAACAGTGAACGCAAATGCTGACTGAAACATTGCCATTCGTTCAAGATAAGTTCAATGTAAGTCATTGTGGAGAATCTGTAAGTTTATATATATGACATGTTACTATACTTATATTATATTATTACTTTTTTTGGTGGGATAGCACCTGTGGCAAATATTTATCATAGTTTACATCAACCAAGTTGCAGTTTATGAATAACAATTGACAATTAAAAGTTGCTGCTCATGTCCAACCAGGAAGTACAATTATAACTTCACCAAAATTGTCTGGGAAAAAAGGCAAAAATCTTAAGTAGAATCTTAAGTATAATCATGTTCAATACATTTTAGTGACTTGTTTAGTTTTCACCTGTGATATCCTCTTTAAGCGCCTTTAGTCAATATAAATGCAAAAAAAGGAAATTGAAAAAGAAAACATGAATCTCAAACTCAGCAGTATTCCAATACGCTAATACAGTATATTCACCGTACAAATAAAAATGTAAGACATGCATTAATGTAAGTATAATAAACGTGACATAATAAATTACACTTGCACTTTAAAGATAATGCCTAAAATGTCATATACATCCCTGGCCCTGACACCCATGAGCGCCCATGCAGAGGATACTGTTGACCGATGTCGTAAATAACAAGTTCACCATTAGGCACACGAGAGGTTAAACACTGCCAGGTCATGAATCACCTCACCCGCTCAACTGTCTGTGGTGAAGCGTAATGGGCGGGGCATAAAGACGGCGAGATCTACCCAGAAATGAGAAGGGGATGTTTATTACTGTAATCAAGGAACCGCATTGGAAAGAAAGAACCTTGAAAAAGTCTTAAAACATGCAACCAAACAAGCCAACTTCTATTTGAGATCTCACATTTCTCTCCCCTCTGCTCCTTCCACTCCCACTGTCTCCTGCTCAGCCTCCATGGCGGATATTAATGGGACATCCCTTGTTTGTAAATGTGCCAAGTTGTGTGCACCACTGCGGGCTGTCTATTATAGCAAGCCTCTGGGGCAGCTTATCCATATGGCGCCGCATATGGCACTCAGCAGCATCAATTAATGTTGTTATAATACTGATTTTTATGAGCTGGGGTTTTCACTCCTCTTCCCACTCGGCGCGATAGATGCCTACAGCACAGAGGAGCTTTTGAACTGTCAACAACAAACACCTAACAAGCTGGAGCACTTGCAGAAAGTTTTTTTTTCCTTCATTTTCCTTGAGATCTTGGTGCATGCTCTGATTCGACTCAAACAACTTCAACATGACTTTCAGCTATACAGAGAATTTTCACAGCATCATTTCAAGACGTTTGCCTGTAAATTGTTATTTAACATGACAGAAATACAGGTGGAAACTAGAACAATTATTCTACAACGCGTTACATATTCAGAGTTAAATGGGGCATGGAGACCACATCTTGTTGTTTTGGTCAAATTAAGCCAGCATCATTGGCCGTTTAATGTAGCAAATTAGGTGTGTTTGTGCACAAAGTAATCGGCAGATGGAAGCAAGAAGTAAACTCAAGGAGCTCTTTTGTTCCCCGTTATCTTTCATGGGTGATCTGAGAAAAAAGGAACAAGAGCAAGAAAAAAAAAATCTTAAAACTTAAAAGCACCAAGTCACACAGTCTTGTCAGTGACGCTACAATTAGAGACTAGATCATTCACGTTTTTCGGTCGGGAACAGCTCTCCACCACTCTATGGAACTCCTTCGTTTGCACTCAAAAGCATTGGTTTAAAACATTTCGGATGGCTAATCACTCTCAGGATGAAAGGGTCCCAGCATGTTCGTTTGTCTCCATGCGGGGAGCTTCCCTTGCCGTTACCCGCTCTCTGATTCAGATTGTTTTTGTTCGTTTCTCAAGCGGCAGGCGGGTGAGGCGAGCTGGCAGGCAGGCACCGGCGTTTGAAGGTGCAGTGCGAACAGGCGTGCAGGCCTGATGCTTTGTAGTGATATTTCCAGCAGCACAATCTCATTACTTTTTGACGTGGGAGATGCGTGCAGAGGTGGATTGTCATTTCACGCTGTCGAAAGTTCTGTGAGGCAAAGGAGACGGGAATGGAACTTCAATGACCTGCACGCCTCGGGCTCATCAAGTCTGAATATATTAAACTGAGAGCATCCTTGGATATGCCTGAAAAGTTAACCTCCACACCCAAGGAGGTTAAGGAGGTTTGTTTATTTGGCAATTATAACAATCACAAAACTCCATACCAAGATGAGTTTATCTATTTAGATGGATGCTTAAGCAAACAGGTCCTTTGTGGCTGAAGATAAAAAGGCATGTACTCAAAGCTTCCTCCAGCTCCTGAGCCTTGGCCACTTTCACATGGGAGATCAGTAGCAGCTCCTTCCAAAAGAAAAAAAAAGGGTGTCCCCCGAAGTCAATTTCACACGGAGTTCTTTGAATGGAGAGAAAACTTTGCGGCTGCCAGGAACTGATTGAAGCGCATGGTTACCGGGCAAACTCCAGCTTGTTGCTGTGGCGACTGTCCCAAAGTGCTTCCTGGGTAATTTTCGAGGTCACTGGTTTGTGCATGCCTATGTGGTACAGATGGGCCCAACCTCATTCAGGGCGCAGCAGGAGTGCTTTCATTAGCTTCACTGAATGGCCGCATTCATCCCCTTCACCTCGATTGGTCATGCTGCGTCTCCACAGAGAGCCCAGGACAAACTTTTCTCTCTTTGCCTTCCGTGATCCGCCACGCACCACCCACCTTCGTCACGCTTCACTTTTGTTCTGGACCAGGCTCAGGCCCCAGGATCATCTCTAAACCACCGTAGAGCCACAGATGAAATCTACTGACACAACTCTGTTTGTTTAGCGCTCCAAAATTGAAAGTCAGCGCATGACATCAAACCACTGCATTAATCAAGAAGTTACTGCTGGCAAATTTGGTTTCATGTTCTGCTATTTTTATGAGGTGCATATAATTCTGGCGGTCCGGTTTTATCTTAGGCTGAAAGGAATGCATGCAGTGAAAGTTAGAGATTAACCTTAAGGTACCTCTGTGTCCCAAGAGATATTTTCACCACTGCAGTGCTTAACTATAGAGGTGGCCTCTCCACTCTGCTGCTTTTGGCCCTCAAGTCCTCTGTCTGGCCTAGTGAGAAGTGACTAATTGTCTTGAGTAGTTAGTGTGCCTGGGCTAGGATCCACTCCAGCTGATGACAGGGTGCACAATAATTCAGCCCCTATCTTCCTTCCCCCACTCTCTCTCTTTTTACATCTTTCAGCAGATTTAGCCCCTCTGCTTCTCAAGCTACTGAGTCGTAAAATTGAGTGGAGTGCAGACAGGATACAGAATGAGACCTGGCAATGTGGACGCACTAACCTTGAGCAGGGCCACTGCTGCTGACTGCACCTAAAGAGATGGAGACAGAACAGCAGCCAAATTAGACTATAGCAAACCCAAATTAACCAGTTACAAATCTAGATAGTGTTATCATTGAAGAAACTTACACAATTGATTAATGTGTTTTACACAGCTATGACAAATTTAACATTATAAAAGGACAAAGAATTGTGTTTTGTGGTATTAAATGTGCTGCATACATCCACAGAAATGGTGAAAAACTAAATAAATGCGAGAAAAGAGAGACTTACTTTAATAGAATATCACCTAAACCACCCCAGAGTGTGTTTCTAAGCAGTTATAGCAATTTAAACTAAATTGTATTGTAAAGCTAACGTTGGAACAAATGTGAGCCATCAGTTACTATGAATCCCACATAGTGCAGTTGCTGATGTGAACAAATGGAGCCTCAGTCCCTTACACATGATATTAGTGCATGAGCTGCTCTCTCCACGAGAGATTAAGCAGGTTTGTACTCTCCCAGGCGGCCAGCTCCCCCCTCCAGGGTGCTGCACTATCATTTGCAGGAAAATTACTTCAGTAATGAAGAATCCAGGCCCATAAATCCTTATGGCCTCACCTTGCTTGCTGCCCAAGTCTTGCTGAACAGCTAGTAAAAATTCCCTTTAAAAAATTCATAGTGCAATTTTGCTCAAATCCCTCCCAGCAAGCACAATTATGGAACTTTCATCTCAATTGATTTATGTCCTGGGCCAAAAGAAGGCTGGCCGTTGGGTGGGGGCTGTTAAAGGGGAGGTAAAAACAAGTGGTAAATCATTGTTTTTAAACAGAAGGCGAGAGGGCTTTTGTCACTTTGACTGCTGGTGTGTTGCAGTGCAGTCGACGGAGCGGTGCCGACATAAAGGGAGGAGGAAGAGAAGCGTCTGAAGTCACAGGCACAAAGAAGGAGGAGACGCTGACGGAGGCGAAAGACGTTATTCCACTTGATTAATAACACTAATCAAATTATACAGTGTTCCACTGTGCCCTGAAATCTGGGGCCATAATGTCCTCTAATGGTGAGGTTCATGGAGCTAAACTTCAGAGGGAAAACACGCTGCTGACGGCTGCACGCCTTAATGAAGGCAGTAAAACATCCATTTCCACAAGCCATGAAATGAAAGGCAAGATTGTAGATGTGCACCCAGTGGCTCCCCCACCGCACAAGAATGAAAGGCTGTTAACACAAAAGACAGTGTGGGAGAGAGAGAGATACAAGACCTTAAAGAGAGAATAATGCAAGAGAAGAGATTTAAAGGGCAGGCACGCCAACAGCCAGGGATATAAAAGAACAGAGCATGATGAAGTGAGGACACAAAGACAGATTGGAAAATTCTCCTTGTGCCTTTTTCTCATCTGCAATAGACACAACCTGTGTCCTCTGTTTATGGATGAGCCAAGCACTTTCACAATGTCTGTTCTACTCAGAGCCACTGACAGCAGACACCATTCATCACCATTTAGCCGCTGATGCACCTAACCACAGCATCGAGCCCTCATCAATCTCTATATCTCTACATTACAGCGGTGCCTCCTTTCATATAACAATGCACTCGCTTGATGTGTCCATCCATCTCTTTATCCATAATGCAGGTAGACGGCAAAGGTCAGGTAAGGTCATCTGTCCAAATTTAGGACAACCTGTCATCCCCGTGCTACAGGTAGGGTTACTAGGCCTTAAATCTGATGCATGCAGTAGTGAAGACTCAGCAGAGACTAAGACACTTACAGATATAGCAAAGACATTATGGTTTGCATTTAGTTTGCTAAATGACACATCCTTCAAACAATAAAAAATCAGCCTGTGTATCTCGGGTAAAGCAACAGTTGTTCGCAATCCTTGGGGCAAATTTTCATCTGGAGAACAAGGGAAAAAACAACAAAGCTGAGAAAACACAGATTGCTATTGTTATTATTATCATAATTACAGTTGTGCTTATCATGCAAGCCGCCTCAATCAGGATGAAAAACAGTTTTATTTGATGGAGCTTCCTGTTTTGACTGGCTCGACTTTGGGAACCGCACACTTGGCTGTCGTGCCAAAAACCCAATCAGGCGCAATTACATCGGCATCAGATAGAAATGTAATTGATTTGAAAGCTGACATGAGATATAACTACATTACAGTGGGGACACAGTGGGGAGGGTCCTTGGGGACAGGCCCTGCAGGGAGCTCATTACCGCCAAGCTTTGAATTATTGAGTGACTGAGGCAGTGACATTGAGCGATGAAGGCAGGCGATTGGCTGCAACAACTCGGCAAGTGTTTATCTCAACTTACAGCAACCCAAGACATGTGAAGATGTGATCCGGCCCGCATGAATATTGCAATAGAAGAAGTTGTAATGCTTCATAATTGAAAGGGTTCAAGGCAAGGTAGAGTTCAAGGGTGCATATCAGGTCCGTGAGTCCGCATCTGGCATTTATAATTGGGTTTAATTTATTATTTACTTGTTATTCCCATAGCAATATAACAAAGGCTTATAATACAGTATTTACTTTGATATACCCTTCTAAGAGAATGAGTAATGCTGAACAGGAGCTAGTTTCACAGCTAAGAAACTAAAACAATTCATTCTGGTATTGATACAAGAATTGATACAAAGCCAAAGTAGCATTACATTTTAATCTTAGGCTTATTATTTGAGCATTTGGTTAGATTATTGCTTTGATAGTTCTTCAATCTAAACGTATCAAATTGTTCTGGGGGTAATTTACCATTTTTGTCATTATTATTTATGGTTCAATATCTGCTCGTTGTCATACTGCCGTTGTATCCTTGAGCCAGCCTTTTCCCATATGTCTCCAAAGAAGGGCTGCACAGTTATTTGAAATCAAATTGAAATTGCAACTTGAATGTACACAATTAGCTAATCACATAGGCTGCATTTTTGAAGTGCAATAATTTCCTCCATAAACGACAAAAATATCCGATTTTATTCTGCATAAAAACTGCTAACCCCGGAGTTTAAAAAAATGTTCTGAAGCCAGTGAATAAAAGCAACAAAATACAATTCAAACAACAAATACACGTCTAAAACTGACAAAAACTTGATTAAAAGTGACAGAAATATATCTTAAAGCGATAAGAATACGATTAGAAATGACAAGAAGATGTCTAAAATAGACTAAACAATGACTAAAAGCATCTAAAACGCAATAAGATGTAACTAAAACTGAAAGTGACAAAAACTAAACTGAAAGTGACCAAAATGAAACTAAAAGCGACAAACACATGATTCTTTTATTAGTTTGTCAGTTCATACTTCAGTCCTTTTGTCAATTCTTCTGGTTGTGTTTAAAATGTGAACTTTGAACAGAATCCCATTATCAAAACATAAATTACAAACCTAATCACAAACTTAACAGTGGTCAAAAAAATTGCAGTTAAATATTTTTTCCAAAATCGTGCAGCTCTACTTAAAAGCAATATATGATAAAAACATGTCTAAAAGTGACAATAAGTGACTAAATGCGACAAAAAACACCACTAAAATGGCACTAAAAGCAACAAAAATGTGACAAAAACATGAAAAAGTAATAAAAGAGAATAAAAGTAACTTAAAGCGACAAATTCGCAACTAAAATTAACAAAAACATTCCGAAATATGTGGTTCTTTCAGTCTTTTAGCGAATTCTCTTAGTTGTGTTTAAAAAGTGAACTTTGAACAGAATCATATTATCAAAACATAACTCACAATTTTAATTCGTATTTTTCCCAAATCGCGCAGCTCTACTCCAAAGTAACATATGGTAATTTTTATGGTGTTGCCGGTCACTTTGTCTCGGTCTCATAGGTCCATACACCTTTAAATTTAAAATAATATTTAAATGCAATCCCCATTCTGAGCAGACACACATCGCCAGTTAATGAGTTGAGTTGAATTCTAATGGGACAATTTGGCCATAAGCTGTTTTAACATTAAGCGGTTAGATTAGGCGGGAGTCTCTTGAGTTAAGAGTAAGGAGCACATCTGCCTGACCCTGACCACCAGCCTTCACGTCTCCCTTTGGGGCGAATGCTGAGAAGATAAAGATATAAGCTAAGGGGGCGGCTTAGCATCCCTTAAGAAGATAGTGACTGCATACCAGGGAGACATCTTTTCCCCTACGGCTACTCCGAGTCACCTCCTCTATCTTTTTCATTTGTCGATCGTCTCTCCATTCACACAAGCCTCCAGTGAGCTTTCGTGCAAAATGAGAACTCAATTAATTCAGGCAAAATGAGGACAAGCGAGAGGGAGGCGTTGGGACGGCCTTAGGAGCCTGGAAAGACACAGAGGGACTGGTAATGTGCCGGTCTGGAAGCAGCAAACAGTGCACGGGTGGACTGTGGATGTGCATTAAGCCTTCAGTCTGGTTAATCCTGTCGGCAGTTTAAACATGGCGGACGCATGGGGTTGCACAGGGGGATTCTGGGTAAACGTACAGACAATCTTGTATGTGACAACACTGGTTCAATAGAATCACTGGATTATATGTCAAACTTAATATAAATCATCAAACATATAGCCTGACTTGTCATTATTCACAAAAATTGGTCGATTTATGTTGCTAATCATGAAAGAATGTAGGTATTAGTACAATTTACAATGCCTGAGGTGCTGTTTAACCATAAGCTCAGTGAGTTTAGGACTTTAACCTCTGACCTTTGACCCTGACCCAGAGTCAGTCTGAACCTGCAGTTAAACATGCAAAGTACATTCAAAGAGACAACAATCATCGATCATGTCGGCTAGTCACCTTTTAAACTACACTAATATCCAAACAGCAGATTTAGGGTGGCCAGTGCTACAATAGTCAACACACAATCCTACAGAAGGGTAAGATGTTACGCCTGCCAATAGCACTTTATGATTCCGCTTACGAAACTAAAACAAAACAGTCAAAAATACACTATATGAAAACAAATGGCCCGTATTTACTGGTTGACTACTTGTAAGGCTGCGATGCTGTAGCCAGAGCAACAGTGCCGTAAAAGTAACCACTTCGCTCTGACAAGAGTGTAAATCTCAAGGCATTCAGGGATATTTTTATGTTCATTTGAGACTGCCGTGCATGTATTTCAATGTTTTACCAGCCCCCGAACAAGCAAAGGGCTAGTAAAGTAAGCGACTCAGGCAGTTTGAAAATTTTCATTTGATAAATACCTCGCATATGAGGAGCCAAGGGGGATCGTGGCAAATGTGCTTCCAAGAAAATCAGTCTGCCACTAGTACTTAGAGTGATGGAGTAGGCCGTAAACAGGAGAAGCAGACTTGCCTTCTCTTGGTAGATACTAATATAGTTGTTCTTCCAAGGGCTAAAAGAAAGAAGGAGGTGGGGCTTGCAGTAGTTCATGAACTGAGCAGCGAGTGCAGGGAGCTTTTAAAATGGTCCTGTTTCAGCGCTTGGGCTGCATGGGCTCTCCACCGAAACGGCAGAGTAAAAGCACAAGACTGTTGAGAGAAAGACGTCAAGTTGGTCATAAGACACCCTCGGTCAATGGGGGATAGTGTTCTCCGCATTAGTCCAAATTAAAATTAGATCTATCTTTAACAATCTAATAAAAAAAAACATATGATGACACTTTGCCTACTTTGTGTTTACCATCTTCTTTAGTACAACCCCTGGGGATAATAAATTCTTTTTAAAGCTTATAAAAGGGCTTTGAACAACAAGCTTTCTAATCTTTAATCTTTGTACAGTCTAATGCATGTCCAATGGGTGAGTGTGGTCCCAAGTTGGGTTATGCATTAAATGAATTATACCCAAATTTCCAAAAAGGCAAATTCTGGTGATTTCCAAAAGTATCAGCTGACAAGTGTTCAATCAAATAGAATATCACTTTTAAGAGGTACTTGTCTTTCACAATGTTAAATTCAAACTGACATAAGATAAACCTAGATTTAAAAAAGTAAAAAATAGCAGATCTAGAGCAGCCAATAGCCAAAAAGCTCTGGTAATATTTTGGGCCTTATACAGTATGTTGAGTATAATAATTTATATATGAAAATAAGAGTATTTGAACAATAATTGAACTCAATTACGGTCTACAAAGTGTAATGCTCTGAACCTAACAACAGTATAATAAGGAAAATATATATTTATAGCAATGATCTTTAGACATCCACAGCTGATTTCACTGTGCTGATAAATTCATTGCAGTGAATAATTAGGATGCTTGATATGTGTTAGGAAACTGAGGAAGTTTACACCGCTGCAAACCATTTAAAATTAACTACTTCCGTTTTTAATACAGTTAAAGGTACAGTGCATTGAAGGCAGAAAGCTGATGTGTAAACAAATGCGCAAATATCAGCCTGATGTATCTATATTTGGGACTCTTGAGTGGTCTATATGGTCCCTGCCAATCATGATCTGTGTACAGTAACCTTTACAGACAAGACATGTTTCTACAGCTTGTTAAAAAAAAAGAAAAGATAAATAAAACACAACTTTGTTCACTTTTCAATGTCAGCCGAGTGGTGAATAATTGATATTTTGAGAGACAGTAACAACTCCAGCAGGAAGTGGGGATAGGCGAGTGAGGCTTTCGAACTCTGCAGCTATAGCAGTTTCGTTGGTGGCAGCCGTTTTAAAAATATGTGAGAAGCCGCAGCCTATATGTGCCTATTGTGCAAACATGAAAAACCACAGAAAGCTGCGAGTTGCTAAAAGAATAGGTTATCTGTGTATGAGGTAAAGCCACAGCCCAAGACAAACTGAAGTTATGTCTTGTGAAACAAACAAAGACAAAATGCTCAATGTTCCTATTGAATAGAAGAAGTTTATACCCAGGAATGTGTGTTTTTATTGCTCAAAAACACCTGAAAAGCATGAATTCTCACTTTGAATGCGCCCACCTCTCCACATATCTGACCTTGTCCTGGTGGTATCGCCTTGTCTCCATTGAAATAGAAGTTTAATGCCATACTTTGGAACATTCCAGGAAAAGCAATAATACCTCCATTGATTTACCTTTATTTAACCCACTGAGATCTCACTGAAATCTCGGGGTGAACTGCAGCGCACATCAAAAACAACATTTACACATTTTCATTAGAATAAAAACTAGAAAAAAGTATACAGGACAAAAAGCACAGGCAATGTTCACAAGATTCTCGCTCTTTAATTTATGCAGAAAGCATGCCCTCAACCAGCCTTTTACTACTGCCTTAAAGGGGCTGTATCTGAATTTTACTGTTTTGAAATGTGAGTATATATATATATATATATGAGTAATATCCGTCCCTTTAAGTTAGCTGTATTACTGACAATTTTGTTTCTTATCTGTTAATGATAAAAAGAACATTTACCCATGAACCCATTGATACTAACATGTTTATCATAACTTCACCAATGCAATGTAAGATGCTTGGTACTGTTTTACACTTGTGCTTCAAATTTAGACCACATTTTTGTTTGTTTATATACCTTAAACCTGAAAAAAAAAAAAAAAAAAAGCTCATAAAAGCTGATTTTGCATAATATGTCTACTTTAATTCACAATCTTTTCTAACAAGGGACACATTTTGGTGATACAGAGTTGAGATTCTTAATACTAGAAGGCTGATCTCTTACACTTTGTTAATGTCAAGACAAATTACCAATACTTTTCTTTTTTGACCCGATTTACTACTGGAATATTTGAAAATAGCTGGTGACGACCACATACACATAGCCCATCTCCCAGCACTCTCCGGTTGGATCCACTCTGAATTCCCAGACATTTGCATGATCCGTCCTGTGACCGCAACATGAAACTAGCCAAGAAACACAATGCAGCCATTTGGTTTTGTTTGTCCTGCTGCTGGTGTCTTGGCACACTGTAATTGAACCCTGGCATTCACCCTAATCCCAGAGGAACGAGACTCAGAGCAAACACACTTTAAGAACAGGTGAGTGCGTATCTGTGACGGACCACCACAGCAGCCCGCTAATGCAACGACCCTTCTACTGTTTCACACTTGGCCCCTGGGACGGCTCCTGTATTAACTTACATCTAGTCGGTTACTTTGGTATAACAAGAGCTGCGTCAATTGATTCAGTTGAGAAGAATCGTACACAGTTCATTGGCTTTTGGCAGCACAGACGACAGCGGTTGGAGGAGCAGCAGAGTATCAGTTGACCCAGACTAATTATTCATAAGGTCTTGTTGTGATGGCTGCTGCTCTCGTAAGGTCAGACCGGAGCAGCTCAAGGGAAACAAAAACATTTCCTCCTAAAATGGAGCTGACACCAGCCACTACCTCACTGATCCAAAAAAGGTCTGTCCCGCTTCTGTCCACAAGCGGATAGCATTACCAACAGCAATTCATACATTCACTGGGGATTTTAAATGAAGCAGTGGTGGATATCATTTAAAGGGGTTGCTCATGCATGCCTAAGAGGAAAGCAAGGCTTAATAATACGACACGCTTTGTCCTTACAACCACAGGCAGGCATTGCCTTGAAATTTTTAATTACAGTAATTGTGGTTTCGACAAATGGGCCTCTAAAGCACCCTTCAACGGTAAAACACAGGTTGCTTTACCCACGAGTATTCTGCTAAAAGCATCAATTGAAAAAGACATAATTTAGAATCCCTATGAGCCATCCAGATGTCTGTTAGCAAAAAGAAGTCCATTCAGTTCAATCTTTGTCTCCTGAAGGAGCAAACAGTCGTCACCTCTAAGCTCAGCTAAACGTCACCTCACCCAACAATCGAAATGAACAGTGGAAATGTGTACCCACGAGTAGAAACACACAGGGCCCACTTATGAGCAAGCACAATGGCGGGGCAATTAGTGGCTAGAGAGCAGGAATGCTGGATCGGTTACAGTTGTTGAATGTTAATTACAGCGTTTTACTGCGTCGAGGAGATAACGAGTTAGCGCCCGGTGACAGCAGCCGCGACACGTCCTTTAACGAGAGCCGTGGAAATTTATGAAACTTGAGATCAGGGACAATGAGGCGTTACAGGCTTGTCAGACACACTCCTGCTCAACCTCTCTTTGTCCTGATGAAGGAAGACACTTGTTTCTTTTTATCCTCTGTTCATCCAACTGCTGTTACAAAGAAATCATTATAGTTCATCTAGGACAAGTTAAAAAGCCAACTGAGATTATGTCTAATCTAATGAACTACTGTATTAAACATATTTTGGTGATACTACACATTTGAGCTATAATGTAGTCTATCTGGATAAAACAAAGATAAACCTCCTGGCCATCCCTGGAACTAAATTATCTTACTGTAATTCCAGCGTGAATGCCAGTCACAACACAACAGAGCAAAGAATCCAACAGAAAATCTTTGCTCGAACAGGCGATCTTTGATGCTTTGACCAAGTCTCAAAATGTGACACATTTCAGAAAGCTGATATCTGTAGTTAACTTCATATTTTCTTTAAGCATTACTGACTTGGCCTTTTATTTAAAGGCAGGTGCTTTGAGTAGATTATACAGTTTTAAAATAAACATAATAAAATGTAGTAATTTCCTGGCTGGATATAAACCAGGCTTTGTAACCTGACTGATGCAAGTGACCACAATAGAGAATAAAAAGCTTGGCAAATTGTCACAGGTTAATGTTATGTTCATGTCGTGAATCCTGGTTTGGTTAATGGAATCAATGACGGCCCACAGTTTTAATGCCTTTAGAAGTCCAGTACCTCACTAATCCAGGGGTGGTATCCAAAGTTTCTTTCCGCGTTGTTGGCACAGCTTTCTAAAACGGACAAGCATTTGCAGTCCCTTGGCTTTCAGCATGACCTAAATGTTTTTTAGAGAATATTACATCGGTTACGCTGGGACTAATTCAAAGTCCCAAAGGAAATATTAGCTCAAATAAACATAAAAAGAGCTTTTTTCTTTTTCCTTAAAACATTTCAAGGGAAATGAACCAAAAGGTAGAGCATTCTTGAAAATGTAGCGCACGTCTAGACATAGGATATAGGTATATGAGCAGTGATTTATACAGCGATGCATTTTACACAGTGAAAATTGTGGCTTGGGAACATGTGGGCTGCAGCTAACATAAAAGTAACCAGCCTTCAAAGAGAGCTAGAGACAATCCTTTAAAACCTCAGAAAACAAGCTGGCGAGGATGGTGCTCAGAAGTCAATAAAAACAGGTGTTAACCAGCTTAGCTAAGATGTTAAGATCTGGGATAATCCTAGTCAGGATCCAGGAGTGATCTGCTTTGGAATACTGATGCACTGATGGTTATAATGGGGAATTGAAGCTAAAGGACTTTGGGTTGAGTGAATTGCAGATGAGATTGTGGTAATCAAGGCAGAAGATCCTCTATCTAAATCTGTGTACATTTAAATTCTGATGCCTTTAGGTAGAAAATCCAAATCTGTGCTGTGTAGTCTCTAAACATATTATATGAAAGTAACATATTATATTAAAGTAATCAAATCTAACTGGTGGTGTTTATGTTATGATAGCATTGTTTAAGGGAACATTTTCACTTCATTTTAATATGAAGTATTAACCTACAGTATTAGCCTACTGTCTATATTTATGTATATTAAAATATGTTAATATGCATCACATCATGCTGGATAAAACCCTAAACAGTCAAAGTTGTGGATGTGACAGTGACATAATTGACTTGGACTGGCGTTTCCCCCTGCTCCATACATTAATATACTGTCTTACATGCCACCCTATAATCAAATCAGCATCTGGCAAAAGGGTGGCTTGTGGTTTGGGCTGTTCTCATTTGTAAACACCACCTGCCGGCTCTCCCTGCTCCTCACTCTCTCCATGATATTAGTGCGAGCGTGAAATGTGATTTTGCATAGAGTAAACCTCTGCTACAGGAACATCTGAGACTGCCCACCTGGAAAGCCGGCATGAATAATCTAGGGCCAGAAAGTCAGGAGAGGAGTTGTCAGGCATAAGACACCAACAACAGGGGAATCAACTCAGTCTGGTTATTTTGCATCTGACGTCTGAACAGGAGGTGTTAATGAAACTAAGGGCTGACAATCATATATTACAAATGTGTAATCCTTCTTTACAGAAATTGACACTGTATAAATAATCTAGATTAATTTACATAATAGGGCAGTGCATTAAATCAAATTTTAGTATATTTGAGTGTCAGTCATTTCTAATTGTTAATTATACATTTGGGTATTTCTAATCAAGAGCCAACTGTAAAATCTAATTTAAAAAAATCAAGATCGCCCAGTCCTGTTACAAAAAAAGTTGCATTACATTTTGAGCTCTTTGCTTTGGCTTGCTATACCCCACAACTAAAACCAACTTGTTTTTATATCCTTAACATATCACAGCAAATGGCAACCCAAGTTTAGTTGTGAGTGCAGTCAATTTTATAAATCAGAGATTGGCATAAAGTCTGTTACAAGTGCACATTTCTCTGACCACAAAAAGTGGTTTGTAATTCAGAACAAAGAGACTAAAATGTATGCAGACAGGCCTGGTTTTCTTAATATAAAGCCTATTTGCACCTCCTGCATGATCACACATAATGCAATCACATTTCCATTGACGGAGTGAGAAAGCGATGATTAAATTTTCATGTGCGGCAAAACCGATAGCTGTCAAGATTAGCCAACGTGCATCTACTTCACCCCAGGGAGACAGGTGACATGAATATCGTTACTAGTGCTTATTTACACATTTTGTCATATTCAGTTGACTCAAGTCCAGATGACATACAAGATTTACAAAACTTTGGAGTGAATACGTTACAAAATGTCGCATGAGGACATATAGGAAAACTAAAATGCAGAGTGAGGTATTGGATTGTAGATTGTCACGATTAGATGTCGCCAAAAATCAAAAACAACTGAAACCACAGAGACCTTTATCAGCTACCATATAAAATGCATGTGTTTTTATGTATGCACAAAGGATTGAGAACAGATCTTTAGGCCGCCAGCATTTTACTTTTCAATGAATGTCAACAAAGCAGTTAACCAGAGGAAATGAGAAAAAGAGAGTGTGAAGGTATTGTGAGGGGGGTAAGAACACACAATTATAAAAGCTTCATTTCTTCGAAGAACCATAAAGTCTGGTCCCAGAAGGGCAGCTGAGCACAAATCAATTTCTTTCAGTCGATTACAAGCACCGAGGTTCTAACCTTCATTTGTGAGTCTAATACTCCAACAGTTATGTAGAACACATACCAATTAAGCAATTCTGCTGGAATAAGAGGGCCGTGAGCTGACACGATTACGGGGCCGGGTCTCTGGGGAGCGCGGCCTATCGGCTCACGAGAAGCCAGGACGAGGGGAGCAGGCCAGGAGCAAACGGGAGAGGAGAGATAGAAGCCAAGGAAAAGCCATTTATTAAGCCTAACACTTTGTGAGAGGTTCCCATGGTAATAAGTTGGGGGACATTGCGTTAATATCAGGGAGCCATGCAGAAAAGGTCACTCGATATCTGTGCCACCCACTGGGGTCGCACTGATGGGAGCTGCTCCAACACATCTGATAATGCTCTCAGCGTCAGAGGTCGAAAGAGGGGAACTTGGGAAAAGATGCCATTTGTGAAGATTGCGCTGATGTACTGCTCTAGCACGGGGCTCACTGCTGGCTTTTTCAGGTGCAGATAAAAGGTATGAGGTTTCAAAGAAAAACACATGACGCCACATACTGTGTTACTATCAAACATGTTACATTCAGCTCCAAACTCTGCACAAAGACAAATGAAGTTAGATGTTATGTCAGACAGTTACAATTACTCTTACTTGAATAGTTTACTTAAATACCTTTTCATTCTTCATTGAGCAATTTCTTGGACCAATACTTTGAACTTCTACTTGAGTAATATTCCTACTTTAAAGGGGCTGTGAAATCGCTGCATCGTTCGGGTTCAGATGAGACGACAGCGCTTTCTCTACATCTAATTATCCAGTGTTTCATTCTCCATGAAGCAGGAAGTGGGTGATAGCATGCTAATGTTTGCTAGCATGTTAGCTGCTGACAACCAAACTTGCCCTGGACTCAGAGAGTTGTGAAAAACTGTTATAAACGCATTGCTGTAAATATTTAGGACACTCGGACTGCATTAGGTAAGTGAACGATAAATTTGGAAAGCTGCAACTTCTGTTTTTCATGTTTCAAGTAAAAATCAGGTACAGCTCCTTTAAGTACAATTGTTGGCTGCGTTCCCTACCTCTGCATATAACCACAATAGTCCCTCTTGTTTTTTGGATCATTTTTATATATGTGTTAAACCTTCACATTATACATGTTTTAGATATATTTATTTCTTAATCTCTGTCTGTTGCTTTGGTATATACAGCCAATTTCTTGTTGTTTGTATACTATGTTTGATGCTATACAATAATCATAAATTTGCAGTAAATATGTGTGCTGCTCTATTTTGTAGCACAGAAAATATTTGCTAACTTTGCATTGCACTGTCATTCATCATTGCAGTGACATAAACACACAAGGAGAAGCCATTTTCTGCTTTTCAATATGTGTTCTCAGACAAGTGCATGAGAGGAAACACATTAGCGGCACCCTCCATCTTTCTATTGTCACATGACCAATCTGATGCTATTTTCCTTTTGATTTAAAGAGGCAGGATGCATCTCTGCAGATATGTAAAGATCAACACATTGTCATTCACTGCCGCGGTGCACCTTAACCACCACCCTCGCTGGCTGAAGATTTATGGTAATTCCTGATCGTGTGTGATAGGACGCAGCCCCATAAACCCGTGCCAGCTACGTGTTTCTATGGTAACACTTCCTTTTGCGAGCCCTATGTGCCTCTGTATTGTTGCTGTGTTTAAAAAAAAAAAACTTTCTCCCCCTGCATTGTAGTCGTTGTCTATTTGGATGCCGGTGGTGGTAAGAATGAGATGCAGATTTGCAGCAACGCACAGACACAGATGTTTCCTCATTGCCTTTTAATCTTCTATTCCCTGTGCGCCTGGTGCGAAACACTCCCCCTTTAGAATGGTAATTGGACCAGATGAATAATAAACAAAACAAAAACAGGCCCGCGGTTTGTAAGGAGCATTTGAACACTTTGGAGCGATCGTACTTTATGGCTATTATTAGCATGGAGACTAAAGCGATCGGCGCTCCTACTGGGAATAATAAAGGACTGAGCTTGAACTTGTCTAATCAGCGGGAGACCTATCAGAGCTGGGAAGAAGATGACAATGGCTGGCTCATTATGATCAAGCAGCTCACAGAACGACATGATACCACTCGAAAGCATTTACTCTGCCGAATGAAGAAGTATACTGAAGCAACTTAAAATCTACTTATTGTGTGGGTGCTACTGCATTTCTTAAAATGTTTATGCAAAGTAGCAACTGCTGTCGAAGTAGCATATGTTTTAAACTAAAGAAGGACTAAAGCAAGACTAAACTGAGCCGAAACCAAAACCAGATATGAAGTACTCCCAGGTCATGGAATATTACATGTCTGGACTTCAAGCACAAATAAATTACAGGTCAAAACTATCAAAGACCATAATCAAGGCATCTTACAGTAGTATGATTAGCCAATCGTGTGAGCCACTGTTTCAAAACAAGCATAGACACATGAAAATGTATTTAGTTAGAGAATATTAAATACCTGCAATACAGTGTATTTGTAACATATTCCGTTACTGTGTTTAATGAGAGTGCTGTATTCTGAATACTCAGAATACTTTCACACTGAGTTGCATAACAGTGTAGCGTAGGATTTGATTAAAACTGCTTTTTGTTTCACCGTTTGTTATGCATTTATTTATAAGATAAGAGAACCTTATCACGAATTAGAGAAGTAAAATTGCACATGCACTCACTATAATAGCTGCATTTTCACTCAGTGCAGTTTAAAGCCTTAATTTTATGATCAACAGAGTTTTCTTATGATTTTAGATGTATTTTCGGTACGTATTCAGTTACTTCCAGCCCTGGTTAAGAGGCAGTGGTGACCAAGACTTCAGTCTGGATGAGTTTACAGTTTCATTTATGTTTATGTAGAATACACTGCCATAAAACTAGGCAGTGTGTATTAATTGCTTGTAAATGCATGCATAATGAATCCATTAAGTGCTGCCTGGGCTGGTGTCGTATGGCAACACTTTTCTTTCCCCTTCCATCCAGCCAACATCAACTTCTCTATCAGGAGGAGCCCTCTTTGTTGACAAGCCTGCAGATAAATGTGGATATTTTGACACTGTGTGGTATCGGAAAACCTATTCGCTGCTGCCATTTGCATGAAAAGCCTGTCCCTTTTTTCCCTCCCTGGAGAGCTTTATTACAGGCGGATATTTCAAATGCCATCAAATGTGCCAAACGTTTACTTTGATAACTCTATCAGATGGCTCCCTGGGTTTTAATGGTCGCAATCTGAGAGCACACTGAGGCACACACGCCTAAAGCGCAGACAATAATAATGGCGGGGAGAAAAACGAGGAAAGGGAGAATAAAATCTCTTTAAAAACTTCATAAATAATGCACCTTGCGCACTAGAGAGTTGTTGCCTATTTAAGTATGCATGCCTCTTTCCCGGTCTGGCAACAAACACAGCATGTATTGTGGGTCAACATGGCAGCACAGGGGGAGGACAACCTGGGGCTCCATCAATCCTCTCAGCCTTGGCCTCCCACCCACGTAGAGCAACGCCTCCCCACGGCAAGAGGGCTACTGCACCGCCTACTGTATACTATTGACTCCGAAACATCGCCACAAAAGAGGAATCTGCTGAATGACTGACTGCTAGCCCAAACGAGGAGAAGATGTGAGAAAATGGGAGAAAACAAAAGTGCAGGACTAATTATCCAATTAATGTGCAATTAGGCCCATGCAGCCTAATGGCCTGTGTTGGATTTGGTAATAAGTCTAGCCGACTGAGGAGCCTATTAAATTCACTGTGGGCTGCTGCTTGTGTGTACGCGGCACGGCTCACTACAACACAAAGCTACCACAATAGCGCTATGTTATTCTCTCTAAAAGGACAGATTGTATTTTGCAGCCAGACGACAAATGGAGGAAAAAGAAAAAAGAGCAAACCGCCTGACACAAAATTCAACAAAGCATTCCATTAAGATTTTCATTATCTGCCGAAGCCGAGTTTGTTAATAAATGCTAATTATATTCAAGCTAATATTTAATCACACACAATTTTGCCAGTCAACTGCAGTTTGAGGAAATACTAATTCTAATGAATGCATTCGGAGTGCGGTTTATGAACTTGGCGCTGGAGAGATGAGACAGGAAATGTAGATGATGTTTAAAAATGCTTTTTCAACTACGAGCATTATTAGCTTTGACTAATTTCCTGCCCTAATGAGATCATCTTAGAGGGATATTTTAGTGCAATTAATAATGCACAAAGAGTAATTAGAAGCATAAATATTTATCATGTTGTGTTTCCCTCTATTAGCGATTGTGATGAATACAGGCAAACCTATTAACCTCCATATGAATCGTGATGTATAGTATATGCACAAAATATGGCAGGCTGGTTGTAATTTATTGTAATTAGTAACAATTATGGTCATTATAGATAGATAGATAGATAGATAGATAGATAGATAGATAGATAGATAGATAGATAGATAGATAGATAGATAGATAGATAGATAGATAGATAGATAGATAGATAGATAGATAGATAGATAGATCAATGTATAGGATACACAGACACTCATAAATGGCCAAAAACATTGTATTCTTTGTCAGAAATACAAATAAAACTGGACACAATATATACGTTTATGTTTGTTTTCATCTTACTTTGTCTTTTTTAAGTTTCACTAGAGGTTATGCAGATGAGACAGTTTTAGCAGTGAGTGGCAAAAAGCTTGAGTAAATGGTGAGTGATGACATTTTCGCCTGAAAGAGCTCAAAACACAGCTAAAATGTGAAAATGCTGCTAAAGTCTGATAACAAATGTAAAAGTCTACAACTCTGATAAATATTTATTTTGCATCTGACATAAAAAAGAAAGAAAATCAAGTAAACAGTTGTGGCAAACCAGATAAACAACAGGAACACTGCAGCTACACACACACATTATCACTGATACAGACTGATAACTTTTCTTTCCTTAAATGAGATACTTCTGAGTCCAAGTGTCGAGGAAATTAATTGTTGTACGGCAGTTGAAGTATCCTTTATTTCCAACTTCTGTTAGCTTGCTACCCACAGCCGTAAGAACAATGAGAAACTACTTTCAGTTGGCATTTTACTCTATAAAGCTCCATGGACAAAAATTAGGCCAAAAAAAGCAAAGAAACACATTTTATCCATTATGCTGCCTATAATTCTTCCACTCAGAGCCACTCAGGTCGGAATGTTGAGAAACATGTTTCAAATAAAAGAATATCTCTACATAACCTCTACACTGTTTTTTCTCTAACCTTAAACGTTTATACAAAGTTTGGTGCTGGTACGGTCTCAGCACTAAAATACACAGGCCAATGTCGAGCCCATAAGAGCTAAAAGTATGGTGCACCTGCGAGTGAACTCTGTCTGCCCTTGATCTACTAACACACTAAGTAAATACTGCTGGATCACTCACTCCAACAAGAAAATGTAAACAGGCGCAGGATAATGTGTAGCCAAAGCCAGATAAGATAGTCGTATAAGCAAAACATTACTCAACAACCCAGCACTGATTAGCGGGCTTATCTTTATCACTGGCTTAGACAAGACGGCAAATAGACCAAGTCCAGACTGCAGGGTTCATGAAGTACCACCTTAGGAATAATGGAGTTTAAACGTTTGGACCAAAATGGATCAAAGGTGACTGTTTTCAAAGTAAAGTATACGTTATTATATTAAATTATTATTAAAAATTAACACAATTTCAAGCTTGAAACTAGAAGTGGGCAATTTATCGAAGTGTAGACAATATCATGATTTTTATATATATTGTTTATAGTAAAAATGCTACAAAAAGAGATGATTAAAATATTATAAACTTTCAAAAAAGGGTATAAGGTGATATAAGTTTAAAGGTGTGTGTTATCAAATGACACTCCAAAAAATACTGAGCTATTCATTTGTCAATATCGCCCATCCGAAACTGCCACTTGACCCAGACTAAACCCGATCGTAGCAAAAATTCAGACTCAAGCTTACCAGTGCAGCTCTACAACAAGCAGAATTCAACATTAAAGTGAGACAGGTGAATATGAAAAAATCTTAAATCTGAAGATATCAATTTGAAAATTCTCCTGTAGTTTACTCACATAAATGTAACAAATTTTTTTTTTTTTTCATGTCATGTTTTCGTTTAGAAATAAGGCATTTTATGAGTAAAAATGGCCAAAAATACACATATTTGGGACATTTAAATCTGAAAAATGAACAGAACCAGGTTTACATTTCTTGGTTCATTTTGTACTCATATTAGTTACAAAAAAAATGTATTTGATTTTGGATTTCTTATTTAGTTTTTAAGTAAACTAGATTGGACTGAAGTTTGTCTCAAAAATTAAAATTTTGCCTCATTATTTTGACTTAAACTTCAATAAATCAGTTTTAGAATTAGATATCAAAATATCCTTCAGTAAGTTTTGTCAAAATCTAGTTGAGTCCAAGATTATACAGTTTGGTGTGTGTGGGATCTACGTTAAGTGATGATCCTTATGTCCTAGGAGAGAAAAATGCATTTTAAGAAAACAGCCTTTGAAGTTACAATGTCCCAGAGACATCCATGGATGAAATGGATTAAATGGAAGAATAAAACATCTTTAGGAGCAGATTGAACAAGTTTGTTGTTTCCACATGAAAACCGATATGCTGAGGGAACAAACTGACCAAAAAAAAAAAAAAAAAAAAAAAAGAAATTGTTTAGTGTCTCACCTTAAACAAAACCACAAAGTGAACAGCAAAATTTTTCAAAAGTACCACAGCTTGAGAACCTCTTGAACTCACTTTACCTCGCTTGGGCTAATCCTGCGAGACTGGCACTTTGAGGCTAACTACCTGCTAACCGAGGAGGGATAGTGTCAGTGGGACAGGGCCGAGGTGAGAAGACAATCAGGGCCGTATAGTGGGATTGAGTTGGGCTTTAGAGTGAGAGTAATGGAGTGTCTGTGTCTGGATGGAGAGGCAGCATGTCCTCTGGGCCCAGAGTCGCTAACCCTCACCACTGCAGCCATCTGGAGCTGATCTTTATCGCGTTCACCCTCAAAAAGCCGACACAAAATGGCAGTCATTGCTCCCCGTGGTTTCTTGTGCCTCCCAGGCACAGGTATGTAAACAATCAGACACACTTTGTCAGCCATGTTTCATTGATTTCTTGTCTCGTTGCCTCTAATCAGCCCTTCACTGGTTTAATTATCTGTAAGTGCTGGTATTTGGCCTGCTCCCATGTCAGCCCTCCAGTTTAAAGTTGCATTTAAACATGAGTTGAGCAGATTGCAGTTTTATTAATACCTTGTGAATATTTGCATCCAATTTCAAACCCTTAAAAGAATAAATCCGTTGAAAGAATTAGCATCTTAGAGCAGAGGCAAGGTGGTTGGTGGTTGGCTTTCTTGTCTTTCTGAGGAGGTTGTTGATTTTACAAATTCTGTAATCTTTACTTTTACAGTTTGGGGCGGCTTAGTAACATTATCAAACTCAAGTGCACCAACTCAAAATCCGTGTTTTGACTTGACCTGCTCCGTCAGACTGGGTCACTTCAGAGCGTCCCGGGCCGTTTCTGTAAATGGCGGTCTGCGTTTCTGTGCAGAGGTCAGGGCTCACAAGGATCCTCTAAGCAGCTGATGTCATGCAAACATAACTAATGTGTTCTTCATAAATAAAATCTAAATAACACCTGAATTCTACTTTTTCTTCATGCGGCTAATCTCAGTGATTCACATAAAAATGTTCAGTAATTCCACATATGTGTCGCTGTCTGAAGACACAACTTTCGGGTTATTGTCAGCTTTTTCTACATTTTTTCACTTCTTTGTGCATCTATGCCATGTTTCAACCTCTCTTTATGAAATACATTAGGCTTTGATAATGTCATATACATTATGCACTGCAAATGTAATATTTGTGGTCTTGACGCGAGTGCCCTGCCAGGAAACAGCTACTACTAATGTGTGCTAGCTTTGTGTCTAAGTCTGTTGGCTCAACAAAGTTATGGTGACTGGAAATACTCCGGTTCTTCAAAAGATCAAGTCAGCCTTTGGTGAGGAAGGATTACCTTGTGCTGAACAGTGCTGGGTGTAACTAAGTTACTCTTACTCAGTTACTGTAATTAAATTACAATTTTTGCACATCCTCAACAAAGAGCATGTTTAATGTTCTTAAAGTCAAAAACCCATCGGCATGACTTTTGAGACAAGTTGAACTACTTATTTGTTGTTTTCCTCTGTTTAATTGTCATTAATAAAATGCCATTAATAAAAAAACACATATTTGATTAATTTATACAAATAAAGTAATCCCAAAGTAATGTAACTTAGTTACTTTCTTGAGGCAGTAACTAAGTAATGCATCTTACTTTACTTACTTTTTTTTTAAAAGTAATTAGTAATTTGTAACTAATGACTTTTTCAAAGTAACTTACCCAACAGCAGTGTTAAACCATTCCATGGGTCTAAAGTGAGCTAGTGCCTCTCACGGCCCCCTTTAGACCCCTAAATCGGGGCGGTGTGGTTCAGTGTCAGCTCCATGGACCGCACTGCTTTACCCCGTACTGGTCTTATGGAAACGTGGCTAAACTAACCTGGGATTGTTGCAATTACTTGTACCAGTAAAACCACTTGATTTATAGCATCAGTTCAATTTGTTTTTTACATTGTATGCTTGAATAGCTTTGAAATTGTATTTGGTCAAGCATAAAGCAAAAAGTTCAGTAAAAGAAAAGGCTTGAATGAAAAGTGCGGTGTGGAGCAAATATGAGGCCAATGAAAAGGTGACTAGGATCACCACTGGCCTACAAAGAACCACAGCTTGTGTTACTTATCAGACTGTTTTAAATACCTCTCTCAACGTGAATCCAATTACCGTTCGCCTTTGTTTGTTCAGACAAAACGCAGCAATGTTCAAGGCCTGTCTCTGTGATTTTAATCAATCCTCCCGGGAGCCGTGTGTGTGAGATACAGATCAGGACTTGCCATACATCAGTGGAATGTGTGTACTCATTTACGTGTGTTTTTATTTCACATGCATTGAAAAGTGAGTGTTACAGGCAGCCTCAGTGAAGTATAAAGCTTTCTACTGTATAAAAGTTGTCACCTCAAAGGAACCAATATTTGAATGCAAACGTCTGCCTCAAAAGTAACCAGGATATTTTTTTGCAGTAATTGCTGACATCCTACAGAACTTGGCAAATGTTTATGCAAGTGCGTTGACATAGCCTAGCAAATACAGAATTGTTTTTCATATATTGCAATAACAAACCAACAAAATTGTTAGTTTTAGTTCTCCTTCTGGTTTTTGCTGTAACGTGACTAAGTAAAGAGTCAAACTAAGGTGGAAAGTTTGCAGCACACATTTCTATGAGATAATTATGACAGACTATATTGTCATTATCATCCCGGCGTCTGCTTGTCATTGAGCGAGGCTCCAGGGTGTCACTTTACCACTTGGCAGATGTTCTCATAGACAGCGGCGGCATTAGTGGAGCAGAGGCCTATCCACCTGGTCCAAATGGGGATTACACGCAGCCTGTAGCCGGAACTAATGGATGACTAAAGAGACAACATTGAACCAAGTCATAAACTCTTCATAAATGAATATAAGACAAAACTGTTCTGAACCATTCTTTAATGCCATGTCAAAGTGTGCAATATTCACAGGGAAATACTAGTTCCTGGAGTAACTGTGGTTGCCAGGTGCGTTATCATGTGTTTTGGGACTGCCCTATTGTTCATCAATAAGAGATTAAGAATAATAATTGCAGATTGTTTTTAGTATTGGCATCCCACTTGATTTCAGAACTATGTATTTAGGTCTCAAAACTCCTCCCATGGAGACAATAAATTGATACCTTTGGACCATTACAAAAAAAAACAAAACAACATATGATACAAACTGCAGTCAAGGACCGAAATTATAACCAATACTTGAGAAATAGAAAAACTGCATTTAGACTTGTTCAAATTGTGAATTTTAATACACTTTGGAACTACATGTTCAGGATTAAAACAAAGTAAAAAGAAAGAAAGTGAAGAAATGGTCAAGCTAATTCACACCAGGATTCCAATTCATACTAAACATGCTCTAAACCAGCATAAACGAAAAGGAATAAAACCGAGACTTAGACCATGACGGTATGAAGACTATATTTGGGTTAACCTTGGATTTAATCATTTACTGGGATACTAAAACACCATCAGGACAAAACCAGGTCTAAAACCAGTTCACGGCAACAGCAGGGCAGGACTAAACCATGAATGAACCAGTATTAACCTCAATACCTATCCACCGGCTCCAAGTAAAGGCTTTGCTTTAGAGCTATCTTCAAATATTCCATCAAGAAATAGTAGGAAGATCAACATTGAACCGAGTCGCAAGGTCAGACTCATCTCTTTTCAGCAGCAGAAATGAAATCCCCTTTGCCCTCACTTTACAAAGCACATTCACTTTAGTTGTTGTTCCAAGAGGCCAGTGTCAACCCTAATGAATTCCAAAATGTTAAGATTTGCATTTCAATTTGGTAGCCTTCCGTCTCAAAGGCTATAAAGTCCCACACCCCAAACTCTGCTCTAAATCACATTTAGCATCCAGCTATCTTTTTGTATGGCCCCGCAACAATGTCATCGCAATAGCCCCTCTCTCTATCATTACGCCCGGCGCTTTTGTCATCCTGTTTACAAGCCTAACAAAACATCTGGAGCCCAAAGAAAGAGCAGAAAAAAGAAGTTGTGAAACGCAATCAGAGCTGACAAAGGCTGGTATAACACGTTTAGTCACGCTTTCAAACGGTTCAAAAAGAAAACTCTGGGTATCGAAAGTGGGGAGACTAATTTCAGTATCAATTACGTTTACTCAAGAAATTCTTTGAGATGGTCATATTTTCTTCTGTATAGGTAATATTTTTAAAGTAAAGGCACTAGCGTTGTTAAAATACCAGCATTGTTTGACACTACAAAACAACTAAACTTCATTTACTTTTACTTTTGCATGTGTACCTTTGTCTGGTGAGTCTGCTACCTATTTGTCTCCATGTTAACAGAGAAAGCCAACCAAATTAGAATTTATTCAATTACATGCCTTGAATTACCTTGAAAAACCTTTAAAAACAACGCTTTCATAGCATAACAGCCTAAGCCAAAATTAGTTTTGTCTCATTCTACTTTCCAGACCCAGCTGCATCTGTAGGTGTCACTGACTTCATCCTCGGTCGAACAGAAAGATTGTCACAGCCAGTAAACACTTCCTGTTTGTAAGTCTTCTCTTATAAGTGTGAAGTTTTTTTTCTTCTATTTTCCAGAAAACACAGAAAAAATATGAAGGTTTAAAACAATACTGTGAATCGTTCCAAACAAAGCAATAGCGGTGCACCTTTCAATGCTCTGTAATAAAAAATAACCTATATAAATGTATCAATTTTACTAAAAAATAGGACAACTGTAACATTGACATTGTAATAGTCCTGTTTTTAGTTGTTGTCATGGCGGTAGAACTATATACAGACAGTTCTAGTACCAGTAACCAATACATGAACAGAGTATCATTTTCACAGATTTGTATTCATTCTTAAAAGTATCTGTAAAAGTCATGCGTGGTTGGAGCCTATTACAGCTACTTTAGAACCTTTAGTTTGTGCAGCGTTGGCGGTAAATTCAACTTCGTGTTTTGACAAGACGCGGTTTGAGCATTGAAATCTAATCTGGGACTTAATGACCCATTCCCCATCCTCATCTCAGGGGTCAAGCGCACTTTATGAGGTCACCGCTCGCAGATTTACAACACAAATTTCCCATGACAGCCACCACCATGACTGCTTTTCCATTCAAATAGAGACGTCGGAGTAAATAATTTGCCTATGGTTTGACTGAATTGTAACCTAGAGTCTAGAAATATCGCCAGCAGAGAGGAATACGGGTTGTGTAAACAGTGTCCAAGGGCAGGATGTGCACAATAACGTATGAGAGGCTCTGTATCTCGATCAGCACTGGAGGATAAGTCAAGTAGATAGGAGGCGCTGCTGTTATTTATGATGGGCAAAAGGCTTACATTGTGAAATCTGGTTCAAACTTGGATCATGGTCAAATTTCCAAACTCCAATCATCAAGGACTATCACAGAAAATGTTTGGATTTACATTCTGCCTTGTTTGTAACAGTTTGAGAACCAGTGCACTGTTTGTAACAATAAGCCTTGAAGGTCTTAATAAGGACTACAAGGGAAAGCTGCTTGTAACGTGCCATTCTGTTGGAAAAACTAACAATAACTGAGTGGGAAGCAGAAACAAGAGCAGAGAAAGTTAAAGCCTTCGACAAAAGCTTAGTCTGATAAGCTTCCTGCGTGGGCGTGTGATGTGTTACTCTGACCCCCATCATTTATGTCTTATTTTACATTTAGTGAAAGCCCTGCTGGAAAAGTAAATGCAACTTCCACTTTCTAGCAGCCAGTGCATATTCTTATGTAGTAGTTGTGACCAAAAATACAACATTAAACATAACAGCCAAAGAAGCATAAAGTCTGTACCAGTTGTTTACTCTGCCTGTTGTAAAATCTCCACGTAGAGTTCTGTCAGAAGTTGCAATCAAGTCTCAACCTTAACAAGAATGTTCTTATCCAATGTTTTTTTGATGTGTCACAATAGCCTTGGAACATTAGTCAATATTTGCAGAGATTCCAGGTGGTTCTTTCATATAAGAATAACAAGGTTAGTTAGGAAAGATTTAGACCTTCAGCAATCACAGCTGAATCAGTGCATCCTTGAGCCAAAGTGAATGTTTGTGCTTTATTATTATAAATAAATTCACGGCCTTAGAGCAGCCTTGAATACGTTCAAGAAAGTGTCCCAGACTGACAGATAACGGGCCAAAATAATTCCTCTGGATAATACAGATACTAATGTGAAGAACATTCACAATAACAATGTTAGCCATGTACATTCACAAGGACATGGCGCCTCATTGCACATTCCCACTTGATTGGATGGAATAACACAGTATTTACAGCCCGCACAATAATGGAGGTTTTAAGCAGACTGCAGATGTATCTGTGCAAGAGGCCAACATCATCTTTTATGTTCAAAACAAAAGGTCAAACTCTTAGGCTACCCACGTTTAGCCCCTGCAGCTAATCGCCTCACTTCCTCAGCCCATCGGAGAGAATTACAGCGGCTGTTAAGTGTGCATAATGAATGCCATAAAGCTGGCCTATAAAACAGGCTTTTGGCCAGCCCGTGGCAGTGAGTGGGCGCAGGTCTGCACACCCTCGTGTACTGAAGGATTGCTGATGGCTTTTTGCGAGAAGAGGAGGGGCTGCTTCCACATCATTAATGAGCGCTAATATTTCAAAGGAGGACGCGGGGCCTGAGCACTGACCGTTATATTAAAAATCAAACGCTGTGACCTTGTTAAGATGGATGCCTGGCTGCTCTGTCCCCTCTGTGCTGCAGAGCTGCAGACGGCACACCGCATTAAAGGTGGCTCTTTGCTTTTTAAGGCCTTGCCTGCTGATATACAGGGAGCAGGGGAGCATTAAGAGTGGCATTTAATTAAAGAAAAGTAAGCTGTGGGATTTTATAGACTGGCCGGGGATTGCTTGATCTGGTAAGTGAGTGGAAATGAAGGATGCTTGAAAGGCAGTGTAAATCTAACAAAGCACTAACTTAACCTTCATATCATCGTAAAAGTCAAGACACTTTGCTGCGTTATCTCAATTAGCACTTGGCTTATGGTTAGACTATCACAGGAGTCAGTTGTACCTGCTAACTATAATGTAATATTGATAAAAATGTTTCATACAGTAATTACAGCCTGCTCTGATCCGCCTCTAAAGAACATTTTTTCTCCTCTCATTTGTTGGCGGTTACGGTCAGACTGGTGATTTATAGGCTGGTAATTAGGCCCAGATGACGATGATGAATGTGCTGTGCTCACACCTTAGGAGGCTGGATGTTTGGAAACAACTGAGCAGCCTGACAACACTCTCATTTTACACAAAGCTCTTAATTACCTTGGCACAATTATGAATGGACCACAAACAGACCCCCCGCCGCTCCGGTGCACTGCGGTGGGAGGAGATACTGTACGGAGGAGCAGCGGGGATGGTCCAGGGCTCACACTACTTAGTGCGGATGTACGCCGAGGGAGGGGAAGGTACAAGACAAATAGCTCAAGGACGTTTTCTTGTGCCTGGTCTCCGCATGAGTCAAAGGAGCCATTTTTCTGAGGGATAATCAAAGAAGGGTCAGGTCGAAAGGTTGAACGCGGGGGAGACGGGGAGGACAAGGTGTGAGCAATGTGTTTCTCTGCTCGCACATGAAGAACGATGCATTGTTGCTCCATCAAGATGAACCTGTCTGGAGTTTGTGTTTTTGCGTCGTTGTTACTACCAATTTCAAATACATGGTCTGTTTCATCACTTTAGCATTTTGTTCTTATGAATAAATATGAGTAACAAATAATGTGTTAATAGCAATATTCAAATCTAACGCAAACAATATTATGTCAACCACGACATGAGCTATTCTTAGTGACTTGATCTCTTCTGTCCAAATCCCAGGGGAAATTGTCAACATACACAAATAGTCATTTATAATTACACTGTGTTTGACAAGCCTCTGAAGCCATATTTGAGGCACAGAAATGTAAATGTATGTTAATCGCACTGTGCTCTGGTTATCTTAACGTCGCTGATTGTCATAAAAGCAACACTGTTTGATGATAATTTGAAAGGAATTGATTTGTAAGTTTGTTGCCATGCTGTGTTACATTCCAGGCAAAAACAATAACATCACCATGGAGACAAGATGTAGCGACCTTCCACCAGAAAGGTTACAGAGGGCACCTTTAATGATGATTGCAATTGTATTAAAGGGAACAGATCGGGCAAAATCAACTTTAATACGTGACAATATTTCCTCATAATAATTTATTTACTCAAGTTGTATTGCGATTGATGTTTGATTAATCCTACATTGTCTTGCAACTGAAGCTGGTGTGCTCAGAAAATTCCTGTTGTCACCTACCCCCTGTCCCCGCCCACATCCCTGTACTTAGTTGTGATTGTTTGAAAAGTAAAACTGTGACACATGTAGAGTTATAAAATGTAAAAAAAGAACACAATGTGAACGACAATTTGCTGCTTTCCAAGTGAAAGGACACTGTGAAGAGGCGGGGCTTATCAGTTTGGCAGTTTTGAACAGGACTTCAAGCTTTAATTTTTTTTTTCCCAATCCACTTATGCCATGCAACCACCACTTTGCAATGGTGGTTATACTAGCAAAAGTTAATTTATTACAATATATTTTTTCACAATTAGGATAAGGTTAGGGTTAGGAATAAATAATTTAGTTAAGTTCAGGGCTTTTTGGCAGGTAAGCTAACTAGTTCTCAGGCTGCGCTGTAGACAAAAAGAACATAGATGTCAGTAGATCTATTTCTATTATTAAGACCGTTTTAGATCAACATTACGGTTTATAATGAATTAATAAATAAAATGATGACCTACTTATGTTATAATTCAATACTAAATACCCGAAAAAGCGTAATATGTCTCCTTTAAGCAGACCAAACGTGCTTTCCAGTGCACACGGAGAAAACTGATAGCGTGGACGACGTACGGGCAACCGGTCTTGAGTCACAAATGGACAGTGTATGCGTTGGTCTGTGAAGCTAGCTGGGCACCCTTGATAGGGATTAACTTTGAGGTCATCAGGTACTTTGAAATCCACTCAATGTTCATTGTAACTCTAGACATATTTCTCTGGAGTGTATTCCTGCTCAAATCCATTTTCATCTGTTCTTGTGCGTTTATAAAGATAGACCCAGAATGGCGTCTATGTGCTGTCAGTGGCACTTTCATCTCTTTGTGCGCTGGGACAAACTATCGATGAGCTGTTGCAGGCTGTTAAATTACACTCAAACTCCTCTGCGGGAGAGGGATTGCACCTCCGACGCAAAATGACATATCCACACACCAGTTCGATATGTCACGTCTTTAAATTAAAGCCTTGAGAAGAACAGTTTGGCAACACAAGAACAAACTTACAACTGAGAAAGTTGCTGAACCATAGACGTTTGCCTGATGCATTTCATTAGTATAAAAGTACATAAAAGATGATTCAGACACTAAAATAGGATGTAGTGTGAGCTTTAGCTTGAGGCAGCACTATACTTTTAAAAACTAATTACGATTTGAACTGAATTAGCTTGATAGAAAGAGCAATACAATATATATATTTTTATACCTGCTTATCTATCCTTGCAGACTAAATAGTGACCATCAAAGAAACAACAGCAAAAAGTGAAAAAAAAAATCGATGCCCAGATACTATAGCTTGTATCAAATACTCATTTCAAGTATTGATACTGAAAAAGAGACATAAAAAAGAATATCAGAATGGTCTTTATCACGAGTCATTGCATTTAGTTTATTAGAGATAAACTAAATGCAATGACTCCCACTATCAGTACTGAGCAAGCCCAGATTGCAAAGCTAGTGTCCCATACAAATCCTTCAGTAATACTAGATAGGTTCACTGCTGTTGATCAGGCAGAGATAACTTCAGTCATTATGTCCTCCAAAACATCAACTTGTATTTTAGACCCAATCCCAAGTAGACTCCTCAAAGAAATTCTCCCCCTAATTATAAATCCCATTCTTAATATAATAAATACTTCACTAGAAAGCGGTTATGTCCCTCAGTCCTTCAAATATGCAGTGATTAAACCACTTTTGAAAAAGCCTAATCTAGACCCCGACATACTGGCAAACTATAGACCTATTTCTAATCTGCCCTTTGTCTCTAAAATCCTTGAAAGAATTGTGATTAAACAGCTTTGTCGCCACCTGCAGGACAATAATTTATTTGAAGTTTTTCAGTCAGGGTTCCGTGCATACCACAGCACTGAAACTGCACTAGTTAAAGTCACAAATGATCTGTTATTAGCTGCTGATGATGGACAGGTCTCAATCCTGGTTCTGTTGGACCTCAGCGCAGCGTTTGATACCATCGACCACAACATTCTACTGCAGAGGTTAGAATGTGATATAGGTGTCAGTGGAACCGCCCCTTAGCTGGTTTAAATCCTATCTATCTGATAGGTACCAGTTTGTTAATGTAAACCAGAGATCTTCCCCATGTTCTAAAGTAACCTACGGTGTGCCGCAGGGTTCAGTACTCGGTCCAGTTCTGTTCACACTTTATATGTTGCCCTTAGGTATGATCATCAGAAAGCATGGCATTAACTTCCACTGCTATGCAGATGACACTCAGCTTTATTTATCAATGAAACCTGATCAGACCCATCAAGTAGACAGACTTAGTGCCTGCGTGAAAGACATAAAAACTTGGATGACTCTTAATTATCTGCTCCTTAACCCTGAAAAACCGAGGTCATTCTGCTGGGCCCTAAGCACCTGCGAGACTCTTTATCCGACCAGATAGTTTCTCTGGACAATATCACTGTAGCCCCCAGCTCTACTGTAAGAAACCTTGGGGTCCTATTTGACCAAGATCTCTCATTCAAAGCACATATAAATCAAGCCTGTAAAACAGCCTACTTTCATTTGGCGTAACATAACCAAAATTAGAAAAATCCTGCCCAGAGATGATGCCTAAAAACTCATCCATGCATTTGTCACATCCAGATTAGACTATTGTAACGCCCCTGCTTATAGCGTGTCCTAAAAGCTCTATAAGAAGCTTTCAACTGGTTCAAAATGCAGCAGCAAGATTATTAACAGGTACTAGAAAAAGAGATCATATTTCACCAGTGTTAGAGTCTCTTCACTGGCTTCCTGTTGAGTTTAGAATCAAATTTAAAATCCTCCTCCTGACTTATAAAGCTTTAAACAATATGGCCCTATCCTACCTCAAAGATGCAATAGTAGCGCACGATCCAAACAGAGCTCTTCGTTCTCAAAATGCTGGACTATTGTTAGTCCCCAGAGTCTCTAAAAGCACAGTAGGAGGTCGAGCATTTAGCTACCAAGCTCCTATGTTATGGAACCAGCTCCCTGTTCATGTAAAAGAGGCCGACACAGTCTCTACATTTAAGACCAGGCTCAAAACGTTCCTCTTTGAAATAGCTTATGGTCAGGCCAGTTAGGAACAGAAATAAAAACCTACAGTTTTAGCTACGCTGCCCTTGGAGCAATTCTGCTGGGGGAAGTATGGCAGCTTGAACACTATCCTCTGGTTCTTCCTACTTTACCTATCAACAATATTTAATATTACTTCAACTGTAGTCTGTTCATTGCTGTTCACATGTTTCTCTTTCTCTCCACTTCCCCCGGGGAGTGGAGACTGTTTCAGGCACTGCGGCGGCTGCTCCAGTGACGACCCCCCCACCCCCATCTGTCTGGAGGATCGATCTCTACACTGGACGATCTATGCGCCACCCGCCTGGAGGAACTCCCTCAACCCTGGATTAGCCACACCTCGTCTGCCTGGACGAACTCCATCTACTTAGATGAACTGTTCCTCATCTCCTGCTGGAGGATCTCTCTACACTGGTGGACTGCTCCTCGTCCGCCTGGAGGAACTCTTTAAAGCCACCTCCCTCTTGAGTGGTTCTGGCTCCACAGTCCAAGTGGATGCGTCAGTCCTAGTTCATCTGCAGCCTGTCCGTCCGTGGGAGTAGGATCTCTCCTTCACTGTGGTTCTCCCCGAGGTTTCTACTTTTTCCCATGGGGTTTTTTGTAGTTTTTCCTTGCCGCGAAGGAGGGTTAAAGGACAAGGGCATTCTGGGACAGTTATCTGAACTGCTTTTACCTGTGGCCCATCGAGGCAACTGTTGTTGTGATTTTGGGCATTATAAAAATAAATTGATTTGATTTGATTTGATTTGACTAGTATAGATATATAAACAATAATATATATATATAGGACCATATAAATTATTATTTTGTGTTTAAAAATACATTTTGTTGCCTCAAAATGTATTTTTTTATGATTATTGAGTGCTTGAAATTGATTTTGAGTATCAAACTTTTCTTTAGTGCACTAGTATTGTGACACTAGTTTAGGGGTAAATGCTTCATTCTATAGATGCTGCAATACAGTAATATTTTCATTTCACATCTCAACCATATCTTCACCATGAAACCTGAAATTGAACACGTACTGTATGTGTTTTGTACATGCAGGTAAATATAATATGTGTGCCTGGAAGTGCATAAAACATAATTTATTTTCTACACATGAACTGTTCAGACATGCTTTGAGAGGACGCACAGCACAGATGCAGTTTACAGCAGGAAAGGCACATTGAAAAGTGAATAGTGTGGGAGACCTGCAGCCCCTGTCAGCAGCAGTCACAACATGGGCCTTAGTGGCAGTCTGTGTGTATGTTTGAGGGAGGGAGGGGGGTCAGGGGGCGGAGCTCGGGGGCTTGTTACACAGAGGAAGGCTCCCGTCTCGAACGTGCCCGGTGGCTGTAGCTGAACTGTCATCGCCTGGCCCTGTCACCAGGAAACTCTGCTGTTTAAAGGTGACAGCAGCCCACGGACACACATGCACACAAACACACACACAAACACACACACATCTATAGTATACGCAAACGCACACATACACATACACAAACCACACTGTGCACAGAAACAGACCGAGAATGAGGACTTGGGCACTGCTTGACATGTCCACGTTTGACACATCCCTCAATATTGGGGTCTCCACAGAGTCAATAATTATACTCGAGCACACATCCAAATTGGTCAATGAACCAGTTTCTCTAAATAAAAAATATATATTTCACCTCCTAAATACAGAAAAAGAAAACAGAAACAGAAAATGTCTTGACTATTTTGAATACTGAACATAAATTAGGAAACAGTATGTGTGTTCACAAATTTCTAACGCTAACAAGGATGCCTTTACCCTGATGGCAAAAAAAAAAGTTTCTCATCATGTAGCTGAAAATGTCCGCACACCAATACCCCCTCCAACCTGCTTATTATCAAGCCAACAACAAAATCTCCATGCACACAGCCGCGTGTATCCACACTGGGGTAATTGCAGCACCAGCTCATTTAAGCTTGTCATTTTTCCAGATAAGATCACGGTATTAAAAATGACAAAAGATGGATACAGAGTCTTTGTCACACATGCGATGCTCAAGGCTGGTGTCGGCAGCCACGAGGCAAGCGAAGGCGGGACTGTTATTGCAGATTCTACAGGCGAGATAGATCGAAGGGAAATGTGATTTCACACTTTTTGTTTTTCAGAGCTGGAACAATGAGGTGTTGTGCAAATCAAAACAAAACAAGAAAGTTGAGATATGTTTGGGTGCAAACAATGTTGTGAATATGTAAAAAATTAATTGTCTCCCTTCAGAGGATATAAATATAGAAAAAGCTGGCATTTATCGCAACTGAAATAAATGGATCTCCAGTCACATTAAGGTGTGCGTGCCAGTAATGGTTTGCTACAGCAGAAGCCATATTGAGAAACAACAACAAAATCAGCCACACGTTGGCGATGGCAGCAGCGGACATCATAATGTCACAGCTCATCCATAACCAGGCACATGATGATTGCTGATGTGCAAAGAAAATTGAGCAAATAGTCGTTCTGACATTGAATATCAACAAAGGGGATGAGAGAGATGCCAGAGTTAATTGGCAGTGGTGCATGGACAGAATAGTAATGGTGCGTGTGGCGTTGAAGCGCAGGAATGAGCTGATGCCTGTTTCCAAATGGAAGGAAGCAGCGTGTTCACACTTCATTAGCACTTCCCTTCTCCTGCTAATCAAAACGCAGAGCACTACAACGTGTCAACAAGGAAGTGTTTTCACTTTTATTGAGAATACAAACAAACGGTTGTGTCAATGTGTGTAAAGGAAGAAGTCAGTTTGGCCATGTTGCATGAGACATTCTGCACAGTTAGGTATTTAGGTCAAAGTGCATACGGTAAATGAGCCAGAATGAGAATGAACATAGATATTCTAGTTACAGTTTCAATCTCAATATGCATCTACAACTTCAGCATTTTTCTTCTGGTATCATCATATCACATTACTACTTTCTGTTTTTCTGTTTCTTACTCTGGGCCTAGTTGTACCTAAAATCAGAAAAAGAAGTTTAATAATAAAGTTTGTTATGGTTCACTTAAGACTCGAAGCGAAGCAGTGGAAACAAGCCTGAGTAGGACTGACACAGAGAATGCACACTATAGAGGCTTGAATCATTATGCCTTTAAATGTAAGGCTTGATTTGCTGCTAGTCCCTTTAATTGCACAAATCCACTTCTACTGTCTATCTGGAGCTTTGTAAATTCAGTAAAAGGCTCTGGCTTTCTTTTCCCCTCAATCGTTTGTAAATCCTGGCGCACAACAATAATCCACAATCTCTGAAACTAAAGTTTGTTGATTGCGGTGACACAGTTCGTTTCTCTGAACTCTCCACCACTTCCCTTTGCAGTGTGAAGGTGGTGCATGCCGGGATGACGACATCTCCTGCAGCCCTAAATATTGCTTATTTGTTGAGGTTTTTATGATGTGCAGCGGACGACCTAAAGGCAGCAGGAATTGAAGCGCGTGAACCTAGGAAGTGTACTAAATGTACTTATTGTATTTTACTACTGCTACTTCTACTACTGTAATGTGTTTTCCATGTTGTTTTTATGTGGGGGTGAGCCAAGACATTTCTATTGGCATACAAAGATATTCTATTCTATATTTAATTCTATTGAAGTAATTCTGACAATCTCCAATAAAACACCGAATCCCTGGGTTCCTGGGATATTCCTCATTACTAATCCGACTACATGTTTTATAACACATGTGCAAGAGGAAGTCCGTCAGGGAATAAAAAACATTTAAGCTCTATGGCTCTAAGATCGGCCCCAATCAGGCTGCTTTCAAAGAGCTGAAGGGTTGAAAGTCTCCATTGGTGCTCATAACAGTCCACAGAAGGAGCCGAGGGAGGCCACAACTCATTTATGGCTTTCTCTGGGCTAACTCCAGTTATTAGCTAGAATCAAATGATCCAACACGCCTTGTGCCACAGGCGGGCCCAGCTCATAGAAGCACATAAGATACAAGAGGGAAAGAGAGAGACTGGAAAATTCCATTAGTGGAACTTAAAGGCATCACGCAGAATGGATGGCCCACAATCCCGGCCTGAAAAACTGTGACGCTCAAAATTAAAAGTATTTTTCAACTCAGATGGTGCCCTCGGAGGATCATCATACAGCCGCTGTGAAATGACAGCCATTTCCTTTTAAGATGGAGTCTGATTAATTCTGTCTGACCCTCTGACTCATTGTACCAACACATTTCAGTTGTTACAGTGTCTGCTTTAGACTGGCAACAACACACACACAAAGTAGTGTGATGGACTTCAATTCAACAAGGGTAATAACTTTACTTTCAAATTGAAAACATAGCCCCCAGCGCGGGATCCACTGCAGTCATTAGTTTTAATGCAGAATTATCAGCGCATTACTGTCTTGGGCAAAATTATTTTATATCTTCAAGTGAATAAATGTTGTTTGATACGGATGAGGGAACCCAGTGGCTGATGGCAAAAGTTACATGATGTTTTCTTATCTTTGAACAAGAACAGAATTATTAGCTTTCAGCGTTTTCCTTTTACAATCACCAAAATAATTGCACATGTCATATTGATCTGGCATAAGATTTTTATTTTTTATTTTTTTATGGGAAAAGTGTCCTGCTCATAGACACAAAAACAGTATGAACAGGAGGGAGCTGGAATAGAAGCACCAGCCTAAACATTAGCCCTGTTTATCCCCAGCTTGAGTTTTTGTACACAATTGTTACCTGGCAACCATACTGTAGACAAGGGTCAAAATCCATGTAAATTACACAATAGTTATGTTTGACAAATAATAATACCTGATAACACATTTATTTTATTGAATGACCGTTTAAACAGTCAAAAAATGTTGTCAGTTGTCTGTAAATTGTCTCTGTATTTTCAGTGGTGCGTCGCTTTTTGATGACATCACAGAGGGATTCCGTTTCAGAACGTAGCACTACTTCCTGTATTTTAAACTTTTATTTGTCAAAACATCTTCACAAACAGCAATGTCAAAAATGTTAAACTACGATAAATGGTGCCCTCCCACCAAACTAAGTCATAATTTGAAAATCATGAGAACCTGCCATATATGTACTTTAACCACTGTCACTCGTAACATGATGCTGCTTCTGATTGTCTGTGTTTCTGACCTGTAGTTTCTTTTCCTGTCCTTATATCCCCTCTCTATGGCTTTTTGGCACAAGTCTCAGTTAAAGCTGGCTGCCATGCCTCTCCGATGAGTCTTTTGGCCTACAGGCTGCAGTCCGCGGTCCTGTGTGCGCTCCCCAGAGACGCCTGCCATGCCATGCCGTGGGCCCGGGCCTTATCTCTGCACTCCACAAAGCTCCAGTGGAAGTGTGCTGCTATCCATTCAAAGCACACAGCTCCCCATCGTCTCCTTCCCACGTAGTCTGAGAGATGTAGTGCCACTGTGCTCAACTGAACAACCGCGTGCACAAATCGGCCACAACATTACGACCACTGACGTAAATGATATCGTACTATGGCAGAATGCGAGCTAATCTGACCAAGGAAGTGATTGTGACGACTGGATAACTGGATAACAGTTATCAAACTCAAAACAAACAAAACTTTCTTGTTGTTTTGTCGCTTAAGAGGGTGGTCATAATGATTTGCTGATATGGTATAAAGGCAAAAGGTTACTCCAAATGGTACATATTGGTTCAAGAAAATCTAAAAAGAAGTGAAATTGCTTTGCCAGTTAAAAATGCAATGAATGAGAATCTGTGCTTCAGTTTGTATACAGATAAAAACAGTGAGGAAAATCAATTCTGAGCAGCATGTAAAAAGCAAACATCACAGTTTGTCCATATTTGTGATAAACACGCAATTTAATATGTGCCCATACAATAAACAGTCAAATAAATCCCCTCACAAGTTAATCAGTGTCTTGCTAGGTCATTTCCGATTTGGTATTCAGCGCCCTACATCCAATTTGAGCAGAATGTCTCAGAGAATGTGTCAGAGAAGGGAGAAAATTTATTCCAAACCAATAAAAAAAAGCCGCTTGGTAAAAATCACCATCGGCAAGTCATTAAAAGTGGGAGAGGAGCCGGCTGTATGGAAATGGCTCATTGGCTCTGGGGGTGCTACTCACAACACGAGACCTGGACACGCCGAGACCAAGACCCTGATGAATTGAGCCATAAAGGAGATTGGCTCAAATGAAAGTGTGCGCCTGTGAGGCAAAAACACATCCGTTTGATTTGAATACATCACTGACACTCTCCACCTGCAGCAAAATGATGCATGGTACAGGAAATTTACTCAACGGCCTCAAACATCAGACCTGGTTTAGGACTCAAGACAGAAATGATAGTGAGTTGTTAAATTGTTGAAAATGATTTGACCGCCTTGTTTTAGTCATAATCATACGTCTATTTTGGCTACTTGGGATTAGACATGAAACAATTTGCAAATACGATACGATATTACCACAATATTCCTCTTGCAGGATGATATTTATTGCGATATTGTAAAAATTCATACCTTTTCCTTTTAAAATTCTTCGACAAGACAATTAATTACACATAATTTAAAAGAATTAAAAGGTCTTAAAACAGAACTAAGTAACATTTCTACCTTGTTAAACATCTTTGTAAGTCTGTGGGGCGGTTGTATTTTTGGGGTGTTTGAAACTCCCTTCGTCGCCCCCTACTGTCTCTGTGCGGAAAACCAGCTGCAACATTTGCTGACATCGACCCAAAGACAACTCTGCTGAGAAACACTGGCTCTTTTTGAAATATTTGGCAAAGTAAAAGGTTTTTGTATATGATTACACTTCCTTGTTTTAAGAAAAAAAAGAAGCTTTTCACCAGCAGTGTATTTTCACCTGCAAGGGGAGCGCTGTCGTACTTCGTTCTGCTTTAATAACAGTTTTCTTTATGTTTTATGAACTGAACTGGAGCAAAGGATCATGGTCTTTGTTGTTTCTTCTGTTTTTTTAGATAGCCGCAACAAAATAATACAAATAAAGATATAAAAATGTAAGCAAAGGAGCTCATAATTTGGTATATTGTAACAGCCCACGAGATATTTATGAACTCACTTCAAACTAAGTAGATTAGATTGCATTTTCCTGTGCCTTTAATCTCGTGTGTTATGTCTTTCGTACATTGCCATCATTACTTGTTATTCAATTTGTATTGTTCACTAAAATATGTTGTGATAAGCCGCTTCCATGGCCACCGATGCCCTGAAGCAGATACATTTATAGTGTTTTTTTAACTTGAGAAATCAGCCTCTTTTAAGTTGTAAAGCCTGTGACAATGACGAAACAATATCAGGTACAATCCTCTATGCACCTTTACGAGCCAGTGGGAAAGCGAAGCCATCATTACCGCTGCTGTGTGTTGTCAGGTTGCTGGGCCCCGGGTGCAGTGTGTGATTCCGGAGCCTGCTAATTACCAAAGCTAAGCAACATGCCGCTATTAAAAACACAACCCTGAGTGTCTGCTGAGCTAATCTGTCTAATTACATCTTTATAACTTATGAAAAGACCTAACATTATCCTCTAGGCTTGCTCATAAAGGGTGCTCTGAGTAAATATAAATGAAAAGTGTCTTACTAAGGAGATTTGAGTAGCTGCGAGGCACATGGGAACACACTGCAGGAGGGAGGGAGGGAGGTAAAGCACCCTGTTGGGCAACGCGTTCACCATTTCCCCAAGACTCCCCTCCCATGGGACAGCCACCCACAAGGGCGCAGACAAGCCTTCTGTTTATTTTGCTCATCATTAATGTGACATTTTTGGCAGAATTTATCAGCAAAACCAATATTTGGTGCCAGTTAAGAGATGGGTTGGTTTTCAGTCAGTGTAATGGATTGTGACTGAGGGCCTACGGCAGCTCTGCTAACAAGCGTCGCTAACAGGGGGAGGGGGGGGCAGGGAGAGGGGGAGAGAGGGAGGGAGGGCAGACTCACAGTGGCAGGTTTCAGTTTACTTTGAAAGATGGGGCAGATTAGAATGATCTAATTATAATGTACAGTGATATGTTAACAGTTCTGGATGAATTATTAAGATGAATAAGATTAATAATAAGGGAATGAGCACTGGCCTCAGACTAATGTCACTCCACTGAGACTGAGTGTTGTGGGATGCACGACAGACATGACTGCATATGTAGACTACGTTTATATTGGGGTATTTAACTATTTATTGGGATTTTAGACAGATTTTGTAGGGTATTGTTAAACAGTATGTTGTTTTTATGTGTGCATAAAAATTACAATAAATTGAATCTTGATCTTGGAAAAGTAATGACTCAATCATTTCATTAAAGGTGCTGTAGCTGATTTTTACTGTTGTATGTGAAAAACAGAATCAGTGATGGGTTTATAAACACTTTTTACGAGTCTCTGAGCCCAGAGCGACAATGCCAGACTCCGTGTGCAGCTGGCCGTCGTGTTGTGAGCTGGATTCCGGCTCTGACAGTTTGCTGAATGTCTTTCCCTCACTCATCCCTATTTTACGCTACACTGTCCTGTCAAATAAACCCTACGTGCCAAAGAAATCCTGTAACAAGAGGAGATGAACATATCTATCTGACATGTATTCAACTGACGTTTTTATTGCAGTGAGCAGGCTCGCCTCTCAACAGATCTGACTTATAACTCAGCCTAGTGCCTGCTTGTCTCCACTGGAAATAGATTTGACTGGATCAATACGTTTTACTGTGGAACATTGCAGCCAAATCAATAAAATCTCAATGGAGACAAACAGGTATTTTTATTAGTAGTTTAGTAGTTTTTACATCCTCATTCTTAATAGATAAAACAGTGTACACCATGATCACATTGCACAAGCTGAATAATAGCAATCCATCGATGACAAAGTAGTAGAAGTACAGCTTATCAGTGGTGATGAGAGATATAGACGAGGAGGTAAATTTAGTCACAATAGGGACAAACAAGGCGATGCCATCTCGTGCCTTCCTTCCTCCTTCCTCTCTCTCAGAACTGCTTATGTTCAGATAACATCTCAGAGTTACAGTATACAGCTGCTCCCCGGAGCCCTGCAACGCTGCTATTTTCAGGTCAAACCTCCTGCCTACGTGGGGCAAGGTTCATCTTTAGAGCGGAGAGGATTCTCTACGGATTACTGTGACAACTAAAACATCTTTGTGTTCTTACTCTGTGAAACACTTCATGATAGGCCAGCGTACTAGAATAATAAAGAACAAAAGCGATGTTATTTGGTTAATTGAATATTCAGCTCATGATATACTTGTAAGAAATGAAAAAATGTCATTTAATTAAGCGTCAATTTTATTATTTTATCTGACGACTGATTCGACATTCACTTTATTTTATCATTCAGAAAGTTTGATTTCATAAAGCTGTTCATGTTCTAGAGGGTTTTTTAGAATTACAAAAATGAATAAGAATTTCACAGTTGTTTTGTCAGTAATTATGAATATTTTTAATGCTTCTTTTAACAATAATATTTTTTAACAATAATCAAAATAAAAACAAAACAAAAAAACTAACTGACTACCTAAATCGTTATCGAAATCCCTAATGCTGATAATAGCGCTGTTGTGGTGACAGAGAGAAGACAACGCTTGTTTCGGTTTTGCAGTCGAAAATAAAGCTGTGATAAAGTGTGGTTTGTAACTTTGTCTCTAGTCATTTGTGGACAGCGTGGTGCATTGACGGGCAGCAGGAGACGCGTCAAACAAAACCAACATAACCTCAGAAAGTCTCGCTATCACATGGAGTTTTCACTCGCCTCCCTCTCTCCCTCTCTCCCTCTCTCTCTGTCTTCTAATCAGGTGAGATGCTATCTGCGCCCCTCTGTCAGCTAACCGCTATCAGTTGTGAAATTTCAGACAGCAAAGCGTGTGGGAAACGGCACTATCGGCTGTGCTCATCTTGCCCGGCACCTTTACAGACGCGCGGGCGGTTTTCTCAAAAGGCGAGAAAAAGCTTCACAAAGGCCACAAACTGACAGTGGAAATACTTTCAGACCTGCTATAAGTCTCTGCTCCTCCCTTCACTGTGCTGTCTGCAGAACATCTTGGCTCATTAAAATATTGATTTACAAGACAGAAAGATAACAGTTGCGCAGCGGCTTCTGTTTGCACGGATCTACAGTGAAAAGATGTGCGATGCGATAGCCCACATGCTTACAAATCTCTCAAACGCACCATTCTTAGCGCTGAACACAACCACCTAAAGACAAAGAAGGAACTGAAAGATGGTCGCTCCCTCCAGACCGTTCTTTACAGCGCCCTTCACCACCCGCATATTCTTCCACCACACAAAGTAGCGCTCCACATTCAATCGCAACATCAAAGTTCATTCTTCGCATACAATTAGGCCGGCTTATTGAATTTCAAGGTTCCAATAAATACGGGTTGTCATAGAGCTCCCGGCGCTGATGCACGCTAACGTGGTGATCCCAAGGGTGCTACACAAGCTCTCGGTGAGCGGAAAGCTAATCCAAGCGAGATCAGGAAACTCAGAAATCCCAGGGCCAGAGATTATAAAAGGGGGCGGGGACATGTTCGACTGATTCGGTTCTCCATGGAGACGCCTAAAGTAATATGAAGAGGATCACTCTGCAGCTAAAGCCCATAGGTAACACAGGCAGACAGGTATAAGTTTAGGGCACGTATTATGGGGATAAGAGCATAACGTTGCATGGTTATCTTCCCATATTCAAACCTGTTATTTGCAAAGTGGATTTGAGTGACATTTTCTTCAAAAAGTCAGATTTTTCATTTTTATGAGCAGAGAAAATCAAATCATATTATCAATTTACTCAAAACTACTGCGCTCAATATTTAGTCAATTATAGCCTACACAAAAAATAGACTCAAAGCGGCTGTACCCAATTTTTTAATGTGATAAAGTCAAATCTGTGTTGCCACAGTAAAAACATCTAGTTGAGTTTTACATGAGACCACAGCGCCTTCTCTGCATCTAATTAAAGAGTGCTTTATTCTCTGTGAAAAAGGAAGTGCGCTGTTAGTATGCAGTCGCTTTACATTCATGTAAAGACTAAACTCACTCTGGGCTCAGCAAAGCGCTTATAAACTCATTGTGGTGAATATTTAGGACGCTCTTAAAGCATTAGGTAAGTGAACAATACATGTGGACTCCTGCAAACGCTTAACTACTTCTGTTTTTCATGGTTTCAAGACTGTAAACATCAGGTACACAATGTAACATTCCACTGTCTGCCACCTGCTTGTGTCCATGGAAATGTTATTGCTTTGCATAGAATGTTCCACAGTATGGCATTAAACTTATCTATTTTGGCATGCCTCTCCACAGATCTGACTTGGCCCTGCTGGTCTCCGTGGAAATAGATCATTTTATAACCGTACTGCGGAACATTAATAATGCATACTAATTCTATAGAGCTGTTCATAACACTCAAAGACGCTTCACATTGCATTCTTCATTCACTTCACACTCACTGGTATCAAGCTACTATTGGTGCCACAGCTGCCCTGGGGCAGACTGACGGAAGCAAGGCTGCCAATCTGCGCCATCGGCTGCTCCGTTGTCTAAGTGTCTTGTCTAAGGACACAGCAACACTTTCCTCCTCCAGTCGCCCCCCAGGCCCTGACCTGCTCAGCTTCTGAGCTCTGACGGATCAGGCTTTGAAAAGCAAGTATGGCCTTCCAGGCATTCCAGGCAAAATAATAGCATCTCCATGGAGACAGGAAAGTATAGCGGATCCTCCACCACAAAAGTTACATAGTATACCTTTAAGAAAAAAATGTTTATATTTGTCTTCCTTTTGTTTTGTTTTTCTAAAGTGATTACGTCTTTATTTGGTGAAATGTGCAAAAGGGTGAATACCATACCATACCAACTTTATTTATAAGGCACTTAAAAAAAAAAAAAAAACTTTTTACAATAAGTAAATAATAAATTAAGGCTTAAAAGAACAGTTTGGTTCGCTCTAGCCACCTAAAGCATCACTTTTCCTCTAATGTATTGTGCATGTGCAGTTATAGGAGCTCTTGAACAGAAACAATGGCTGCGTCTGATTTACAGGGTAACATTTGCAGGCTAGAGGTGGCCTGTGATTGGACAAAGGCACGGACTCGTACTAATTTCAAATTGGTGATTTGTTCTTGTCCTGGTAATCCCTGGAGATGCCGGCATGCCTTTTCTTCCCTCCTTCCAAATGCATTAACATAGCCAGCAGTGCAGGGGCGGCGGTGGCTCCATCAGTAATGTCATGGGCACTTTAACATGATGAAGCACGCTGTGGCCCCACTGGCATGAATAATTCACATTACCACGCAGCCAGAGAGAGAGAGAGAAAAGAGAGAGAGAAGGATTGACTTTGCAACAATAAATTGTGGGAACAGATGTGTGATTTTAAGGCCTGTGTTTTGGGTGAGTGAGCAATTTTAATTCAATTTGATATTTCTCTCTCAAAGTGAATCGAGACCTTGAGCGAGCCAGGCAAATACATAAATAAGGAGGGATCAGAGGAGGAGAGCCATGTTGATGGGGAGGGAGGGACACGAGGTACAGGCCCTTCCTCACCATCCATCACTTTGGCACTCCAATGATTGTCAAATAAGTAGCCCTGTCCAAACCCATCTTTTATCATTACGTTTGAATGAATCTATCTGGGGATCGCATCATGCAGCACATGGGAGGGCGCTGGCTCATATACATGCCAGGGAGAAGATATGGAAATGGCAGACAGGATGGTGAGAGAGGCGCTTGGATGGGGCGACGCATTCCCATTCTAGCTATAGCTGGAAGGACCTCTGTTTGATGTAAGCATTCAATTCTGTCAGAGCGGGAAATTGAAAAACTACAGATTTATCTTTCATTAGAATAGAATGCCCTCATTCAACTTAATGAAACAATAAAATAAAAGAAATTGCATTGCCCAGAGTAAGCGATTGACTTTTGTCCCACTTGACCAGAACTATTAAATCATTTATTTATTTTTGTCTTTGATTTGAATGAACACATATAATACTAAAGTTACTACTGATATCCTGATCCACTGGCATAGATATCACCCAATCTAAATAGATAGATAGATTGTTTTAAATTTTTTCTTTAACCAATTGTTGGAGCCCTTCACAGTCAATAATCGCTTAACCGGTTGCGTTAACACAGCGCTTTTTTGCTGTACTTTTTGTTACTGAACAAATCAAAACAGACGTCAGTGCATTACGAGAGCGAAAGCAGAGCAGCGCGACAGCCGCAGGTATTTAAAGAGAGCACAACACGACTGAACGAAAGCTCCAATAAGCGCTGTTTTGATGCACTATTGTAGTAATAATGAACAGAGCACTCTTTTTTTTAAGAGTTATGTTATAACGTCGCTAACATTAGCAGCTTACCTTTAGGTTGTGCAGGTAAAAAGATCGATAGTTTTCTATCTGAGGCAAAAAGCTTGTCTGTTTTCTGCACCCACGTGGAATCCAAGTTAAATAAACCATGCAATGTTAGCTCATAAATACCGCAGTGTCGCAGAAGTTGTCAGCGAACTTATTTTCACTCAGATACGTTATAATCGCATGAACTGCTCTCTCAGGTGCCCTCTGGTGGTGCAATTGTGTATTACAACACAGTAAACGAGGCAGAAAATGAAACTTGCCTATTAACCGGGCAGGAGCTCTTCACTCGGTTAAGCGTTTAGTCCCGGTTAATCGGCTAATCGGTTAACCATGATGTTTATTGATGTTGAAGGATATTCAGTTTCAGCCGCAAAAACATTTTCACGTCGCTTTTCATTCGCCTTTGTGTCTCAGCCAAAGGTCTCAGGGCAGCTTTAGAAGGAGGTTTCATCCGGCAGAGTCGGTAGATCGAGTGTCAAGACAGTTTGAGGAGAGTAACAGCCCACAGGACAAAATACTCCTCATTGTCCAGCAGCCCCGGCGTCACAGTCAGGTCTAGGAGGTGCAGGTGAGCTCTGGAGACACAACAGGAAAGCCCTCTGCCTCGCTCTCATTCCCTTCAAGTATTTTTTCTTGAATGTCATTTGCCGCATTTGGTGTAAAACGTTTGTCGCATTTCAGTCATTTTGGTCCAGCTGGCTACTTTCATGGTCTTCATGTTTACAAGTTGAACTGCACAAGCCACACTTCAAAGTTGGTTTCAAAAACTGCTCAGTGTGCCGGCCATATAACATAGCCATAGAAACAATATGCTATAACTAAGCTAAGAGAATGAGGGAATTTAACACAGAACTTTATGCTTTGTAGAACATGGCTAAACCTGGCTGGGGAATTAATCACAACTGAATATAAATTGCAATTTAAATCACAAAGGCTGCAATTTGCTAACCTGTAGTTTAGATCTGTGCAAACATTTGTCAGTTCATAGTCTTCTTGTCAATTCTTCTGGATGTATTTTACTGTGCACATTTCCCTTTAAACTACAAATGGCAAAGAATCTAACTCACAAAAAAAAAAGTTAACTTTGAACATAATTGTGCTAAAAAAAAGAAAGAAAAATAAATAAAACAAATGAAAAACATAATTGCGATCTCAATGCTTGTCGGGAAAAATCACAGGTAGATATTTTTCCCAAAGTGTTCAGCCCAACTTTGAGTCACAATATCATTATGATGTCTTGCGAATGGTGGGATTGCAAGTTGTTCCCAATGGAAGTTTAAAAGCGCTATTAAACATGATGAAAAAAAGCAGAAATACCTTTTACTTCTTGACATGCATCGACTCTTTAGATATTCAGGTGCTTCGAGGCCCTTGGCTTCAAAGCTGATGTGAGATTTTTAAACGTAAATAATTCAGCTGAGGTGGGTGAGAACTCCTGGCGTCGGATTAAGGAGGCAGAGCCGGCAAAGCTTCTCTGAATCCATTTGGAAATTGTCACGGGGTCTTCACAGAGGCAAAACAAACCCACCTTAATCTCCACTAATCGTACTTAAGTGTGAATGTTTTATGTGGAAATGCCTGGTTACATTTTACAAGCTCTGCCTCATTCTTGGAGTAACACCACTGGAATCCTAAAATCCGTTTTGGCCACAACTCTGACAAAATGTGATGTATAGACTTTGTTGCAGTGGGCGGAAGCTAGATGCACAACTACAGACACTATGTTTGTTTCTGTAGATAATATATTCATGCAACAAACTTAAAGATGCGCCCGAAGATAAAGCAGTTATAAACAGAGGAGGAAAACACGACGACAACACTGGTGATTGGCTGTGATTAACATCAGCCTTAGAACTTGCGCCTCAGAAATTCAAATTACAAGCTTTATGTAGGCAATGCCAGGGACCAACCTAATATTATTATTATTCGAGACGGTGCATAACCCAACGGCAAGATGATTACATTTGACTTGCAATGATCCCCCCTGCATGAGAAAACAACAGCTTGGAGAAACTAATAGACTTATTCCCTAAAGTAGCTTTGCCGCTCCTGGCTTGCTTTAAATGCGTTTCATCACGACACAGTTTTTGATTTTGTCTGCAAGGAGGTGGAGAGTAATGAGGTGCATTTACTCTTTTACATCAGTAACTTTTAGAATTAGTGTTGTTCTATACATTTTGTTTGTGTTTTTACTACTTAGACTCCACAAACCACTGTCAGCTCACATTTATAAATCAATTAGTTCATAGTTTTACATAAAGAGTCGGGCTGTCATTAACAATTATTTTAGAAGTCCACTAGTCAAATGATCATTTCTACTCTACATTTAGCCTTTTTAAATACATTATCAGCCAATTTAAGATTAAAATATGGTGACTGAAGGCTTCTCGACGTAGAATATTTACGAATGAAGTGTATCTTTCTTTTTTTAAATGTAGCAATCATTTACTCTTTTTTTGACACTTTGATTAAATAACATTGCTGTGTTTGTTAGGGTTAGGGTTGACATGTGTTTTATGGTCTGAATAGTCCAGGTCATTACAATTATCAATTATTATAGTCAGTTACTAGTTTAGTTTAGGGTCAAAATGGAGATAAAGATATGTTTTGCATGTTCTGATCTAATTTGTTTCAGAAAATATTCCACCACCATTCCAACACTTTTTACTATTGTATGAAGTTTTATTCATTCTATAAGTTCTACATCTAATACAAAATTGCTCACTTTTTCTATACACTGCATTTCCGAAGACAATGGACCACCCCATCTGACAAAAGTTCAGTGCCCTCAAATACATCTACATCTGCTGTACAGTCTCCTCTTCCTCGGTCCCGTTCAATTTTTGGAAAACAGGACTCCAACTACAGAGTAAATACCTGTAAAAAGGATTTGGAGGGAAAAAACGTCCTTTTTGTCAAGGACCCCTGGCGCTTTGCTAGGTTTATTGAGGAGAAAATCCATTGTCTGGTGTCACCTAATTGGATCAACTTTTGTGCGGAGAGCAGATGTGGCTAGTAGCTGGCTGTGGGAACACTGCACCCAAAAAATGTTGTCAGGGGCACGAATTGCTTTGAAAACAGTTTATGCTTCCACAGAATGGGGAAATCAAGAGAGACAATTATGGTATTAAAGGACATTTGCACTATACTGTCTGAACATTTTCTCTGGACTGGTTTCAAAAAGACCCCCATAAAGAAAGTACATATTTTGAATAAAGCAGACACCAACAAACAGAGGTGGGAAGAATAAAATACAATACAACAAAATGTACTTATTTCAAAGTAGTATTCATTTTGAAAAGTTGGAAGCGGAACAAAACTATGAAAATACTTAAATCTCAAGCCACCGATATACTGAGATCATATACTCCATTGTAAAGACTGTTACTTCAAAATAGTAACTTCTAACTCATTTGAGAAGTAGAATTTGTTCAAAATAAAGTTACTTCATGACATGATCAATCTCAGACCTGAGTTCGTCCATTGGCGTGCAAATAATTACTTGAGAAACCTGGTATTGATGATCTAATTAAGAAGAGGCAGAGGACCCGTCAAACTCTGACAGTCTTGAGCCCTGAGTCTTTCCACAGCTCAGCACAGAACGCTTCCACAGACGTCAGAAACATCGGCATGAACCCGAAGAGATGAAGAAAGACACCGGGAGAACAAGCGGCCCCATTTCCAATCAAGCATCTGCCTCCCCTCCGCCGCAGCTCCGTTTAACCTTGGAGAGTAATGAGATCTGACTTGCTTAAATGTTAGCATTCTTAAATCATCAGGAAGTGCCTCAGAGGAGCCGATAATCACTGTGCCAAATTGCTGCGCTCGCTAATTTCATTTCTCCCTTTGCATTTGCTCGCGGTTAGTGTCGATTATTCAAAAAGCCAGGCATTTAATATCGCCAGGTCCCAGGGGCGTTGCATTAAAACGTAATAACTTGCAACATAAATGAAAACAAAAAACATTACTTTCCTCCGCCCCTTACCCAAATTTCTCTCCCTCCTCCGTTTATGCCTATGCTGTTCTTCACTCTCTCCACTCTCTCTCCCTGTGCATGGTGGGAGCTCGAATCTAATTCTCAGCCCATCTGGCAGGCGTAATGAAGGCGGGCCGGTGCTGGCGGTGCCCTGCTGCCATGGCTCGGCGGAGCAGGAGACTGGCTGGCAGATTGGGCCTGGATGAGTGGAGGGGAGTCGCCGGGACCCGCTGAGTGGAGTGAGCCAGCCCAGTTAATCTCCCATGTGCCCCGGTGTGATTGGGGCCAAGGCCAAGCACACGCTGCGGGCATGGTGTGTGGATCTGGAGTGCAGCGGGGACGGTTCTCGGGCAGGAGGCTAGTCCAGGGGAGAGGCTGCCAATTGCATTTTATAGGCAGTTACTGTAGCTATACAAAGCATTTTTACTTTAAGTGTATAATGTTCTTCTTTTTATAGGCTGCCCACAGAAAAGTCAAGGAGAGGTCAGTACCACAGGCAAGACACAAGATATGGGCGAGAGTTTGCTGAAAGAACTGCATATTATTATTAGTGTTATTATATTATATGTAAAATGAAGTAAAGCAATGTATTTCAAGCAAAATTTTAAAAAAGCATATACAGCTACTTGTGCCACAATAAGGCTGGCACTATGATACTACTTGTGTCATAGTTTTATTCCAAAATAGTTTAGGAAGAATAATGCATCATGAAACATTAAGCAAGAACTAAAATTCCTGTTGTCAACTTAGAATTATAGTCTTCTTTCTATTATTCATTTTTTTATATAGAGGTTATGTACCAACATCATTTCATTTGGTGACAGAATTATGAGCAGGACATGGAGTAGTACAAAAATATTTGTTTTACAAAATTTGCTTTGCTTTTTTTGGCCTCATTTTTGTTGTGGGGCTTTCGTTTGGCTCATATAAAAAAATTAAGGAAAAATGTAAACAGAAAGTAGTTTCGTTGTTGCTACGATTGTGCAGAGCTTAACTAGCTTGTTTGCCAACGCTTTAACTGCCCTACAACAAGAAATGTTCTCAGCAAAGAGACTCAGAAACATATTATATTATTTAAGGAGAGAAAGGTAATGAGTTCAACTGTGTGTGATCCCAACGTCATTATCAATGATAAATGTGGCGTAGCTGCAGTGTTCCTGTTGTTTATCTGGTTTTCTACAGCTGTTTAATTTTTTCTTCTTTTAGATGTCAGGTACAAACTAGCAGAGTTGTAAACTTTTAGATTTGTTATCAGACTGTAAAATTATCATTACTCGCCATTGACTGATGGTTGACAAAATTTTGACTGTTGTGCCTGTTGTGATGACACCTTAAACTCTATTCTTGTTCCAGAATATCTTTTGTACCCTTTATCAAAATTTGGTAGGGTTTGGAAAGATGTTTTTGTTTCCCCTTTCCATGTGCTCTATGAGTGGTGGTAACTTTAAACCTCAATATCTCTATCTATTGTAAAGAAGCCAACGATAAGGGGACGATGTGTGTTAATACAGCTTGGACCACCATAAAGAGTCACATCAGTGTTGCTCTCATTTACCCAAGCCTGATAAACCAATCCAAACATTCAGCAGAAAACTTGCTGGCTATTCTACAAACAGACACTGATATCTTGTCAAATGCAGGTATAGTTGGACGAGGCCTGAGTCATATGTCTGAGGATGCTGAGAGTCAAACGGGCAAACTCACCCCAACAGGTGCTGCCTCTGAGGAAACAAAGGCAAACACCATGTTAGCACCATCTGGCACCAACACAAGTGCATATCACGGATTTGCTCTACATACGGTCAGCCTGGCACACAACAACTGCTACACGCAAAAAGAAACAGCAGGCATGTATATTTTTTCAGATTAAAGCCAACTTACACGGATATAAATGTCCGCCATCTAAGCAGAAGTGCGTTTAAAAATAGCTAAGATGATCAGCTCTCCAAAGGGACAGTCTGTATACATCCAAATGGTTTCTGTAACACAGTTTGCCTGATGTAATTATGATTAAGCTTTATCTAAACACAAACTCAATCAGTGCAGTCTGCCCTCCGTGTGTGAAAGCACGTAGGGGGGAAATGGTACAGCGGACAAACCCAAGAGAAAGCGGCCATTATCTGAAAACAGAGATTGTATTTATTTTCAGTTTTGTCTGTACATATGAGCATAATGATGTTATCTGTGCAGTGTCCCTAGATACAACAAGTTGAAAGCACGGTAAAATTGGTTAGTTATATGTTTCTCTTCCTCATATTCTGTAGGTTAAGAGATGTGGGTGGCTGTGAGCATAAGGTTTACCCGAAAGACGATTTATTATAGATTTAAATCCAAACTAAAGAGTATTGTAATTTACTCTTTGCACAACAGTGTTTTCAAAAGCCACAACTATTACATGCAATTAGTTCTTTATCAAAACCACTAAACGAACTCCAGTCCAACTCCAAAAATACTGTATTACCTGTAGAAACTCTTCATATGTAGAAAAAGGAAACACAGTGTTGCAAGGAGGAGGGTGTCTGTGGGTTTCAGAGTGATGAAGATCCAGTGTTGGGAATACCGGTGTGACTAATGGTGTTACTTTTTTTCAGTAACGAATAATGAAACTAATTACTCTTTCCTATGCCATAACAGTGACTGATCAGACTCTGCTCTCCCATCTCATTCAGAGGAGCTGCTAAGTTTAATTTGTTGTTTTTTTGGGGAAGTAAATGCGAGCAAAATGAGGAATTAGAGACTGGCTGTAAATGTGACCAATCAGAAGTAGCGTTAGGTTAGCGTTTAAGAGTTTCCGGACATTTTATTGGTTAGTGTGATATGCAGCTTTGTACAATCATATCCCAAGAAAACATTGAGCAGACGCATAGATTTTCTGTTTTTTATTGTTATTTTCTGCTGCAGTTCAGCTTAGGTTTTACAAATATAAGCGCTGTCATGCAACGTGCATGTGTTTGTTATGTTCTAATATCAGGCTGCATTTGGTTAATGAGTTATTTGACCTGTGTCTGCTGCATAAAAGAGACCGTTTGTCCTGCGTTGTTGTGCCTGTACAGATTGTGTGTCTGGAGGAGAATCGCTCATAACTAACGCTGGTTGTGGGTTGAATTTGATGATTTGCAGGCTGCGGCTAAATAAGGCAGAACACAGCAACTGTTTTTCTTGAATAAGCAGAGGTGTTTCATCATTCAATACCACAGTTACTAACTCATTTGCTTTTGAGGAGAAGTAACGGCTAACTATAACTAATTACTTTTTTGAAGGAACTTAGCCTAGCACTGTGAAAATCTAGTGCCTTTGCCCCATAGAACTATAATAAAACCTGGAAGATGAATCCAAGATGGCCGTCCTGTTTATCCCTATGGAGAGTGCTCATTGGCGCATGACCCCAAAAAAGTTTCTTACTTCCGCATTTACTTCCTGATACGAAGGCTGACATCTTTGTTTTACTTCCTGATACGATGGCTGCCATCTTTGTTTTACTTCCTGAAACGATGGCTGCCATCTTTGTTTTACTTCCTGAAACGGAGGCTGCCATCTTTGTTTTAGGGCGCCACGTGACGACAATCCCCCACTTCATATAAAAACGGTAATTTCGGTGATTTTAGAAACGGTAGAAAAGAACATTTCCTTCTATTTTATTTAAATACCGATAATAATTCAGTCCTGTCTGTGATTATAATGAGCAATTTTAGAAAAAGGCTGGTTCCAAGAGGCTGCAGTACCTCGCACGGCCACAAATCAATCTGGGACCACAGTCAGAGGGGGCGTACCTTATCCAGTTCATTTAATACATCCATGCTTTGCCCTAGCAATTAACAATTCAAATCAAAATGGGCAGAAGTCCTCAAAGTAAGAAACTAAAAACCATGAAAAAAGGCTTGGCTCAAATTCTACGGAGGGCTGACCCAAGGTTTGAGCCCACAAACTTTTGGGCTTATAGGCAAGTTCACTCATTACTGTGCCATCGTTTCCTTTCACAAATATGTTCTGAGGGCCAATGCATGCTGTAATTTTGCAAACTGTGCTAATCTGAATGATGATAAATATATTTTGCACTTTAGCAAAGCATGAAACAAGGCCTGACACCAACAGTGGGTTTGCCTAAACTGTGCTGCGGGCCTCAGGAGGACACAACACTGTCATTAACAGTTACTCCTCTCATAAACACAACAGTATCAGCTGGAGGTGTAATTGCCTGCGCTTGTGTGTAATCCTATCCTCTACCTGCTGTTACTGTCAGACAGCTTTTCCACCGAGAGACAGTGGAGTCGTCGCATGTGTTCAAGTTGGGAGAAGGCTGGCGTTGCTTGTGTACTGTCAAACACCAAAACTAGAGTGAGGCATGTGAGAAAAAAGTGAAAAATAAATAAAAAATACATGGCAGAAATCAAATGCATGTCTGTTGCTCACTGAAATCCCAGGAGCAAAGCTTAGGGGCTGCGTCGGAGGGGAACTGTGTTCTTTTTGTCGAGTGATTAGAGGAAAAGTGGCAGAACGTGACCTACTTAGTGCAACTTTTGTGCAGGTTGGAAAAGGTAGTTATGTAGGAAGCGATTGGGGGTTGAACTTTGATAGATTCGTGGAAACATTAAAAGACAGCGCTGATAATTGCCAGAGGTGTTGTGATAGGCACAGTGATGTCTGTTATCTGTTAGAAACTCAATTGAAAGTTTAGTCATTCTATATGGTGCAAGTGGGAAGCGAAAGAAGCAAAGTTGGGAGGAAGTATTTGAGCCCATAGACTTTACAGTTTTGGTGGAAGAAAAATTAATTAAACATGATTTGACACCCATAAAATGCTACAAATTAAGGTTTTAGTACCTTCCTGCATGTGAAGAGAGGTGTTGATTATGGAAGCAGATGAGAAATTACTCATAATTATTACTTTTTTCCATCTTCTTAATCTATGACTTAACCTAAACAGTGAATGCGAAGACTCCCTCATTTTTTGCTGTTTGAACGTTCTTGCCGCTAGCTCTTCCTAATTTCAGGCTTTGTTTAGGGAGTTCTAGTGGGTTAGTGGGGAAGCCGTGGGCCTGCTGTACGATCAGAAAAGGTGGGTTATGTTTGGTGCCTAGAACGATCTGTCGGCGGATGCTTTTTGTTCCAGGGTTCTGTGAGGAAATTGGCCACAGATTTTAGACAAAAGCCCAATATCATGTGTGCTACAAAGTTTTTTGTTGTTGTTATAACATTAAGATGTTGCACACAGCTTCATTTGATCTATTCTTCTAACACCATCAATACACTACTCACTGCCTCACTGGCTTTTTAACTCATGTTTATTCATATGTTTTATGAAATTGTACTGTGTTCTATGAAATAAACTAATCTAATACAAGAGAAAATGACTCACATTTGATTCACCAGTCTACTTTACATCTGCTTTGTCCTTAACAACTTCAAACCACAACACAGGGGTTCACAAGAAAGTTCAGCACTTGACTCATACTTAGCACTTAGCCACATTGATGAGAAATGTGCAAAAACAGGGCTCTATACTGTAGAATTGCATCTGTTGAGGTAGATGGGGAAAGTTTAGAAATACAACTTGTTGCTGTGAGAAAACCACACTTAATGTTGCGCACTCTGAAAGAATCTACAGCAAATTTGAATGGGAAATAAATATCCTAATCAAATGTTCTGTTTGGCAACTCAAGCCAAGATTCTTTCAGTGGATTTTTAAGACAACATTAGCAGTGCTGCAACGCCTGCTACTTTAAATGACACAGAGTTATATTGCACTTGTGGCGGTGAATTAATAAGCTGCGGCATGATAAATGTCTGTGATTTATTATGTTCCCTCCAGAGTATAATCAAGTTGAGGGAAAAAGAAAGAGCGTTAGACAGAAAGACAAGAACATGTTCTGAATCAGGCACAGTAGACAGGACCTTTGCATAGCTCAATGAACAGACAAACGCTTTCAAATAAAAACAAGGAAAGATGCGTAATGTTTAGGCATTTAAAAGTATGAGAAAATATGTACGGTAAATTGCAGTGTGAATTATGTCATATGGAAGAGCCAAAACAAAAGTAGTCAATAATCTTTTCCAAAAGGCTCAGGGTTGAGACAAGTCGCAGTCCTGAAAGGGCGCTTTATGAGTATGAGCATCACACCTCTGTGTAACTCTCATCCAGGATCCACAGGAGGTTTTGTTTCCCCTTGTCTGTCTGTCTAGTGGACTGCCATCATATTCATTTCTCATTCCCACATAGATGTTTGTAATTGGAGCTCTAATTTATGATCGTGCCTCGGTACAGGATAATGATATGGAGCATTGTAATTTGCTGATGCAAATTGTACGTTATAATAGGAAGCCATAAAAACCCCAGCAACATCTCGGAGACTTGCCAAACACCCCGAACGTTCATTACAGCCCTCATTAAAACATCCACATCGGCGCGGGGAGCTCTTACAAATGGAAGGAGCATGTAATTGCTGCTTGATTGTGGTATATGTAACATATGATAAAGTGAAATTACCACTTTATTTGTCTACAGTGTCCGTGAAGCTTAATGGGGAGAAAGCTTGCAGTAAACAAACCCATGGAGCATTGTTTGATTGGTGCATTATAGAGCCATTTGTTTAAAGTGGGGCAAATGTGAGTCAGGGGACATTGTATATACAGGCCAAACTCAGATAAGGTTCTGCTTGAGGGGACAAAGCTAATATTTTACTTCTGGGACACTGCGCTTCATTTGTGCCATCTCCAACATGGGACATGACATAGAATAAAATCTGCAAAATTGGATTATCATTATGATAGAATATCAGGCTTAAGATGGACAACTGTTCATCTTTGAGTTTATGTGACATAGTTTTTCAGTGCACAGGTAGCCTATGTATACTTTCCACACACTAATAAACACTGTGATTTAACTAATTCTAACTAACCAATAATTCTAACCCATTCCACAAAGTGTTTTAGAGTAAGCTTCATGTCCTGCTCTCAAGCAGACTTAAGAGCAATGCCAAGTGGCAAAGCAATTAGTAGTTCATTTAGAACAAGTGCACTATGTTGGGGCAAGTTTTCCTGAGGCCCAGTCAACACTAATTCTCAGCGTTGCCTTTATTCAAATGACCTCAAGAGTGACGGTGCCTCTAATCCATCTCCATTAGAATAAAACCACAAATGCATTGCTAAAAATGAAGTTTCTCTGCTCCTGTCTGAATGCGAGCAGCCCCACCACCAGAGCTGGGTGCTCAGCCACTGGAAAAGGATTTTCAGCAGTGCCATTCAGCCGGGGCCCCTAAAGCCTGCAGCCTTTATCTGCAGACCCCTTGATTGATGTGTTGTGGGCCCTGCTGTGGTTAACAGCAATTTTTATCTGTTGCTAGCGGCAACAGCCCAGGTCCCTGGTGCGCGAAGAGCAGCGGGGTCCAGGATCTGAGGCTGGACCTCACACAGGGATAAACAAATAGGTTTTTGAAGGCGGACAGCCGTCATAGTGAGGCCCCTGACAGGCAGCGCCCCACCCCAAGGCCAGGGCAATGTCATGGCCCCAGTCCACTCCTGCTGGGCACTTGGTTTCCTTCACTAATTTTCACCATGTGTGGAGCTGGTGGTCGACACACCTGCACAGTGTGCTCAGATGTGAGCAGAGACTGTGCTGCCTCAAATTATAATAAACACCGTTAAGATGTTGGATATAATGTCTGGGGGAAAACAAACCATAGATTACTGAATAAAAGCTTTAACAAAATGTTTTTGTATAGACTGAAATTTACACTCAATTTCCCTTCACTCACAGTGTTTAGAATGTAATCCAGAGGATCTGTGTCGTTTGTTAAATAAAGCGTGAAGCCCTTAATGACTTCTATTATAATTAAGAGACATAATCCCTGTATTCGATAAAGATCTTGTAAAGAGCCTTGTCAGTCAGACAGAGAAGTGGATTCACCACAATGTGGTGACTGTGAATGCCAAATCAATTAAAACAGGACTGTTTAAGAATGCACAAAGACTGAGAGACAGCTCTGTTTAGAGTGTAGACTCATTTAGCGTTAAATATGATTATAACAAAGCGAGAGGGGAAATTAGGAACGGGTGTGTCTGAGAGCTCCCAGCACTTTAGCTCAATCATTGGAGCAAGGTTTTACCTCCTGACATCTCTAAGATAAGCCCTCCCAAACAGACTAGGCACATTATACAGTCTATCCTTTTATCAGGCATTAAAACATGAGCCTGAACTTGGCCCGGAGCATGTGTGACGACAGATCACTCACACAAACACGGAGAGGGAGGTGTCTTTTTGGCTTTGCTCATACCTCTCCTCCTCAGTATCCAGCTCAGGGATAGCATCAGCGCGGGCAGATATTTGCAGTTAAATTTTTGCGACACTTTCCTTGTCTCTCGCAGCTCCTATCTCTTCGACACAGAGGGGGATGTTGGGTTCTTTATCAAGCAGCCCCTGAGAGGATGATAAATCGCTGGAGCCCGGGCCCATCTCCGCTGGAACAACAAGCAGGTAGCAGTGCAGGAAACAAGGAACAGATATTGTCTCCCAAACATAGCCGGGGCTATAATGAAGCCGGCACAAAGCAGACAGGAGAGTGGGTCTGATAAACAATTCCATATCCAGTCTTCCACACAGGAGGAGATAGCGGGTCTCGGGCGGGCTGCTGGACTCAATGGTGCAGAGATTAGCCTTCAGCTCTCAGCGCCTGGGTGTGTTTGTGTGCTCATGTCATCCACTAACAGATACTGCATTTTACATGTTCTCAAGCATGTGACACCGCAGCGCTGAAATGGAGAATGGATGTAGAGATAGCACTGACTTGTTATGCTACTTTCCTATAGCCAATATTTTATGCATTTCCTTCTGACCACAGTAAATCATTTGCCTCTGCTGCACTGATTCGGAAAAGGTTTTGCACTGGGTGCCTTTCCTTTCAAACTCTAGTCTTGTCAGAAAAAAAAAACTTTTTAAATAAAAGAATAATAATAATAGTTAGTTTTCATAGCTTTTGTTAAGATGGTGAATGTGGTTGAGTCTTTAGAGATTGTCCTAATAATGTAAAATGTAAATAATAAACAATATTAAAAAGTTGAACCTAAATTTGTGGAAAAAGAAAAAATGGACAGTAGGTCTACAGCAATATTCAAAATATTTTGCCTCTTCTTCAAGCCTGATCAACAATTTACAGTATAAATGTGGCAAATTTTTTCCAAACAGCTGGGAAAAGTGCCAAATTTGATCAGAATTGTGAATGATGTGATGATTCTGTCTGTGACAAATTGGTTCATAAGCAAGCACTTGAGATGGGATCAAGATCAGAACACTAAAGCACATTTGACAAGAAAACATATTGATCGACTAAAAATGAATATATCAATATAGCAATTAGACATCAGTGGCCCCAAGTCTGAATAAATGGATGATGTTGCTTCAGAAAGGACAAATGTTGTAAAATATATTTAAAAAAAAAGAAAAAGAAAATCCCAGCCTCATGGAGGACCGATCATTTTGTGGTAAGTTCTGAGGAACAAACATGACTAGAATTAAACTGTTTAACATTAGCAATAACTCACTGTAGTGGTCAAGAACAATAGTGAGCACATGTGGAAAATTAGCTCACGTCTCTTTACAGTGGCAAGAAATGCTACAAGGCTGCCCTCTATCCTTGCTGTTTTGACCCTTTCCCAAAACATAAACAGCCCTCCGCCTACATCCATGGCCTCTGTGCTCTTTCTCCTCCAGCCATAACACTGCTGGGAGCATCTTCCACCACCAATATCACTCAACCTCTTCCTGGCATCTCCCTAGAGTCAACCAGCCGCAACCCCATCCCGCTGTAAAGCCAGGAGCATTTGTGGATATAAAGAGACGCCCAGAAATCAGTCTCGGCCCCGAACGTGGCAGCAAGAGCAGATTGAGTGTCAGAGCTCAAGGCCCACGAGATGCCCGCAGGAGACACATGCTCCAGCACTGCCCTGTTGAAGAGAGCTCCAGAGAGTAACCAGCAAGCATGAAACTTCCCGTCTGGGTTACTGGACTTTGCTCGGGTTACAAGCTGCAGCCTCCACCCCCACACACCAACCAACAACCAACCCTCCAACCCCTGCCCTCCTGTTCTGGGCCCCGATGCCCCCAAAGATTCTTGCAGATAAAGAGAAGGCCTTGTTCCCCGCCGACTCAAACTGACAGCTCGAGCCAAAGGGCTGCACGCGCTTTTTGGGAAGGTCTTGTTTGTTTTCATCCATCTGTGAGTATGTGGCCGCCGGGGAATATGAATGTGACATGTTCTATTAAAACGAAATTTATAAAAAAAAGTAGAGATTGTGCAAAAATCAATGTCTTCTGAAGTTTGTCTTTGTTCAGGGCTTTAAATGCGGTCCTTTGAGGCAGATTAACGATGACAAACCATTTATAGTTGTTTTGTTTGTCTGGATGATGACTTCCAAATGGCAATAAGAAGTGCCATATGCCACTCATCAGCTAAAAGTAGCACACTTTAAAGAATCTGGCGGTGATGAGTTCGCCTTAAAGCAAAGGACATAAAGGACAACTACTGTCGGAACTATCAAGAGAATAGACACATCACAAGATCAGAGGATCACACGTGCACAGTTTGGAAATGCAGAGGGACAAGGCATCATGGCCAAAAATAGTCCTGTTTTGACAATTTGCAAGATTGTGTATGTTTCAAAGGAATGACTATTCCTCCTGGGCACATTTAGCTTGAATTGCACTGCACTATGTAGAATGTAATATTTAAACCTTAAGGGCGTGGTTGACAAGCGCACATGGTCATGGTGATATGTACTAGGGGGATAAAACATTTGGGACATTATAGAAAATCATAAGATATATATATTCATAAGAGATGTTTGTTTAAACTTGAAATCCATGGCAAAATAAACACTCATTCCAATAGCAGTAAGAGACATTCAATAAAACAAAATATTAAAAATTATGCATACTGATACACTAATTAGTAAAATGTACAGTTTCCAGTATTTTGTTGTTGTTGTACACTCTTGTCATTAAAATTTAAATTTCAAAATGTTCTTCATGTTTGCCTGTGACTTTAGAGCTGGGTTTACACAGCGTGAGTCTCAGTCTGTTATTGAAATGTATGTACGGCGTGAGCGGGTCAGTCCATCCGCCCATCACTCCGTACAGTGTGCGCACCTCTGTCCTCATATGACTTCCAATTGTAGTGTGAGTTTGGGAATGATTTAGAACGTTTACAAATCATCCAATCACGGTTTTATATAATTCAGAACACATTACTTTTTGAATTAGACTGCCACAGTTTTATATATTGAACATAAATATACTTTGTAAGGTCTAAGTGAGCATAATCTTCATTGGGAGTCACTCAAGGAAGGCACATAACTACAGCCCTGGCGCACACTGTTGATCGATGCCAATAAAAAGAGGTTCTTTTCGCCAAGGTAGAGCAGGACACCTTCCCGCAATTTAATCAGTCAGTCAGGCAGAATTAATGTCCCTAATATCATGATTTCTCCATTACTCTATTTAACATAATTAAAATGTCGAGCGCCGCGGCCATAAAGCGGGTCGTTGGAGATTGTAATTCTGCCGTAAAGCTATGAAGCATGAAAATGTCACTTACCGAGTAGCCCCGACCTGACAGCGAGTGAGTGGAGCTCTGTAGGGAGAGAGGAGAGAGCAGGAATGACCTTTAAGAAGCGTTTCACTGGCTGACACAGACATGATGAAGCAGCAGCGCTTTAATATCAATATTCACGTTAACCTTTTACCCGCCCTGCCATGTACCCCTCGCCCACGCACGACACTCTCATACATTCTGCACTGGGCTGCCGGAAAGACATTAAAATAAACACTTTGAGTTTGGTTAGAATATAAATCATATAATATTTTCTTTATAGCAACGGCTGTTTATACATTTATAGTACGGCACAGCTTGAAATACTCATGAGATTATGAGATGTATGTTGAGGTCAAAAACAGCAACTAGCATGCAGAATATGTGTGAAGCAAACATACAGTTGAAGGAATAAAGCAATATTTACTTTAATGCAGTTTATACTTAACTTAATTAAAATAATAGATAAATATAAGTAACTGCATATCGATATTTGTCTTGGCTTAGGACCAGCACAAAACCTCCTTTAAGTGGCTCAACTTTTTCAACAATTAAAAACATTCACACATTCAAATATCTTCAAATAAACTATTTTGATGGTTGAATAAAAAATATTTGGCGTTTATGCTCATCTGGTGCAGTCCTCTTCATGCCAAAACAGAGCAGAGCAGAGACAACAAAATGCTGGGTTTTGTTCTAGCTCTGTCCGTCAGCGCCCAGCACGAATTCCAATCTCCAAATCCCTCCCTCCACTTCCACTTTTCACTGCTTTTATTCCTCCGTCTAGATTGGCAATTTCTCCCCCCTAGTCTCTGGAGGGGACTTTTCTGCTAGACCAATTTCATCCATAGGTCCACCTTCAATCCAGACAACCTCCCCCACACCTTCAGAGCCACTGCCTCCCTTGTTTTGCACCCTCCCATAGCCCCTCATCCATTCTTCCACACCTGCTCTAGGCCTCAGCCCTCATCAACGCCTGTGTGCCCGTCTGATTCGCTGACGGCTCCTGTGGTGACGATTAGGGAGGAGCCCTGCCGCGAACCGGAAAGCAGGCACTGCGGGAATCAAAAGGCTATTCGTGCTTTGCTCAACTTCTTTACTCCCTGCACCACTGTGACCAGAGAGAAGCCAAAATGAGTGCGGATGAGAACTGCACAGAGGGCAAAATCCAGGGATTCAAAAGGCCATAAAGTGTTTTGCACTGGCAATAATGTGTTGACTGGATGCATATTGTGACTGCTCTTAAATGTTTGTATGTGGGAGCTGAGATGGTGGGAGGCCAAGGCCATTTGGAATTAGCTTTACTATGTAGAGTTCATTCAACTTGGAGCATTCAGAGTAGAAAGAGGGGCTTATTTAAATGATAATGAGGGACAATCCATTGGATTTAGTGCCGGTGAAGGGAGGAAAAGAGGGGAGGGAACGGGGGGATCCATTAAAACGCCAGCGGTTCATAAGCCATAGGGTCGGCATACAGCTAAACACTCGCTCTTAAAAGCCATTATACATGGCTCTCAATGGATTTCTGCAGCGCTTAGGACTTCAAAAGGATTTAAGAACCCGCCCCAGAGAGCAGAGAGGGGGAGGGAGCGCTCTGCTGGTTATAGTGGTTGGTGGCGAAAGGGATAGGGCGGATGCTGGCGGCATTTAAGGGTTAACTAAACAGGCCCAGAGAAGAGAAATGTTGCTAAATCCGCCCCCTAATCCTCTCCCCATTTCCATGCCCCCTCCTCCACACTCTTACAAAACAGAAAAAAGAAAAACATGATGACAAGTGGGGCAGGTCTGGTCTATCATCTCTCAAACCAGACTATTAGTTTTTGTTGTCGAGTGAGGTTGAAAGGTGAGCCAATCAGAGGTTTTGAGGGAAGCGAACAAGGTGCAGCATTGAGAGAGGAGATGAAAAGAACGTGATTGTCAACATCTCCAGCTCAGAGTTTTCTGCCTAATGAAAAGACACATCGGTCTCAAACGACAAAAAAATAAATGAAATTAGTCACCCCTGCATCTTTGACATTTTAATAATTCTGATATAGAATAGATTTACTTAGTCCACGCAAAAAGGCATTACTAAAAGGTATGTTCAATTAATAATCACATGCATTTCAAGGACACTGGCACAACCCAGATGATTCATGTGTTGGATAGAGACCCTTGGAGCCCTACATTTAATGTACGGTTGGACGGGGCACAGATGCAGTGAAAGCGGCCCCCTCACACCACCGCCACCTCCTCACATTTGCCTAATCCCTGAGCGGCTTAGTGCTGGGCCCCACTGCACCACAGGCACAATTACCTAGTCAAAATAAACAGATAAAGACCCAAGCATGGCATCCCACTACAATTTTTTACCCTGTGCTCCCAAATTGATGCATGACTGTTTTTACAGGCAGTGGGCGCGTCTGCACATCACATTTGTCTCTATTTCCTTTGGCGCTAAGACAAGAGAAATCCATTTTACTCGTTGGCGATGCAGCATCATTAGTTAAGAGCTCTTAAATCTAGGGAGCCACTTTGATGTGATGGAGCGTGTTTTACAAAAATTAGTAGTGCACATGCAGGCAAGGAGATTTTATGGGCCAGGAAAATGAGAATTATATGCAGGATGGTGTCTATCAAGTTGGTGCTATACTGTAAAGCAGCCAGGAACAGCAGACAGACTGGGGGAACAGGGATGGATGATGCGAATGGCACGGTTACAACAATCAACGTCTGTGCACCATTTATTTGGCAATAGATTAGAGAGACAAGCCACATCTAACACCGATGGCAAATACGATGGGCGATTCTCAACACCCTCCTCTGCCCAGGCACCACGCCCCTCCTTCACTGAGCCTGTGGTAGAGCCCTGTTAGAGCTGTCAACTGTGGCTCTTTTATCTGACAAACCCGCATCTTCCTCCTGACTTTTTCGTTAAAAGTCAGCCTTTATACAAATTTGGGAATAATTGTTGAGGAAGAGGGGAGACCAAAAGAAGCACTGCAGCAGAGATTACAAAAAAGATGGGAAAATTTGTCTGGGTGATTTTCCGTTTTCATAAGGCTGGATTTTCATTCAGACCCCTGAATGGCTTAAAACAATGTACTTAATATGTTCATTAAAATCCTTTTCTTTCCATCACTTTGCCCCCGCTGGAAGAGGAAGCCTGAACATTTTGCTTCCTCTCTCTTATTCCCTCTGCCTGCTTTCGTGGGCTAAATGAACAGTCTGATTGAATTTAGTTAGGTTTGGGAGCAGAGCTTGACAGGCATTAGTTAGGAAGCATATTTCTACATTCATTTAAAATGGGCCGCTCGGGATTTTTGCATAAATTCTCATTACTTCCTCTGTATCTAAATTGCATTATTTCATCCGTTATGCTGTACCAATGCCTAGTCTCCATTTTGCTTTGCCACCTATTCATTTTCTAAATGAACTGGCATATGGATGCCGGCGCACTGATAATTGGGCCTGTGTCTTTAACTGGTTCCTTCCTGAGGTCAATAAGGTCGCCCCACACCTGGCTGCACTGCGTTAGGTCATGTCTACATTACCACGCCATGCTTTAAATAATGCCAGGTCAACCAGGTGAGGCTGCTCCAGCGGCTTAATCATTTCCTGTCAGTGTGCTGCCTGCCAAGCAGTCAGAGGGGATTTATGAGGTGATACAGGGAACAGCAGGAGCTACTGCAGCAGCTGCCCTCTGATCTGTCAGTCCACAGGCTCCTGTGGGTGTGCTGCTGTGGCCCTTTCAAACAGACAGGCCGGTATCTAGGCACGCGTCTGGTCCAGTCTCTTTAGATTAGACACAAGTCTAGTCCAGTCGGTAGAGGAGGCACAGGTCTGGTCCAGTCTGTAGGAGAGGGACAGGTCTGGTCCAGTCTGTAGGAGAGGGACAGGTCTGGTCCAGTCTGTAGGAGAGGGACAGGAGCACTGTGTAGAGGAGGCACAGGTCTGGTCCAGTCTGTAGGAGAGGGACAGGTCTGGTCCAGTCTGTAGAGGAGGCACAGGTCTGGTCCAGTCTGTAGGAGAGGGACAGGTCTGGTCCAGTCTGTAGGAGAGGGACAGGAGCACTGTGTAGAGGAGGCACAGGTCTGGTCCAGTCTGTAGAGGGACAGGTCTGGTCCAGTCTGTAGGAGAGGGACAGGTCTGGTCCAGTCTGTAGAGGGACAGGTCTGGTCCAGTCTGTAGGAGAGGGACAGGTCTGGTCCAGTCTGTAGAGGGACAGGAGCACTCTGTAGAGGAGGCACAGGTCTGGTCCAGGCTGCAGAAGCAGCACAGGTCCAGTCTCACCTCATTCAGCTTCTCCTTTGAGGGGCTCCTGTGCGGTCGCAGTTCCTGCACCGGTTCGTCTTCACTCAACTTGACTGGTCGCAGTGCCAACGGCTTGATCTGCAGGGGACACAATAAACACATTAGTATGTAAACAACATCTGAACATATTTTTGTTTGTAATATTTTCATATTTCTCCAGTACTTTTGATAATTACAGCTATGTCATGCGTATGTATAATGTTTCTTGGAACTTATTGTTAAGTACAGAACAATACAGTTAATGTGAGTAATAATCATAGTATAATGGACAAAGGCGCTGCTTTTACATGTCAAAGCACATTGTCGTTTGTGTTTTGATTATATGTAAAGCAGGGTGGCTATAGCAAAAACACCAGCAACCTCAAAACCATTGTGTACCAGTGCAAATACGTAAATAAGACCAGGAGTGTGATTGTAAAACAAGGGCTAAGCATGAGGCTGAACTGCAGTACAATATAAGACTGATATAAAAATAAAAAAGCAGATTTATGCGGGGATTGTGATGGTCCTGAACTCGTCCAAGAATGTAGAGAGCATTCACCAGAGAAGATAAATAGCCCAACTCTCACAGAAAAACAAACACTTCTGAAACGCTAAGTATTATTTACAAAAGGAAAGCTAACCCAGACCTAGCATGGGTTCAGCCTTAGCTGATGGACTCTTTGCAAGCTATGCAAATAGACAGTTTGTCGGTGCAGCATCAGCCGCTCTCGTGGCCCATGCCCACACCTCTGAGTGCTGTAGCTGTGGGCTATAATTCATCTGAGTTGCATACGGCAGTGTAGCAGATCCCCTGGTGGCTCGCGCAGTGGCTGGGCCTGGTCTCTTGATCTCCACTGTAATTTAAGCAGATCACTGCTACAATTAACCTTTCCTGGTAAATATCAATTATGGCCCCCGGCTGAGCTAGAATTAAAAGGGTCATCAGCTAATCTGACAGGTCCTGTACGCTACCACCTGGCTGGGAGAGTGGGAGGAAGGCAAGGTGGCAGGGAGTGTTTGTCTACCCTTGTGCCCACCAGCTCAGATGCCAACTAGACACAATTCCCTTTTAATTACCCTATCGCCACTGGGGCAAGTGCACTGATTGGCCAAGGGGCATTAGCAGTATGGTGAGGTCAGCAGTGACATGAGCGGAGTAGAGTTTGGCGTAGCAAAAGGAGGACAGGTGCCAGGCGATCATGGTGCAGGGAGCAGAGCCCTGCCAGGTGGGCCTAATCAGGTTTGACTTCCAGCTCTCTCTGCCTCTTCCAGTGCATTTCTCAGTCTCACACTTCAAACTGTCAGTCTAATCACTCCTTACATCAAGAATAGATGATGGCCTTTTTTACCTGTGCTGCTCTGGAACTGTACAAACAGCAGTCGAGAGACATGGGCACAGCGCGTCACTTTGCCTTCAAGTGTAGCTGTTGATTACTTTGTTTCCTCAGCGTCTGAAAACTGACAAATTCCTGCAGGCACCCTGAGTGTTTCTGTCTCCTATGGGTACGCTAGCTACATTACCCAGTCAGCAATCAACTCGGCTATTGATCAGAGCACAGCTTCTAATTAGCCACCTAGGTTAATGATGCAGTGTGCAAGAGCCGCTCCCCCTGTCACTGTTCGCCAGGACAAGAGAGCAATTGATCTGGGCAGGAATTCGCCGACTCTGACAGATTGGCAACCCTGACTGCCTGTGATTAAGGCTGGGACTAATTTCCTGTCTAGGGAGATTTTTAATTGGCCCTAAGCTCACAACTGTATAGCTTTCAAGTTTTGTTTTTCACCTTTTTCTATTCATTAATGCCAAGAGACAGGCGTAGAGACTGGGAGGGACGACGTGTGTTATGATGTTGTGGTACAATTCAAGGTAAGGAGGCTGTGTACAGTAAACCTATTATTGACTACAATATTGTATACTGTAGTCAAATGTCTAGCTGACCATTTGTAAACATTCATTATGCGATGTTATCAAAAAGGTGTATTTTTATAATTGCTACTAAAGCAGTAAATCCCTGCAAGCAAGGTAGTTTAGCTTTAAAAGAGATGTAGAAAAAACATAGCTAAGTAAGTGCCTGTGTTTTACATGAATAATGTACTGGAAATTAGCCCCATTAGTCTCGGTATTGAACATGTCTCCAGTCTGTCTCTGGAGGCTGCCACTCTGTGCTCTTTAATTATCTTCAAAGGGCCCTCCAGCATCTTAATTTCCCCCTAAGTTGAGTTTTGCCGACATGGGTCTGCTCATTTATACTCCTCTAACCCAGAGTGAAGCACACAGCCGTCAGTGCATAAGGCTAGTCAGAGAGAGCTTCAGAGCAGAGTGAGCTGGCCTGGTGCAATGTCAGTCTATCTCCCTGCTGTCAGCAGGGACCTGTCTGGAGGTGGGTGGGTGAGGCTTTGTTGTCCTACTTCTTTGATCTGGGCTCCTCTTTACCTTGCTGGGGCTCAAACACAGCCTCTGAGTTACAGCGACTCTGAGCACTTTCCCCATTGTTCGCTGTGACCTGGGTTTCTCTCTTGTTGTGCTAAAGCCTGCCATCACCTGTCAGCTGCACTCAGGGAGGCTGTGCCTCAGCCTTGTCCCCCCGTCAGCCCATATTACCCCCTCGGAATGTGGACCCGGAGCCCCCTGAACTACAGGCTCCAAGAGCACTCTGGGTGTTCTGGTCAGATCTCGTCCAATCCACACAAGAGAGGGCTGTAAAGGACCAATACAGATCCTTCCTCTAATTTGTTCAGAAAAGTGTCCTGCACAGAGGACCCTCACCCCTATTAACCCAGCGACAGGCTGCTCCCTCACATGGGGGCATCAGGGGTGTGTGTGAGGTGCGGGTCTGCTTCTATATCAGCCACCTTCGAGCTCAGTGCCACTGGTTCAATCTATCGGCTCATTATCCCTTCCCCTCAAGGCTAGGGCGCAGACAAGTGCACTTTAGGGCCACAGGCCAAATTGATTCATCTGCCTTCATTTTCTTGAGGCTCAAACGTGGCAGCTGCTCGAAGGCAGAGGATGACGCTCAGAGATTGTGTGAGACAGAGCTGTGATAGAAGGAAAGGGAAGCAACAGATAGAGTCTTATAAAAACCTGTGTATGTAATGGGGGAGGGGTACCAACAGAAGAGGTGTCCTGGCTTTGTTCCCTGTCCATATCTCATTTCACTTTTGCTTCCCCTCCTCCCCTCATTGTACAACACTACTGACACCCCCTCCCGCGAAACAGCTATCAAGACATCCACTCATTCCCCCACCAAGTCCCAAGTTGGAAATTAGCCCAAGGACAAGCTAGCCGATTTACTACGGGGTAAGCAAATGGATTTTTGCTTTTATTTTGACGAGTCCCAGTGTATCCATTACACCATTTAATCATAAATTATTCATGGAACTTGTCTTATAATAAATGAGCACATAAAACAGGATACACATATTATACAAGCTCTAAAATGCCCCTATAACTCTTTCTGCTAGTGCTCTCAGCTAATTCACATTTGTAACCCACTCACAAATGCAGCAATGTGAAATTGCTAGTAAAAGTAGCACATGATGAGAGGTGGCAGATTAAAAGCCACAGTTCTTGAGAAAGCAGAGAATAAAACGCCAAGGTATAATCTAATATCTGCATGGACGGAGTGACTAACATTATATTTGGCTCTACAGTGAAACGCTCAGGCTACTGAGACCTCCCCACGCAGTAACAAAGCAGTCAGCCTGAGAGAGGAGACTGCTCCTCTCTGATTCTCAGCCAAAGAGGCCCTCAGGAGAGCCGCGTGTCCCGCCGGGCCCTGTCTGGAACAGATGAACTGGGGAGAGCAGCACTCCCTGTGGGCCAGGCCTCTCCAATCACTCTCACCACACGCCTCTGGGGGGATCAGGGGAACAAGGCGGGAGCGGAGCACAGGGAGAGGGAGGGAAGGTGCACCTGCTCCCAAACATGGAGCCATCCCTCAGCACCTGTCCCGAGGGCCCGCTGACAACACACTGACACACACTGACACACACTGGCACACAGCCCACGCCCTGCGCCGATCTGCCCTGCACTGATAAGAGAACGGCCTTGTAGGAACAGCCAAGGTACTCGATCATATTTGTTTGGCTCATACTTGTACACCTTATTTACTGCAATGATTAAGTTATAGAAAAGTCTTGATGGATTTGAATATATTTCCTTTATATCCCAAAATGTTCTTTTGTTTTAACTTGAGCTGAAGCTACTTGCATATAATATTCCTTGGAACCACAGTAAAGAATTGTTATGCATGTGATTTGTGCTGATTGCAAAGCAGATCTGCAGCTTTCATTTATGTGTAAAATGCAAAACACCTGCACAAGCTTACAAGGAAAAATCAAATCATGGTTATGCTGTTTTCTTTTACACTTGACTCAATTATTTGCAATTCAAAGTTGACTTTGGCTTTCAAACAAGAGGGCATATTCAAAGCAGTAAAACAACATCAGGTTAAGGCACATACCTCAGGAAATGCTACATTTGCACTTAGTGGTCAGCAGAAAGTAATAAAAAAAGAGAGAGTGATTTATTTTTCATCTGGGAGAGTTTGCTGACATGTGTTTATAATGTGATCAATTAATGTCAGCTTCTCGGGCTTTTTCAGTACCGGTACAGTGACTCTAAGCACAAGGTTCAATATAATACTCGTTGCATCCACTTCTATAGTTGGATCCTTCAATAGTTATAGAATGGTGGTTTGTTAGCTTTTGCGCGCTCTAACATAGCATTCTACTAGGTCAAATCACTTCAATCAGAGTGCAAAATGTTTCAAGCAAACATAGTCATCATTAATTATAATTGGAATAGTCCTCTAGTCAGGTTATTGTAGCAATATAATATAATAAGTCCCATTAATTCAGGATATAAATCTAGTCTACTTGTGTACAGTAATGATGTTTTTCCATAGGTGACCACAGTATAACACAGATTCATTCTGTAAAGCCTAACTGCTATTACACCATTCATTATTTTTAACACTTGAAAATGATCTTATTAGCAGTTGGAGAAGAAATACATATCTTTTTAGAAGTGTAATATTCACACACTGAAACCATAGTTGACAACTCTGTCACCCTCACACATTCAGAAAGGTTTAATTTCCTCTAATGTAATCTGAAATAATTATCAGATAAAGCCGGCGTATGTTTGGCAAAAAGCTCAGTTTAACAGGTCCACTGAAACACACACATCTAAGTGTTCAATCACCGGAGCATAATTAAAACACTGTCAATGAGATTGTGAGCCACAGGAAATGAGCAAGTGATTAAAAAAATGCAAAGCGTCAGTCACTTTAGTAAAACTCCAGTCACTTTCACATTGGACCAGATTCAACAAATATAAGTGGTTATAGAGTGTACATCAAGTCTGTAGTCAACAAGAAACCAATGGAATCCAAGTACACAACTGACTAATTTGCTTGATAATTGTTTTACTCAAACCGCAATGACAACGTGTACAGTCTTCTTGCACTGGAACTAGGGCCGTACGATAGTATTGCAATAACATATTTATAAAAATTCTGATGTCAACCTAATTGAAAATAACTGTTCAATAAAACATTGTATATCAATGTTATATAAAACTATGGTAAAAAATATGGAAAATACATATTACGTAAAAGAAAAATGGGAATTAGAGGCCAATATAATCATTGAAGACGATGAATGGGAAAATGGTCTCTTGGATACACATGCAATTACTAATAGTCCTTCATGGAGAGAGTTTGACTGGAAGGTGAAAGTTAGGTTTTTTAGAACTCCAAAGGTGCTATCTGGCTTCTTCCCATCAGTGTCGCCACTATGTTGGAGAGGCTGTGGCAAGATTGGAGACCATACCCATATCTTCTGGGACTGTCAAAAACTACAAAAATATTGGATGGACATTCAGGAGGAAATATCTGTGATACTGGGTCTGGATCTATCTCTGAACATGTCACATTGTGTATTGGGTTGTTTGTCTATAGAACAGATGATGCTGACTGAAGAAAAACTGTATATTTTAAAAGTCTTGCTGCTGGTTGCCAGAAAAATGATAACTGTCTCATGGAAAAATGTCTTACCACCAACACTGAAACAGTGGTTGAAGCGGGTACAGGAAGTCTATATTATGGAGGAACTTACAGCACAATTGCGACAGAAAAAAGACTCCTTCAATCGAAAATGGTCATTGGTCAGGAGATATTTAGAAAGAAAAGGACTGTTAACTCTGCCTAAAACAATGTAAATGAGTGTGCAATGTAAATCTTTCCAATGAGTGTTATATGTTCTGTTTGTTCTCGATTGAATGTTGAAATACGACATTAATGTAAAGACATGAATCTCAATAAAGTGAGTTCAAAAAAAAAAAAAAAAAAAAAAAAATTCTGATGTCTTTTTTTAAAAATCCACTTTGTTTTGTTGGTCAGAGACTGCCTACGCCTGGGAACAACAGCTGCAACAGAACAGTTCAAACAGGTCAGTTTAAATAAGTTTATATAAAAAAAAATCACAATTACAATAAGATGAGTGGTGATAAGGTGATTTATGTTTGAAAGGGACACATCACATAAAAATAACTTTTAAACAATGTAAAAGCAGTATTCCCTCATTAATTCATGCGTGAATAATCCTTTACTACTCTGCTCAGAAAATGTTTGTTTTCACCTGCCCCCTATATCCACTTACTGGTCTATACTTACTAGCTAAATTAAAAAAAAAAAGATTCAGACTCCGGGTCATACGTGCAGGATTCAGAAATGTTGTGCTATCTTCCAACAATGAAAACACATAAGTGAAAATTTGTAGCTTGTTTTAGTGAAATGGCATTACAAAAATATAAGGCCTACCAGTTCTGCATTTTTAAACATGAAATCAAAGGATTTGTTTCTATTATTAAGCTGTTTTAGATTAACTTTGTGGTTTACAATCAACACAGTTTTATAAAAATTATACATGTATGTTACAGTTTAATACTAAAAAACTGAAAAGGCATAATATTGGCTTCTATAAAAAGTAGGATTCTGTTCACAGTGCATTCAAGACTGATATTCCATGTATTTCAGAACATGTAGAGGTCTAAATTACAGATTTGATTTAATTTTTATTATAATTATCAGAAGTATAGTCAAACTAAAGTGGTGCTGGCAGAGCTGTGAAGCCTAACATAGTCTTAAGTCTTACTTGAAAGTGGCATGGCCCGAGTTGGAGGTGCTAGCTCTGAGTAAACAGACAGGGCGAGGAGTCAGGAGGTAGTTTGCGGTGGGAGAGTGTGAGAGAGGCAGCAGACACAGTGCTCTGGGCTTTTTAATAGGAGGCAGATGCAACACATGTAATGAATCAGTCTCGGCTCTCCTCTGATGTCTGCGCACTCGTCCTGCCCTTGGAAAACTTCTGGGACCTTATCTCCAGCCTGCACAGCACACACGCCACACGCTCGATTCAACAGGAAGTCTTCTGGGCTGAAGGGGAGAATATGTGAGGGAATTTATATTGGTACACTGTCAGTGCCCTTATAGAACCCTGGATGCACTTTGAAGTTTTCAGCTATGTACGAAATCCAAAAAATATATGAGGGTATGGCTAAAATGCTGATAAGTTTGAGATGTATTGCCAATTTGTAAATAATATGTTTTCAATTTGGAATAGCTTTCATTATTTTAACCCTTTGGGAGTCTCTTTTGCACAATGATTTACATATGGATTTGCAAGACTATTTTAAACAAATTACGCGTTATGTATCACCTCCGAGCACAAAGAATCAGGTTGCAGGCTGGATAGATTAAAGGTGCACTATATAGTTTTTCTAGTGATGGTCTGGCACATGTTGGTCTCCACGGAGATGTCATTTCTGTGCCTAGAATGTTCCACAATATGGCATTAAACATATCTATCTGGATGGAGACGAAAAAACGTGATTGAATAAATGTTTAACGCCATACTGTGCCAGGCAAAGCAACATCTCCATGCAAACAGCAGGTGACAGAAAAGTTACAATAGCTACGTTTCGACTGGTCCCGGTCCCTCAGACCGGTTCACTTTGGAGCGTCTCAGGCCGCTTCTGTTGATGGTGGTCTGTGTTTCCATGGCAAGGTCCAGGCTCGCAAGGATCCGATATGTGAGCTGCTAACGTCACCTAAACTTCTCTTCACAAATAAAATCTAAATCTTACCTGAATTTTATTATTTTATCATGAGACCGATCAAGTAAAAAAATATGTTTAGTAATTCCAAGTTTGTGGCATTGTGAGACAATTATAAACTGTTTTGGGTTTCCATAATGTTTAATGCAAAGATTATCCACTGGATAATCCAGTGCATAATTGATTGATCTTGATCAATTAATTGATCATCTTGAGGCGAGTGCCAGGCATGTATAAACAGAAAACAGCTGATGCTAACGTGCGCTAGCTTTGTCTGGCCAAATATGTCAACTCAACAAGTAAAGTTATTATCACTGGAAATTATTTGCCGTTTTATTTCATTTTCTGGGCGCTAGTACCATTTACAGCCCCCATGAACCCCTTAAATAAGCCGGTCCAGTCCAAAACAAACCAGTTATTGTTGTACACAGTACCGTGCAGATTGAACATATTAAATCAAATTAAATAAAAAATACACCCACGCAAACTATACGGATTAACATCACCTTTACGTCAGTACAGAAAACAAAGGAAAAGAGAAAAACACAAAAATATACAGAACAAAGTCTGCAGTACAGTTTTTTTGTGACTGGGGGGTTGGTGTATGTCGCAGTAAACCTGAGCTTTGGAGAGCTGTTCCTCACTCTCATCTGAGGTGTCTTGACTGTGACTTCCACTTTATTCCTGTCACTTCCACGGCTGCAGCTTGGGCCAGGAAAGACGTATACTGCCATGAGAAACGGCGGCACGCAGGGACGGGGTGTTGAAAGGAGGAGGGAAACAGGCAGATAAGATGAGAGGATTGTAAAGCTTTGCCTGCTATGGAAATCAGGTCTTGGAAAAAGGCAGAAAAAAGCTGCAGCGATGAAAAGCAGATGGAATCAGCCATTGACATGACAGCATCCAGCCTGGAGAGCGCCGATCCACCGCTTGTGCAATTACATGGGCGCATTTGCATCTATATGATCCCTCAAAACGCTGACATGTGCTGGGATTTGAGGCTCCCATATCTGCAAAATGCCCGAGCACAATTATGTGTCTGTGTCTGTTGGGTATGGAGAGTATTCACCACAGCGATGATCTGACAGGCCCGGCTTGTCACCATGTAGACTACAGAAAACCAGGATGCAGTGGGGAGAAGAGGATCATGTCCATTGTGTTATTAGGGATAATAGTGATTTAATAAGCTTACAGCGGATTCAGAGTGCGTTCTAATTGGCAGGCCGCTGTCTGTATGATCTGTGTGTCTGTAATCAGAGGGAGCGGTCCTGGGGATAAAGCAACCGTTCCAAATCGGTTTAGAATGTGAAGAGATCAAAGACATGAATACCTGTAGGTTTCAAGACACAAGAAAATGGCATGACATTTATATTCATTTATCGATGAGTGTGTATGGAGAAATAGGACAATGTGTTGAGAAGCGCAAAATCTCACGCTTGGAAAGAATTATGTATTTACAACCCCAATGTAAAAGTGCACACTATTCACAGGGAAATACAATAAGAAATTGGTTTGTTTTGTGACTTTTCTTGATTCATATTAGAGGTCCAAAAATCTTCTGCACACACCAAAGTTCACTAAGAGCCAAGAATATATCGAGTTGTTTGCAAATAGTTGTGGAGACGTACACATTTCGTCTATTGCTATAGTCTTCTTGGTCAACTGAGGCATTCCCTTTGCATCATCAATCTTCAACACCAACATACTATTTGACTTTAAAACAATGTATATCGGATATAAAAGTCCAACAATGAAAACTGGGAAGGAGCTGACTTTCCAGGACTGGACTGAATTAACTTTGGACATTTACAAAATGGAAAAGTTAAAATTAAACTTAAATATGGACAAATTTCCAAGACAATGGAACATATGGAATTGATACATGGGGGGCATTTGCCTGACTGACCTTTTGATTTTCTGGTTAATTCTTTGGGCTACTCCATTTCCTTTTTATTTTGTTTTATCTCACTAAGCGTAAGAAAGTCGGTTTGAATGTACACCAGTAAATGTGATTGTTAGTTGTTTGGTACTGCATGGCAATAATGAAATGTACAGCACAAATTTAAGTCTGCACCATGACTACACAGTGTACTGACAATCCCAGTCTGCCCTCGGTGTTCTTCAACTGGCAGAGCAGAGCTGAGCAGCAGGTGAATATGGAAATGACAGGGGATATGGGAAGGCTAATTGTCTGAAGGAGCGGCCCGGACCGACCTTGGCAGGGTGAGAAGTCAGGGGTTTTGGTCCTCGCGAGGCACTGCGCTGCCGGGGTAATTGTGCCACGATCTTGACCTTGCATTGCTTAAACCCGCCCTCCGCTCTGCCCCTCTTCTACTTTATCTCCCGGTAAAGCTGGAGAAGGTAGAGACAGGAGCTGCTCCCTGTTCTAATGATGTCAGCTCCCCAGAGACAGTGTTTGTCTGCTGAATCTCAACAGCCACAAGCAAGAGTCCAGGGCAGAGGAGAAGAGCCACTAAACAGGGCTACGACAAGTTAAAGGACAAGCGACGGAGGAAGACAAGGTGACGAGGTGGACCTATCGTGCATTATCGTGGATTTTAAACACGCTTTTGGGCATCTATGAAGTTGTAGTTTGACGTTGAACAATGCCATAGGTTTAGAGCCACATTTCCAAGCTCCAAGATTAGACATAAATATTATTCAAACCTCGAGAGAACAATGTTATATCATGGTAAGAAGTTAGAAAGGTCTATGATTGTAAGTGGTACATTATTGTGGTCCCAACAGAAACCATCAAATACAAATTATTATGGCATTGGTTTTATATTGAACTAAAACCAGCATATTCATTCAAGCCCATCTTTAAATGACCTATAGCTGCTGCATGGTCTAGAGCAGAGGGGGGCAAACTAAGGCCCGGAGGCCACATGCGGCCCTTTTGGCATTTTGATCCGGTCCGCAAAGCATTTGATTAAATTTTTTTTTTTTTAAAGAGTTAAGTATGGCACATTTGCCATTTTATAGTTGTCTGAGACTGCAGTTGCTTCAGATCAGTTTTGAGAATAGCCACCACTAGAACAACACCAAACTTTGATGCATTGGCTAAAAAGAGTGACCAATGACACGGTTCCCACTAAATAAAGGTAATGCTTTTTGCTATTCTGATGTAGTTTTTTGTGTATTTTTGGCATTAAGTCTATGTGTAATAGTATGTGTATAATATAGTGTAGTTAACAACATTCAAACTGTAAATGGTCCGGCCCCAGGGCAAGTGTAAAAATCCAACGTGGCCCTTGAGTCAAAAAGTTTGCCTAGAGCCTTGATTTTTAACCTGTGTGCATTAGTGTGCCTTAAAAAAATGTTAGATTAATGGATTTAAACGAATAATTTACCATCTTAGAGTGTTCTGAGCTACTACTTAAGATAAGCAACAGCCATTGCCAAATTTAAAGAACCAAACACAATGGCATGGACTTATGGACACTTTTCCCCCCAAAATGGTGTGATTTTGGTAATGTTTTAGAAGGTGATGTGCAGCGAATATTTTCAACCAAAAAAGTGTACACTGACTCAAAAAAGGTTGAAAAACACTGGTCTAGAGCCTCTGACTGAAATAAGCACTGTAAGATGAGTGATTATGTAAATGGTAAACAAAACAAACAAAGCATATATGGACAGCTCTGAGACATAGGCAGCAGTGTGATCGATGAGCCTTGGAGTTTGGTGAATCTGTTTGATCTGGGGTTGTGTTTAATTCAAATGTCTGTGAACCCACCCGCCCTACATGCGCACACACCTCATTTGGCTTTGAATCAATAGTGCAGCTCTGGAAGAGGTAGGATAGACCAGGGTAGACCACATACTGATTCTAGCTGACATTTACCTGCTCTGTCCTGTGTCAACAATGAGCTCTGACTGAAAAGCTAACCCTGGATATATGTCACTGAGCAAATACTTCATTGGGCTTACCTTTAACGGTGGCCCTTTTGAAATTGTATTAGGCTTTACATCAGGAAAACAAAGAAAGTCATGTGCAGTGTGCTGCTCAGGTGCACAATATCAGACAAATTATTTGGAGATTGTGGGTGACCAAAGCAACTATGGGCCTTAAACTTTTCTTATTATCAAACATAAACAAGATTTACTCATTTCTCTTGTCCCTGGACAGGCTGATTGGACCACTGAAGGTCACCCATAACAAAAAACTTAAAGACAATATCCCAAAACAGTACCACTGACACAACAATGACGAAGTTAAATATTTAGTGAGACATTTTAATTTTGAAATAAAAAATACAAAAGATTTACTTATTTTTTTATACAAACAACAGCAGACTATAGCACAGCACCCGGCCCTTTCTGTGCGATATTTGCCAAGCCTTGCTCAAGATCAGCCGAAGGGCTTTCAGACACTGCGATTACCCACTGCTCCCCATGTGCCATGAATGATGGGTCAAATGCAGAGGGCAAATTTCCCGTTCTATCATACAGCTCCATTGTTTAGTCCTAAGGTTCACGCTATTTACAGAATATAGCCATCTAGGTCACTTTCAAAACAGTGATTTTAATGCAATAAAGTCAGTCTGTAGGGGTTAACAAAGCACAAGGCTGCACTGAGCAGACAAAACCATTGACCAAAGTTCATCATCCAGGGACACTGTCTGTAGAGGAAATCAAAAACTACTCTGATAAATGTGAAATCAATCTAAAGAGAAAGTTTTTACAGGTCAGACAGAGTTAGTCACTGTATTTCAACAACAATTTCTGTTTCTTTGTGGGCAGATGTCTGGATTGGCTGTGATGATTTGGCCCAGATCCCACACAGCAGCAGCAGAGTGCTAAATGGAAAAGCAAGGCCAGTCTTGTTACAGAGTATTCTCTCTCATGAAAAGTCATGAAACATTTCTAACAAGAAGAGACTGACATAACTCCTGTGCCAAGTTTTACTTTTTCAGCTCAGTAATGCGCTCCTGAACACAACTTTTTATTGCTGTTAATTCATTTTCAAGTGAATATAGACAATTCACCAGTCATTTCTTCTTGTAACAACAAATGTTTTGCATTTCAAAGTTAACTTGTAGGCTGCAGTCAACTAAAAAAATTCTTGTTCGACTAAAGACCTGCCCTACTGACCGATTAGTCGACTAAAAGAGGGTGTGGCAAATACATATCAAAACTATAAAGTATCTCCATGTATCTGACCCACTTGAGTGACTGCACGCAAAAGCCCTGTAGAGGAGTTCACACAAAATAATAAAATGATTAGTCGACTAAGACACCATCGACATTAATCAACTAAACGACTAAAGGATCAACTCGTGCAAGAATATATTGACTTATTGACCCTAACCCACTACAAAGCACTTGGTAAACGTTACAAAAGTCCTATTAGCAAAGACTGGTGACTAAGCTGGGAGAATTCTGCAAGGGGAAGTGAACTAGTCAACATAACTTGGTCCTAGTAACCACTGGCTTATTAGCCACTGTGTTAACATGTGTGCAAACTTGAATTATGTGCTTAACTAGGTCAAAAAGAGCACAATGTTGAAGTGAATCACATGCAATTGACTCTAACTCTTCTAATTCCAAGAAATTTGATTAGACTTAAGGGAATTTCCATGTTGAAATTCTAGTTACTGATTTGGTTGCTTTGCCTTACCAAAAACCAAAGTGAAGGAATTTGTTCAGTCATGCAATCTCATCAGTCATTAGTTTTGCTTTATGAAAGAAGAGATTGTTATTTCAACTACATCTGTTTGCTTAACAAAACAAAAGATTTGCCTGCATCTGATGCGGATCATAATCAGTGTCATCTGTTGGGCAAACAAGTTGAGCAACTCTTGCCAGGAATTAGAGCCCAAAACAGGTGGTAAGTATGAAAGACAGTAGGCTGAATCTGCTGCTTAGTAGTCTCCATCAAGGGAAGACATTATTACATATATGTTGGATAGATTTTTTTCAATGAGAGCCACTTAAGATTCTTGTATGTGTTCACAAAATGTACACTTTTTCAGGCAAACTGCATGAACCAATAGGACGACTGAGACGCAAACAATTCAAGATCACAGCGGCTAAAATCCTGAACTGCACATGGTTAACATTAGGTATAAACCCGGCCTAACCTTTTCTGGAAATATACAGAGAACAAAGATGGTGAACATTTCAGTGTAAAAATAACGGTTTGTCACGACGCATGTTATGTGTACATTTAGAAAGATTTCCATTAAGCTAAGTCCTAGTTTGCATCCACCTTAGACTGTATATGTATATAACTGTTAATTATTGTGTTGGTTTCTTTATTAAATAAAACAAAACAGTTCACAAAGAGGAGAGTGTCCTTTTTGTGAACTCCTTTGGTTTTGGTTCATGAAGTTTCTGTCACGGACAGACAGTCTTGTTGCTATTTTTTGCTGTTATTTAGAAGAAACAGTGTACAGACGCACATAGACCCATTAAGATGATCACATAATAAGCGGAAACATTGTCTCTCTCTTCTTTTTAAGGAGCATCTATCTTTGCTCATGGTTGGGAACACAGCAAGGGTTGAAGCACAGGAGAGCAGGTTTGTGTCAGCAAGAGAACATTTCCAGGTGAATAGTGGCTGATAGCAGGGCACACGTCATGCAATCAGTGTCCGCTGTTTTCACCTTGAAAAACTGTCAGAGAAAAGTTACAGATGACAAAAAAATTAGTGTGAAATACGAAATGCAACAATTGTATTTACATGCCCTGATGTGAATGTCAGCTCAATCTATCAACCTGCACGAAAACGGCTGTTGGCCCACCACTTGCAACTGTATTTGTATTGCACTTCTTTGTTTGGCTTTATGGCGGGTGGCACACAACATGTTGGTGTGTCAACTAAAATGATCCAATTCCACATTATAAAATATAAAATAATTAAATAAAAGATAAATCAACTAAATTGAACAAGAAACTGAATTATATTATTCAAGCCTGATTCATTAAGAAACTATTGTTCTCAGCTTAACAACTATAAATATGTAATTGAGACCAAATTCCTATTTCTATACACAAAAATAATGATGACATCCTCCACTGATTGAATTACACCTAGAATATTCAAATTAAATAAAGTCAGATTCAGTATCTTAACTACTGAGAACTACTGAAAAAAAAAAAAAAAAAAAAAATATATATATATATATATATATATATATATATATATATATATATATATATATATATATATATATATATATATATATATATATATATATATATATATATATATATATATATATATATAATCTAGACAATGGTCTGGTACAACCTGTACCAGTACCACCAAATCTAAACCCGCACTTTATTACGGGTCTAAAATCAGACTGATAAGGTAGTTCTATATAATGATTTACCCAAAAGAGGACAAAAACATTACCCGATCTGTCTCTAAAGAAAACAAATACTACCACCAGATGCAGCCCAGTACTGTGTCTCCAGCTCTACGCCTCACAACTTGAGAATCCCTGATCTAATCTAATGTCATCCTTGGTTCATTAGTAGCTATATCCATCATTACCTCTTCACTACAGTAATTAAATCACCTTTATTGGTCCTCATCCTCCACATGCTTTTCTAGTCCTATCCATCCTTCACTCCACCTTTGCCTCCACTTTTTCAAAACACTACAAATTAAACCTTTGCTTTGATTCTATTCACACTTGCACATCAAAAGAACATACACACACACACACACACATATATATATATATATATATATATACATACATACATACATATAGTTGACATATGGCATAACCCCACATCAGGCATCTGGAAAATATCTAAGCAAGTGAAAAGGCTGTAAAATGGTAGCAACAGTCCGAGCTTGCAGGCACATGGCGGAGACTGGTGCCCAGCAGGGAGCAGAGGGATGAGGTGAAAGGTGGAGAAAGCAGAGCATGTGTTGAAAGAAGTCCGTACTACCTTAAGAGACAGGCCCGGTACATAATGTCCAAGCACTTAGCTTTCAGCCTGGTATTTGTGCAGCATTTATGGCTCACAGCGCAGGGATCTCCAAGTGAGTTAAGTGAGCGGGTCTATGCTAAAGACTGCATTAACTGAATAAAGGTAAATCTCTTTCCCAAAACACATTGATTTTGTAGGTAACATTCCTTTGAGTCAGAAACTACTGCATTATAAATCTTGACATATTATTATTTTTTTAATACAGCATCTGGTGTCCACATGCACATTGTGATTTATCTGTATAGGAATGTGAACCACACATCTCACCTCATTTCATCTCTCCTCATCTCAGAACCATGTGATTACTCTCTACTATTTTTGAGACCAAACTTAAATGACTTCAACTATATATCAGTAAATTTGTCAACTACCGTTCATCAGGTCATTGATCTTGTAAAACACATTGAAAACCACTAGAAAATACACTTGTTTTGATTTAATGCCAGTGACTATCTTCATACATAACATACATTATACATGGAGATGGTAAAAATGCCTGAATGAAAATAGGGTTAAAAGGGCCGTATGTCCTCCATCAGAGATCGCACTATAACAGACGATCACTCCTCATGGGGTGCTGGCTGTAGATATGGTCTATCTTTTGCAATGACGGATGTCTGGAGCATGCAAGGTGTCAAGTGGGACTTTGGTAAATGGCAGCACGAGGCAAGGTCGACTCTCCATTTGTCTGCCACAGCGATGGCGAAGGGTCAGTGCGTCGTGGAGATATAGCTCTGTGACTGCCTGACAACCTCCTGCGGCCCTGCTGCCGGTTGGGGCCCTCCATCTTGTGTCACTGTGGGGATGTCTGGGACTGGCGGAGTGCGTGGCAAAGTGCCCTTCCCTCCCCTTCGCTGCCTCTCAGCACCTCCCGGAAGCATCCATCACGCTGTTCCCCAGTGGGGCGTGGGTAACAGATCGACTTTCCTCCGGAGCGCTAATCAATCCGACTCTCGCTGCCTCTCCCTGGGAACATTTATGGCCTGCCATAAAGCAGGCCTTTGGGGCATTACGGCACCCAGTAATCCTGCTAAGTGAGCAATATTTCCCATCTCTGGGGCTGCAGTTAGACGGCCAGGGCCATAAATAGCAGAGTTAATCTGTGGCCGTGACTTCTTGGCCAACCCTCAGTGGTTGCAACCTGACATCGACTGTGTGGGAGCCACCCTCTGGCCAAGGTAAAACAACTGTGTGATGGAGTGATGGAGTGATGAGATGCCCTCTCCTGTGGATGAGCTCAGTGGGCAGCTGTGATGTGCTCTACTTCCTCTGTGGTCAGAGGCATATTTAGGTTCTGGATGAAGCCGAGGTGACATAGATCATTATAAAGTCAGCTTTATTGAGCACATAAAGAGACACAAAACAAACTTTTCAACTTCTATTTGAATCAATTTAAACTGATTTTATTGAATGAGGATCAAATGGTCAAGTCACTTTGACTTCTGTCTACTGTTGTACACATTTATAAGATGTAAGTCAAAGACCTCATAGCCCCAGCAACTGGTTCAAAATGAGGCAGAGGAGAAATGCGGCAAAGTCAAGACTGACTGCATTGGACCTCAGTCAAGGTCAGTGTAATCTCCTCAAAGGGACTCACTTCTGTGTTTTATTGCATGTCGATGCTCCCGTTTCTCTTCAGATCATCCAAAACACACAGTTTCTTCCCTGCACCACTGGGAATTGTGTATAGTTGTAGAACACAGAGAGGAGACAAAAGTAGCCTAAGGTTGAGAGTTGCCAGAGGGCTACAACAACCATTTCCCCTTCACCAATAACTACTGATGCTAGGGCTGATCCCATTTCATTTTATTCCACCCATCATGCATCAAAATGCCTCCCTAAGGTACTTTGGCTTTGAGCGGAGGCCGGAATCTTGTTTTTGCTGGAAGGCCAAGTCTTTCCATCACACCACGAGAGCAGAAGTCAAGGTCTTCAACCCAGCCCTCAGCAGCTCGGCTCAGCCGCCAGCCCCCCAGGCTGTGTGCTTGTCAGTCAAGAAAGAAAGCTCGCTGACTTTTTTAGTTTTCAGTTCAGGTCAGAAACCCAACATTGTTTTCCTCTCGCAGCTCTGGAGGAACATGACAGGTGTCCATGGAAACAACAGTCGTGCAGATGTTTCTGCTTCTTTGAAGATTTCACAGAATTCTTTAACCAGAGGTCAGATTTTGACATTCTGCCAATACTCCAGAGGGGCTGAGGCCTTGATTTGATCAGAGCACAAAAATGTTCAATATGTAATACATTATTCTAGATGAATTATGCATAGTTTACTTTAACATAAAAATCAATATAAATCTACAAATATATGAGAGGGGAAAAAAGCTGATGTATTTTTAGGTAGAAATAAAATGTTCTGCTACATTTGAGTTGGATCTTAGCTGCTATATCAAATACTTTTACTGCTCCACTATGCTACAAAAGTGATCTCAAGGGTAAATGTCTGAAGTACACTGGGCTTGTATCACTGGGCCCACTTTTAATACTGTGAAGCTTCTACTTTATACATTATTATCAAATTCATATGAAACAGTCTGCTTCAGATGGCAGCTCTCACATCGGGCGCCCCATTCTCTCCACCAAAGCACCTTAACTAATGACAATGGATCCAAGGCGCTGCCCTGTTGTCGGCACTGAAGATTGGACAGTTCCTCTGAAGAGATGGTATCAGCATGAGGTCCAATATCTCTAACCCTGCTATCCACTTCTAACCTGTGAGATTTCAACTGCCTTACAGCGCTGGAAGAAATGAGCCGCATTAACTTTAGACCAGAGGCTACAACGCCGAGAGGGAGAAGAGAAAAGGTTGGAGGGATCATATCCTCGGCCCCGACAGTGCCGCTCAGAAAACCTTTGCTTTATCTCTCCCAACAATCAGCCTAATTATGTTCATTGAAGGAGTCCAATTAATCCACTATTGTCAGCCGGTGGCTAAGTGTTTCTCTAGCCCTCGCACTGTCTCACACTGACACAATTAACACCAGCCAGATTTATTTAGTGCCACTTGCCTAAGCCTCACACTCCCTTCAATTATTCCTAATCAATTCCACCAGGAGGGAGCAGAGGAGCAGGGCACTGGGGGGAGTCATTGCCATTTGTCGAGAGATTGGTGATAAACTCATTTGCGCAAACCCAGGGCCAGAAATGCCATTGAGAAAGTCATGTTACATCCTCGGAGCCGTGGTTCTTGTTAAAACACTGTATTTCATTTAATAGCGCAACAAAAAAAGATACTGCATTCGACATTCGAGGTTCGTGTCTCCAAAAAATATAAATAATCCTTTTATCTAGGCTTTCATCATCAGTGAGTTGAAACAATATGCCTGTTTGAGTGAAATCATGACAGATGCCTTTCCTGATTCAATGCTCTAATTTATTCTGGCAAAACAAATGCAGGAAATATTGAAATGTTGAATCTGTTCACTTTATACTGACTTGTCATCTATCAAATAACAAAAACTCCAAAAAGAATCACATAGAGGTTATGCAGAGACATTCTTTTATTCGAAATATGCTCCATAACATTCAGACTTGAGTGGGCGGCTGGTGAGAGCGTTTCTTTGGCCTAATTTTTGTCCGTGGAACTTTTGTTTTGCTAAAATTAACTTTATACGATAAAATGTCAACTGAAAGTAGTTTCTGTGTTGGTGTTCCGACTGTGCAGTGCTTAGCTACTTTGTTTGCTAACGGAAGTGGGAGATAAAGGACACTTAAAATTATACACAGCAATTAATTTCCTCAACACTCTGACTCAGAAACATCTTATTTAAGGAAAGAAAGGTGATGAGTTACTGTGTGTGATAAATGTGAGCGTAGCTGCAGTGTTCCTGTTGTTTATCTGGTTTTCTACAACTCTTTACCAGGTTTTCTTCTTTTAGACGTCAGGTACAAATTGAATATTTAGCAGAGTTGTAAGCTTTTATATTTGTTCAGCAGCTTTTTCACATTTTAGTTGTGCTTAAAGCTTTTACAGGAGAAAATGTCATTACTCACCATTGACTCTCAGCTGTAATGTCATCTGCATAACCTCTATTTCCTAAAAATCTTCTCCCACAAACAGTAGGCTATTAGTTAGATCATGGGTGATATGGCTATTATAATGTTACAGTAGACAATCCAGCTAGGTTGACATTTTTACGAGCATGTATCCTGTGCTGTCAAACAGAAGACATTGTGAGAATGGACAGTGGGAGGCAAGCCACTGACTGGAATAACCACGTTACAAACCCGTTGTAAAATGGCACTAATATTTAATGCCTCGCTGTCAGGTTGGATGGGCAGAGTCAGACAGAGGCAGTGTGCAGCCACGGATGACTTCCTGTAGCTCAGTGCACCTGTAATCTAAACTCTACAGCATTGTTTTGTGCTATTAATGAATGAAATTGATAAGGAAATTTACTTTTTTCAGTGCAAACAAAGAGCACCACTGAAAACAGGAACTTGTAAAGCCAACACGTGCATAAGAGGACAAACAGGAACGCAATGAATCAACTAAATTAGCACAACAGGAACAGGAAGCTGGTGGCGAGGATAACATGAGATAAGAAAAGTTTTATTTGCCCGAGGCATAGAACTATCACAGCACTATACTATACCAAGACGTGCAGTTTGGGCCCCTGTCTTATCTCGCTGAATTCGAATGCGTTTGATGATGGGCTTGAGAACTGCATGGTCCATCCGTATCAAAGCAAACATGGCAGCAGCGGAAAATAAAAAACAAACAAAACAAAAAACAGATGACTTAAAAACACTGCAGATCTCTACAAAATCAATGAGCTGTTGTAAGAGGTTTGAAAGTCCTAACTATGGCCCAATTTAGGACTAAATAATGATGAGTATGAATAAACACTAAAACAAAACACAGTCTAAATTATTATTTGGTAAAAGTGTGTTGAGGACATTTAATCTTAAAAGTAGAATAAAACCATAGAGCCTCCAGGCTAGCGTAAAAACTAAACAAAACTAGTGTCTAAAACAATTTTAGTATTAAAAAAATGAAAACATGACATGGTGAAAAACATCCAATATATTTTTTCTTACTTTTATGTGAATAAACTACAGGAGAAGTTTAATATCTTTAAATGTAAGATGTTTTCCTGTTCACCTGCAGCGTCTCGACTTAGAACGGGTCAAATGGAGCTGGACCTCGCTCACTGGCACCGAAACCGGGCCCCACTGGACGCCCAGGAGCCATCGCCCTGAAGCCCCACAACTTCAGGACAGACAGGACAAAGAAGAAACAGGAACAACTCAAGTGTCATAATCTGATATTTATTTATTGCAGATTTTCATTTTTCAGTTCATCAGGATGACGTTTTACTGAGATCTTTGTGCTGCTGTGTGTGGATTAAACCAGGACTAAACCAGGTCTAAACCAGGACTAAACTAGAACTAAACCAGGACTAAACCAGGTCTAAACCAGGACTAAACCAGGTCTAAACCAGGTCTAAACCAGGTCTATACCAGGACTAAACAAGGACTAAACCAGGTCTAAACCAGGACTAAACCAGGTCTAAACCAGGACTAAACCAGGTTTAAACCAGGTCTAAACCAGGACTAAACCAGGACTAAACCAGGTTTAAAACCAAGAACCTCCTACATTCTGTAAACTGTAGGCTGTTCTTGAGCTGCACGATAAAGATCTAAACCCAGTCTTGGAGTTCAGTAGTATTCGTCGTCGTCGTCAGCAAATGTTTAATTCTTTGTTCAAACTCCTTCTTCTTCTCCTCCCACTCCTCCTTCTGCCGTTGTTGTCTCTCCTGTCTCGCTCTCCTCGCCTCCTCCCTCGCTTTTATCTCTTCCTCCCTCACTTTCAACTCCTCTTCTCAGTCCTCTTTTTCGTCCTCTTTCTTCTCCATCTCTTCAGCTTGTTCGCTCTCTTTCGTCCTTCTCTTTCTTCTTCTCCTCCTCTCTTTTCTCTCTCTCCGCCCGTAGAGCTTCTCTCAGCTGTTCATTTTCGCTGCTCTTCTTCTCCAGAAGCTCCATGTTGTGTTTTAAACAGAGCTCTTTCTGCTCCAGCTGCCCGTAAAGCCCTGCCGTCTTTTCTTTCTCCTCTTTCAGCTCTTCTTGAAGCTCTGTTCGGATCTGGTCCTGCTCCAGAGCCTCCTCTGTGGCCGTTCTCAGCCTCATCCTCAGATTTTGGATGTCCTGGTCTTCCCTGGACACCACATCTTCACACCTCCAAACTTTTGCCTCAAACTGGTCCCTCAGATTCAGGTTTTGTGGACAGATATTCGTCTCGCTGGGCTTGGTTTTCTGGGCCAGCTGTAGTCTGGTCTCTCTCAGAACATCTGACAGCCATGAAATGCTTTTTCTTTGGTCTTTCACCAGCTGTTTTTCACGTTGCAGCTCCTTTACCACCGCCCGCCCTTTTCTAGCACTCATCTGAGCCTGGAGTTCCTCTTTCAGGTAGTCGATCTTCCTTTTGGCTTGAGCCAGTTGGTCGTCACGCTGTTTGAGGACCTGCTCTTTCAGTGTCTGCATTTCTTTGCAGTTTGTCTGAGCCCGACGCTCCTCATTCAGGGATTCAACTGGCTCTTTGTCCTTTGGCTCGTTCTTCTGTCTGAGGAGCTCGTTCTTCTGTTTGAGGAGCTTTTCCTTCTGGCTGAGGATCTCGTCTGCCTGTCTGAGGAGGCGGTCCGTGTCTTTGAGGATCATGTCTCTATGTGGCACTTGGTCGTCCGTCTTTGTGAGGAGCTCGTCTTTTTGCCTGAGGAGTTCGTCCTTCTCTTTGAGGAAGTTTTCCTTTTGTCTGAGGACCTCTTCCTTCTGTATGAGGAGCTCCTCTTTCTCTGACACCCTCATGGATTTGTTCTGTTCCTCATCGTTCTTTTGGCAGGCTAAGCTCAGCATGTTCCACAGATCTTCGACCTGGGTTCTTTTTTTGAACAGGTTTCTGAAAAAGTTCTTCATTGTTTTTCTCTGCTGCTCTTTCTAAATAAAAACAGTCAGTTTTTCAAACGTTGTCAGGTATTTCTGTCCTTGAGTAAAAGTATCAGCTCTGTCCGCAGTGCTCTGTGTGATGCTTCTAAGACGTATCTGACACACTTAAGTAGATAAGTAGAGCACACAAGCAAAGAACACTTTTACATCATCGGCTCGCATCGCCATAACCATGGCAACGGAATTTGAAATCAAAACAAAGCTGCTGAAAGATCATGTGACCTTAATCCCTCTGTGCATTTCAAGGTTGTTCAGTTTGGTTTGTTTGTTTAATTAATTAATTTCCAGAACTGGAGAACTTGACCATGACACTTTGATAGTTTTGTGGGTCATTTGGACAACTCAAAATCACATTTGGTAAGACATTTACTCCGCCAAAAGTAGAAAATATTTTAGGGGGAAGATTGAACCAAAAACTGTCTAAAGTTGTTGAAAAACTCTGTAACATCTTAATTTTAAAGCTCCATTCATAGAATCAAAATCAATAGCATTTAGGCCCCTGTTCTAAAGATTTCACTATATCGTTTTTCCTGATGTAATGATGTTTATTTTTCCACAGAAAGTTGTTTTGATTGATCTGTTTGACTTTTGGAGGTTTCGAGAGGATGCTGGGTAAATGATCTTGAAAGACCTTCCATTTTAGAGAGCAATAATCTTCCAAAAATAGTCTCTCTGCAACCACATGCTTAAAATAGTTTTACTCTTCTTCAATACGGCTTCAAAATAGTTTTTTTCTCTGTCGACTTCCCTTTTTGTGACAGTAATTCCTAAGTATTTGACCTGATCCTCAGCAGGTGCACCATAAAGACACTGAGGCTGGTCCTGGACACAGCTCACATTTTCCTTCTGAGAAACAGCATGAGAGTTGCTTGTGTTTGAGCCTCGCTTTTAAAGAACAACGTGGAATCATCCACTCATCGACTAACTGCAAGTGACATCCCAAAACATCCAATTTTTTTTAATTCCTCACGATTTTTTATCATTAAACTCAGAATTTCCACAACCGTAAGGAATAAAAGTGGGTAACGTCAAACCTTGAACACCAGAAAACATGTTTGATTTGTTTCTTTTTGTACATTTTTGGATTCATTTTTCTTATTATTTATGTGGCATTTGGAAAAGCTATAAGAGCAATAATATTTCATTTTAAGCGAAAAGTGTTTAGTCTTTAAGTCTAGTTTAAGGTCGCTAAAGCTATTTCCCGCCTTCCGGTTCACCCTGAGGAGAAGTTGAAGTCAGACAGGGCTAATTAACTAAGTAAATTGAAGGTTTCAGTTCAGCGGTTTGTGCACGAGTCAAAGTGTGATGTATGTTTGTTGTGTATATTTTATGTGAATGTAACATGAGTCGGGCTAATGTTTTATTTTTTTATTTTTATTTTATGTTTTATTTTATTTGTTTGCTAGTTCTGTGTTGTGAGCTGTAAAAAAGTTTTGAAATGCAAAGACACGAGTTTAAAAGAACTGTTGTGTCTCCTGTTTGTGGACGAACCAGAGTGAATGTGATTATATTTAAGACTGCACTGAGCCAGGTCTGGGAGATAAACATGGAATCCTGAACTGGTCCCTGAGACAATCTGCTGTTTGTGGGAAATGTTGTTCTGGTGATTGACTGTTTGTGTCTTTAATGCAGCTGTCTGTTCAAACACACTTTTTCTCCTGTTGTTTAGCCTCTGAAGCATCTGAGCAGATGACTTTATTTACCTTTTAAAGACCAGAGCTGCACAATTAAACCAAATCCACACAAAAACACAATTTAATGGATGCAATTAGCAAATCACAAAGACTGCAATGTTTGAAATGCAATTATTTCTTCCACAAACAACAAAATGTGTTGCTTTGATTTGAATAAAAACTGCTCACTGTAGTTTGGATTTGTACAAACGTGTTCTGAAACAAGAGACAAAAGTGTGACCAAAAGTGATAAACAGGAACAGTTCATCAAGTGCAGAGAGAGTTCCTCCAGGCAGATGAGGGACAGTTCATCTTGTGCAGTGGTTCTCATCCTGGGGGTCAGGGCCCACATGGGGGTCTGCCGTGGTGAATGTAGATTTATTAAAGTGATTTTTCTGGGTCTGTATTCTCAAAATAAAATCAAACGTTGGAGTTAAAGTTACTTTATCACTTTGTGGTTTGTCTAGTTTTTGTGTTTGGGGGTCGCAAATGCAAACTGTCGTTACATTGAGAAAAGGCAGGTTTATTTTACTTATTTCAGGGACAGAGCATCAACATTCACATGTAAATATGTTCTCCAGAAGGCTGGACAGATGTGGAAATGTCACCCTGAACACAGTAAAAGTGCAGTTATTACTAAGTTAAAATGCATCGCTCTAAAATCATACAGACAGAGCAGCAGACAAACCTTGAACACTCAACAACAAAAAGCAGCAACAAGTTTTCATTTTAAAAATCTTTCAGATTTGGGGCTCTTTGTGTTCTCGTTCTACACAGTGTTTTCGTCTGCTTCATGCTCGGTGGATAAAGCAGGGATAAAGTTCCTCTGACCCAGAACTCAAGCTGCAGTGACCCTGTGAGCCAGAGGGGGCAGCATGACGCCACCACAGCGTCCAGCCTCCAGGAGCTCTGTCAGAAGAAGAAGAAGACGAAGAAGACAGCGGTGCGGCGGAGAGCCCTGAGCTAAAAGCAGTTTGTAAAATGTGTAAAAAGGTTGACATTCTGCGCGCTTTGGTGACAGAGCGTCTGACTGCGGCTGCGCAGGAGATCTTTACGCTGGTTGAAAGAACAATAGCGGAGTATGAGAAGGAACTGTGTCGCTCCAAAGAGGAGAACCAGAGGAAACAGCAGCTCCTGGACTCGGCTCTGGTCCCATGGGTCCAGGTCTTCGGGACAGATTCAGGTCAGACTCGGGTTTGATTTGTTTGAAGGTAAAACAAGTCCAGCTGAATGCGACCCAGATTTACACGTGTTTGACCGACTTTGGCCAAACGTAAACACGTAATACACAGTAATACACGTAATTATGATTATTATAATCAAGAAAAGTGGAGTAAAGAGACCAAATTCGCGGCGTTGTCTCCTGCTCCTCATACAAAGAGCAATGGCGGCTGATTGATTATTCGACGCTGATAACTAAATAATTCATCTCTAATCTATGGGGTACATATGATAACATCACATCCCCATGTCTTGATAGTCTGGAAGAAGCAGCTCAGCGGTGACTGTTTACACCTTGAGCTACACGTGCTAACTTCCTATCAGACATATTCAGACGTAAGGACGGTCTACACGCCAGCAATTGTGAATGTAACGAATATCAACGTCATCACTGTCCACTGGGTGTGCAGTGTGCGTTTGTTGAAATAAAATCACATAGTGCACTATAATGTCAACAGGCACACGTTGTATATGATCTAGTTAAAGGAGGGCCATGTTTTGACCCCTGCGTCTGGCTGAATATTCTCAAGTGTAGCAGATTACGTTCACGGCCGCCGCACATTAAACAGAGCTCCCTGCAACGCCGCACTCCAATTGCGGATACCTTGGGACGCCTTCCACTTAAAACAAGCAATGGGAGCGCATTAACATTTCAAGGTATTATGTCAAACAAAGGGGGAAATTGCTGCTGAATATTTCATGCACAGCCGTACAAGGAGGAGTGGGTGTCCCTTAGTGGCTAGAGGTCGGGGTTGGCAGTTTGGAGTTGATTGGAGGAGACAGGACCGTGGGGGAGAGACCTGGGCAGTTACACTGAGTCTGGTGTGTGCACATATGAATCTAAGAGGAGCACACTTTCAAGAGCAATTATGCTACAACTAGTGGTTCATTAATTAAACTGAGGGCGGCTAGGCTAATGTAGCTCTGTGACCCGACAGAAGGTGCTCGTAGCTCAGCGCACGGCTCAGATATGATCTGATCACTATTGCAAGAGTGCACTGCTAATTGCTGTGCTGTTATGTATATGGTTCTGTGTGGATGCACAAAAATGACCTTTGACTTCAATTATGTCATGAGTGGTAATTATTCCACTTTGCATCAAATATATTAGCCACTAGGATAAGCTGCCAAAAAGAAAACTAGTTTTAAATTAGGCAAATCCTCTCACAAAGCTCATACTGTTGATTTTAGCAGCAACTCATAAGCTAGGATAAATGGAGGAGGTGTATCACGGTTTGTCTAATCAATATCACTGGGAAAGAGCCAAACATTTAAATTAAGTACACAGGGTTTGCTTGTAAACAATGAGTGTCAGGCAGGAAATGCATGCACCCTTTGAAAATCAGGATATTACAAATTAAAACCACATGCAGTACAGTCATATGTTATATTATTATAATATAATTTTATAATAAAGAACAAATAAATTAAATGAAATTATTCCCTTATTCCCACAAACTATTTTCATTTTTTTCTGGTTTACAACTTTGAGAACAAAATGCTGTTTACTGTGTATTACACAAAGCAATATCATTATAATAATATTACTAACATGTCAGTGGGGATGTCAAAAATATTAGGTTAATCGATAATCATAATTATTCAGGTCACAATATAATCGTAAGAATGTAAAATTGAAATGGACTTTATCAGTAGACTTTGGATGTATTTGTAGGACTGGATGGGTCGTAATTTTATTTCTTTGAATGTTTTGTGCCATTAGTTTTTCTTTGGTTATTTTATTTTGTTTGTACTCTGGTTGCGTTTTGTGTTGTATGTGTCCTATGTGTTGTAGGTTTTAACTTTATAAAATAGAAATAAATAAATATATATATATATATATTATATATATATATAATTCCCTGCTCACCCTCATGGTGGTCACATCCATCTCTGAGCTCGGTCCTCTACCAGAGGCCAGGGAGCTTGAGGGTTCGGCGCAGTATCTTAGCTGTTCCTAGCACTGCACTCTACTGGACTGAGATGTCTGATGTTCCTCCAGGGATCTGTTGTAACCACTCCTCCAGTTTGGGGGTCACTGCCCCAAGTGCTCCGATCACCACGGGCACCACCTTTGCCTTCACCTTCCATATATATATATATATATATATATATATATATATATATATATATATATATATATATATATATATATATATATATTTTTTTTTAAATACGACCATTTAAGAAAAAAAAAGTCTTTTAAATTAAATCTACGGTCCAAAAAAATAGATACAAATGTAAAGAACTTTTTATCTAGTGGTTTTTGGTCATATTAACTTTATTTTGAAATACAGAAAGTTCAGTTTCATAAAGCTGGTGTTGCATGCATGTTAGACAGTGAAATTGAAAGAAAATGTAAGTCCTCATTAATCGTGAATAATCGTTAAATCGCAGTGACACTTTGATATCGCTGAATCTCTACCTGTCAGCGATCATAACTTTGAACAACTTTTTCAAATGCACCTGCACAATCACCATAGACTTCTGATGACAAACAACACACCACTCAGCTTTCTCCCCCGGGTCCTGCCCTCCCGACACACTCAGGGGTCAACCACGAGAACCACCTCCATCTGCTTCCTCGTGGGACTACTAAAGGGGCGTGTCACTCCGCAGTCTGCCACTTCAGCCCTCTTGCCTCGGGGTGTACATGTTCTATTATGCAAAAGCAATCATTCCTATCCCCCCGCCTTGGCTATTCTTTGTTTTGCAAATGGCCTCTCCCACATCATTTTTACATACACACTCCAACCGCTGTGCTCAGGGGACTCGGCCGGGGAAGTAATTGTGGCTTTTGTGCATTGCGTACCCCCTCAACCCTTTTTTTACCCTCAGAGGAGCCGCGCCCCCTTGTCAGCTGTCATCATATAACTGCCTCCAGACCCAGGGGCCTAATGACAGGATCTATAGTACATGAAAACACTATTATAGCGCTTGCTTCAATTGCTACTGTGTGAATGGTCTTTAAAAGAGGGGACTAGAAGCCAAACAAATGCCTGTCAGTTTAAATGCATAAGTGTCTTTCAAAAACTCATTGCATTTTCTTGCGTTTACAATATAGGAATTCAGTTATTTTCGTGATACATACAGTATACTGTAGTGAAGCAGCAAAATTAGGCATTTAACAGAAATGAAAATGTATATTCCTGTTTCACTGCATAATAGGGATGTTACAATATTGAATTTTAGCGTTACGATTATTGTGAAAAGAAACGGTATCACGGTATAACAAAACAAAAGTGAAATTCTTAAATTTCTTTCATTCTAATACATTACTGTTTACTGTTACATTTGATTTGACTCTTTTATGAGTAGTAAGATCAAATTGAGCATTTGTTTAGTGTTACTGCTCTCTTTAGAAAATGACCTACGTAAATAAAGTGGATTTGGAGATAAAACAGCCGCATTAAAAGCACTTGACATTTAGCTTTAGTTTTTTGAAGTATTGAATTGAAATGACTTAATTATGCTTCAAAACAGTTACAGTTATTCATTTTCAGTTCCTACATTCAGTTCTTACTTCTACACAGTGTCTAAAATTGTGCAGTAGGGATGTCAAGATTATTAGTGTCACAATATAATCACTAATAATCTTGACATCCCTACTGCACAATCTTAGACACTGTGTTGAAATTACTATTATGAATATGAGGTGTTGGTGTGCATGTCTGAGTTACTAATAATAGCAAAGTGTAAATTATAAATGGATAAATCATGACAAAACTGTTTTATTAAGATTCACTCGCATCACTCCAGTGAACAAATGCGTTTAACCAGCAGGGGGAGGTGGAGGGTACATTGTGTTTGTGGTGTAGGGCAATTATGCTCGACATCCAGGAGTTTTAGAGACACATCTGACCTTGACTGGCAGCATGGTTGTTATTTTAATGAGCTATTATTAGCCCACTTGCATCCTGTACGACAAAAAACGCACACCTCAAACCCAGCACTGTTTCATTATCCCTGACAATGTTGTTTTCATGGTAATGTTTTGCAGCAACATTAAGCATCCATTACAAGACGCTGCAGGAAAAATGTTGATGGGACAGACAAAAAAACAAAAAACAAAAAAACAAAAAACTCCATCGCTTGAGCTCAGCTGTGCTTTACATTAGGCAGTCAAAATGGCAGAGGCACAGCTACAGACCTCACTTGCTCTTTTCAAATGGGAACAGTGACCCCCAATGGACGATATGATGCAATCTGACAAAGGGTTAACACGGCAGTCATTTACACAAGCAAATGCTGCTGGTGCAATGGCCTCATCGTACAGCAGATGTCAGTGTTGCATCACTGCAGAAACGACTGGAAGAGGAGATGGAAGTGGAGGTGTCCAGATCATGTATTTATGAAAAAGGCAATCTTTTAGGCGTTTATGTACAGTCTGTCAATTGACCAACGCCATTCTCAAAAACAGAGAGAAATATTTGATGCGTCTAGATGAGTTGATGCACAAAATGATCTATAGGGAAATTTCCAGGTAAAATAAAGGTTTAATTGAAAAAATATAAGAACCGAATTGGGCACACATAGTCACTCACTCAGTGCATACAGAATCACTGCATCAGGGCATGCAAGGTGACATTCATTTATTAAAATACACACAAAAGGGACTAGAGATCAGTGATTTAGTTTCTCTTTCTATTAGAGGTGCAGGTGACTGGAGTCTTCTTTGCAACTATGGGCCTAGTGCGGGATATGCTCGACCAAATGCCCAGTTAGTTACATGGATAAATTGGGACACTTCAAAACAGCCAAACTTGCTCAAGTAATTCAAAAGGGCACATTTTGAGTCATGAATCCACCTACACAAAAATACCATTGGATGATTAGGAAAAAGGAGTAAACAAAAATACAAGAGTAAACCAAACAACTACTCTTCTCACTCCAAAAAGCCAAGGATATTTGAGAACATACCTCGGGAATTGGTGAATGGTTGCATGGGGCATCACCTACAGATTTGTCATTGTTTTGCCTGTCAGTCTCTTGTCATAACACACACGTGAACAATAGGTCTTAACATGATGCTTTCCTTTCTTCTCCACCCACTTCTGTTCTGTTCTGCTATCCTAACATCCAATCCTTCCAGCCTCAAAACTGTGTCATGTGGCACCAGGCAGCAGGAGCAGCAGGGCCGAGCCTCTGGACATGACAAAAGCCTGGCAGTGCTGAGTTACACTTCTGCTTTCAAAGCAGGGATTAACAGAGACACTTCACACAGGCTTTATATGCATTTTCTGCCATTTGATAGGGCAAAACATGTTATTTTCTCTTGGTGCAGCTATTATGCACACTTATGCCCACTTTAATGTGCAATCAGCATATACTAGATAGAGATTGTGTTTATTGTGTGATTGTGTCTATTTTGGTAATGAGTCAATCCCAGCCACTTAGCCTTAGTTTGGGCGACCTCTGGACATTGCACGGTCACAAAACAGTCACTATTGACACAAATATCAATAGGATAATTTAGTCTTATTATAAAAATAGCATGGAATAGTGTGTCCTCCAAAGGGTGATTAGACACTGTCTTAAAGACTGGGAGAAGAGGAGCTCAGACTAGAACTCAGACTAGAACTGTTGCTCCTCCACATCAAGAAGAGCCAGCTGAGAGGAAAGGGGTCTCTGCTTGGACTGCTGCCCCACAGCCAGGTCACAAATAAAGAGGATGCATGGATGAACAGTATTAGCCCTGTCCCTGATTTCAAATATGTATCTTATTTTTATAGTCTCAGTTATGCAGTATTGTTACATTATATTAAATCATGTATAAAAACTTAAGTTACTTACAAATGTATTCACTTTATTTAAGTTGCTGGAATTTGTTAATCGTTTTTGAGTGTGTTTTTGTAAATGTGTCTGTACATGAGTTGCTGCAGTTGTTTGTGAAGCATGGCCTCACTTGACTCAGTCTATGTGTGATGTGTCTCCTTTGTTCATTAGACATTTCATCATAACCCAGACGGCTGAGATTTCCTGGTGTGCACATTTCCGAATTGCCTCTAAGCCCTGTGTTATGCACACCACAATAACAGCATAAATCATAACAAGGTGTAATAAAGCGCCTCTCCCTGCTGTCTGCTTGGCTTAAACATCTTCAAAGGGCCAATATATCTGCTGCTGTATAGCTGTATCTGAACAAGTACAAGCTCAAGTTACAGTCTGGGAGGTCCCACTTCAATCATTTGTATGGGATTTAGTAATTAGCTGTCAGTCAAAATGTACAATGTACGATAAAATCAAATCAAACAAACGTATGTCTTAAAACAAATGATAAACGACAAACTTATACTAGTAACATAACGCATATAGAGGGATTATGTTACTTCCAAACTGTTGATTTATGTACTTTTTGTTAAGTTAAGGCAAAATGTCCATAAATATGATAACACACACACAAAAACACAAAAATAAAATCATTATCCTCAGTAGTTAAAGTGATTTCAATACACACATGATATTATTTGGATTATTATTGTTGGTTGGCCTATTTAAATTTCTGTAAGAATAGGAAACATTGCTTAATTTGACCTCTTATTGTGACACAAATTAAACCCTAGCTTCTGCGTTCAATTTAAGTAGATCAAACAAGAGTGCAGAGACAAGTTTGAGTTTCTTTGCACTCCCATTACTGATTATTATACTTTACAATATCCTGGCGGGGCATGACTTTAGGTCCCTGCTAATTTAATCTTCCCAGGTCTAATTTTCCCCAGAGTCGGGCCCCTGAAGTAGCTCAATGACTGCGGCTTGTTAAAAGTGATGGCATATGTGTGTGGGGAGCCAGCAAACCAGGCCAAGCACCTTACATGGGCTGACATTAATCACTGAGCGCTGTCCCATGCAATATTCACCTGGTTAAGCACGCTGGCCACAGAGGTTGCCCGCGATTGGCCGTTCTTTGTCATTCCTTTCATTTCCTGGTCTATTTTTGGTGGCGGTGCTTCTGGCTTCCCCTCCAGGTCTCAGGGGGAGAAGACAGCTGCTGTAGCCTGATGAAGTGAAGAGGTGATGGAACGAGAGAGAGGCTGCGACGGGGCTTCCTGGTTTGTTTTTGGAGCATAATCATAGACAGTCTGTTTGTGAATTTTAAACAGTTTGTTCTTGGCTCTAGTGAAAACGTATTTGAAAAGGGACATCATTTCCATTGTATTATGTCGAATGGAGTTCACACACACCATACGCGTATATACTGCAAGGCTGAACATAAAGTTAGATATAAAATGGGTCCTTTGTCAAAGTGTGAAAGAGTAGCTGAATTATGGTAAAATATATTGAAATGTATATACTATTCTGATAATACTTTTAAGATATGCAACATCTGAATATCGAGTATATTGTTCATAGTAAAAAAAAAATGCTGCAAAGACAATGATATATATATGTCGTGTACACGGTGATATTTATGCATTTCTGTGATTTATTTTACTAGCATTTAGCATTTGTCTTATAATTATACCTCAACTAATACTTTTAAAAGCATGTTTTAACATATTTCTGTTGGATTTGAATACTTTGGTGTCAATATAGTTATCGGGATACTTTGAGATATTAATTGTGTCAATGCCGACTCTAGTAACGAGTCGTGTTATGTTGTATTTAACCATCATCATAAACTCATATGAGAATGCTGGAGATTTAAGATTGCTCTAAACAAAAACTTATATATAACTTAAATAAATGATGATAATAATAATACATTTGTGTTATTTTATGTTGTTTGTTTCAGTTGGCCACTCTCTCTTTCGACAGGGTTGCCACGGAGATTAACACACAACCAGCTGTGGCTAGGGATAAAGTGCTTCATCTATATTGATCCGGGCAATATCCACCCTTCCAGAGTTTGTAAACAAAACGCAGGCATGCTAAAGTATGAGTTGGCTCATTTTTCAATTGGAGCGTTAGCTACAAACATCACAAACAATGAAAAACCGGAGAGACTAACAACCACCTGACCACACGAGTTACACCAGAACCTCATTAGAAAACATGGCCACATGAAGCAATGTTTAGTTTATCTACGCTGAAAATAGCATAAACGCTAACCAGTGTGAAACTATTTTTGTTTACGTTTTAATTATTTTTATTTTATTTTTATTGAAAACAGAAAACAAAAGCAACCAAAAAAGTACAAGCAGAGGAAGCAACACAGAGGGAGATCCACAGAAATGTTCTCTAAATGATCTAAACAAGATCTGGCATATATGGCCTGGCATATCTGTCCCTAAACAATGATTAGTAAATCTGTTCATGTGAAAATTGAAGTGAATGTCATTTTTAAATTTTATGAATGTCGCTAATGTTGTTGTTTGGGCCCAGTCTTGACAGTGCACAAGTGCATTCCAAATGCATCCATTAAGAAACATTTTTTAGATCTAACATTGTGCTTGATCAAAAATGTAGAGGGCCACAAAAGTCTGACGAGGAAATTTTGTTCTGTTTGTCCCAGCACCACCAATTCTACATTAATTAGTAAAGTTTAGAAAACAGAGCTGGAAGTTAGATACTGACTCTTAATACTCATGGGTAATGTAAACGACTTGTCTGTGCAGCCTACAAATGACAAAATGCATGGTTTTTATTTGCTGTCCCATTAAAATGAATGAGAGAGAATATTTAAATCACATGTGAATACTGGAGCTATTCTAAACACATCACTCCTGGATATTTGCACCAGATAGACACATTTATTGTTTTTTTTGTAGCATATACTGATATTTTGTTTGAGATGAACACCTTAAGTACATACAAATGTATAAGTATTGTTTATTTAATCTTTATTCCACTTTATTCCAGTAAGTGCTCTGCACAAACGTAACACGGCTGAGAGAGCATAAGGCTGATGTGAAAAATCATTCATTCTGTTCTGAATTCGAATTATCAATCTAGGAATTGTCCCCTGTAAAAAAGACAGATCAGTTAACCTCTAATTTCAACATTTCAGCTAAATAGCCTATAAGATAGTACAGGCCAATTGTTTGTTCAGTCTGACCACCTGGACATGAAACTTTTTTTTTAACACAAATAATGATCTGAAGTCTAAAAAGCTGATGAAGAACAGCAGGATGCAAACCACTCACTCCAGCCTGTTGTGTTTCTTTTCGGAGGCTTGTTACGCATGTGAATATTTATCCACCAACTTGTCTTCAACACTGACAATTATCTCCACCGTGATTATTCCTACATGTCATGTTATACAAGCAGCTAACTAATTAATTTGTCACAGTCTATTCCAAGTCATGCTCCACTTCTCCTCACACGCTACATGCTGCAGACACCTCCACAGAGTGCCTCATTATCACTCATCTTATAATGTGCTTAGTTAAATTACACGGTTAACCTGGGTAACAGCAGCACGGCCTTTTCCATCATGTTCCTCACTTAAACTGGCTTTTCAACCCCATAATTGCATCAAGGATTCCGCGTTTTAGGTTGATCTCATTTCAAGTAAAACACTGGATAGGGTTTCAAAGGCTCGCTCAACCATAACACAGTGAGCATGAGTATGGAGCAAAAAGTGTGAGTCTCAGGGGGATAAGTGTAAAGACATATATTTATAATGAAGAGCGTGGGAGGAAGCTTTTTAACACTCTATGATAAAGACTAAGAAGCTGTTAAAGCGATTAGTTTAAAATAGACAGGAATGAGAGTGAAAATCAATAATGCTTCAAAGAGCAACTTACTCTATAGGTTATTTAAGTTGTTATTAGTCTATATACTGCTGTACTTTCACTACTACTTGCTTGTAACTAAATTGCGAGTGATGATACACTTTGTAATTTTTTTTACTTTTACTAAGAAACAACACACAATGATACAAAAAAAAGTCAAAGTCTAAATGACAGGTTGGACAACACATATCACTAAAACGTAGTGCACATGATTATATTTACGATTTTACTAAACATTTTGCTCATTTATCCCCAGTTTGACAGTTTTCGTAATGTTTTTAATGTCACTTCCTGGTTGGACATGAGCACAAATATGACAGAGGTGGAGGTAATTCCACAACTGTAACTGCAACCATTTCCAAAATAAGGGCCAAAACCCATATAAATCACACAATAGTTATGATTTTACAAATAATAACACCCAATAACAACTTTATTGTGTTGAATGACACTTTAAAGTATCAAAAATTTGTGTCAGTTGTTTGTAAATTGTATTTGTATTTTTCAGTGGCACGTCGCTTTTTGATGACATCACAGAGGGATTACGTTTTAATTCCGTCTCAATCACTTCCTGTAATTTTAAACATTTATTTTTGTAAATTTCTTCACAAACTGCAACTTCACAGATATAAAACTATAGTAAATAATTGCCCTCCCACCAAACTAAGAATCAGAATTAGAACATTTTGAAAACCTATCATATAGACTTTAACAAAACATACCACAGAAAATAGAACTGATTGACATGGGAATAAACTTTTTATTTATCTGTTCATTTGGTCAGGACAGTCCATGTAAATTAACATGGGTTAGTTTTCACCTGTTGCCCTGCATTCACTCAAACACACTCTTATTCACACACCTATTGCATTTTTAGTTTTAATTGTGATAAGATTCCTGCGGGTATATGCTATTTTGTTGGAATCTGTTTAAAGATGGGGTGCCTAACTTTTTTCCCCTTATAATTATTAGTAAATTCTGTTACCTCCCCAGAAAGTGTATTATAAAATCAAAATCAGACCTCTACAAGCTGTCTTCATTTATTAATTAAACATTTCATATTTTTAAACTCATAAGACAGAGCCATGTGAGTCACTAAACGACACTTTGGGATGACAGCTGATTGGATGAGCAGGGATAATACCCCTGCCTCACTGTTGTGTCTGGAAAAGCTGTTCTAAAGCTGTGCTAGTGTCCCAAAACCCCATGCGTGTGAAAACTAGTGACATGTCAAAGGATTTTCTGAGAGCTAGGAATGAGTTAGCGAGGTTTAAATACCTACTTTCTTATTTCACTGTTTGGAAATGACCACAGCATTAATGCAGCTCTAAGCTCAAACAGACACTTTCTCAACATACTTTTCCTATCGGTTCCTGTCATACACGTGACCTGCACGCCACCCGCAGCCATCTTGGTTCTAGTCCTAATGTAAACAAATGTAAACTCCAAAGGAAATCTACATAAACTGCACAAATATCAGAACAGTCCTGATCTTTTCTGTCAGCTGTGACAATTATACAACAACAAATTACATCTTTCAAAAGAACATATGCATTTTAAAACACCAGTTTGGCTTCGTTGTAGCGAGTTATATGAATAATGCAAATTAATTAAGAGTATTGGTGATTAGCATACAGGTAAAAAATAATGGAACACTGAAACATGGCCTCTGAGTGTCTGGAACGTTCCCTGTGTGCGGTAACAGTGCTGCACTAAATATGTATTACCTTTTTATGTGACTTTGAGCTTTTGTGCTTTCTTTGATGAAGGTCTTTTTCAGTTAAAAGTCTGTGTAAAGCCGTTCAAAAGCCCTGCCCCAATTAACGTAATTAAGGGCAAAAAGCAACACCTTTCATCTAACATTTGAGAGCTATTTTGCATTTATATTTATAAAAACAAAAAGTACAAAGAGTAAACATTTCGCTTCCCATTGAAATAACATCTCGCCGACAATCCACAACTGAATGCTATTATTGATATGTGACATGAACCGATTAGACTGACTTTATTTACATCTTGAAGGCAATGTAAACATCCTCTGCAAACTATTGAGATGAAAAAGAGTGATAAACATTTAGCATTTCATCTTACCCCATTCTAAAACATATAATAGAGTACATCATGAGAAAATGCCTTCCAAATGTACAATAAATAGTGTCCAACTCTCTGTATGTGTTTCAGTACTTTTAACAAAGCCATAACAATTCATGCTAGCCCAGTTGTTTAAGCAGGATGCCCCAGGCGGAAGTGATTCACCCTGATCTCTCTGAAATGGTCTGAAAACAGTGAGAGCCAGAGGAGATATAGTGTGCTCTCCTCTGGGCCTGTCCTGGGCAAAGCTGCTGCCGCTCAGGGTCGCTGCTCCCCTGATAACCAGCTCCACAGTGTTATCAGTCATCCACATCACCCCCACCTCCCACTGCCTCTCTGCTCACAGCCAGAGGTGCTCCTGCCTGCATCTATCTCCCGCTGCCCCTGAACTCTGCTCCAGTGCACTGTTAATGCCCCAGCTAATCTGATCTGTCTCCGGCTGGCTTACTGCTTATAAACACACCTAGATATGGAGCTCAGGAAGTAATCCAGGGACCGCTACAGTATGACGGGGGCGCGAGGGGCACCGCCTCCCTGTCCATGGGGTTGCGGTGAACGGGTTAGCATAACAAAGTGTAGAGATAAGTTTTCCATGCTGTTATTACAAGGTAAATTGAGTGGAGATTAGAGTGGTGCACCTCTAAGCGACAGGTGCTGTGATGGCTGTGTGCCGTTGCTGGGGCAGGATTACTGTGTGTGCCGTGACCCCATTGAAAAATACAGAAGGTCAAACCCCTGCAACTCATACTGGATAAAAACTGCTTTCTGATCCTTTAAACCTGCAACAAATAAAGGAATGTTTTTTAAGCTTTCTCATGTGGTTTCATGAAATTAGCCACAGAGTTTAAACCTGCTCTAGTAAAACATTTTAACGCTCTACATCTGGCCATACGTTTGGTTGGTGCAGGCTTGATGAGTAAGCCTCCTCTCAGTGTGTGTGCAGCTGTAATGGTCCTGACAGCTGTGTGACTGAGCAGAAAGGGGGGACCTGACAAGCCATCTAATTGGATCAACTACTGCCCCCACAGCCCTTTACGGTGAATACAGCTCTGAACCCTGTTCCCTCCTGCGCTCCTCTGAGCCTCCAGCACCCCAGGGTGCCACCAGGAGACCCGCACGTCACCTCAGGCCCTGATCACTGTGCGTGACATACATTAGGGACAGCTCCTGTGATGGGTGCCACGGCCAAGATCCAAAATAGACCCGTGTATTTTATTCATGAACACTTTATTGTGCTGAGATGATCATTGAGTCTTTTTAACAAAATGCCATCTGCTAAAATAGTGAAAACACAAATATGTTCTCTTCTTCATTTGTTATCTGCTTCCAAACCCGGCTCTCACTAACAACAAATGAGCCGGCGTCTGTTACTTCAAAGCTTTATCATTTGCCTGGTGGATGTAAGAGGAACTGTGCATGAGGTATTGTTAAGCTAACATGCAGCCGGAATAGCTGTGAATACTAAACAAGCTCATGATGGTGTCCATTGGCAGTCAGACCAAGGACATTTTCCATGGCAGATAAACCCACAAAGGGCTGCTTATCAAACTGCAGTCCATCTGGAAGCAGCCTTGCTTTATATGCATGGCAATCCATCTATCACAGAGTGCACGATAGCATCACAGGCAGAGAGAGAGAGGTGTCTGTGTCTGCTTCTCCAGCCAACTCTAACACTCAACAAACTACATCGGGTTTCAAACTTCATTCAGATGAGGAAAAGGATGAAGATACAATAATAGTATTTCATACCATCTATACTTTTCTAAGACACTGTAATGTAATTCTCAGCACAAAGTATGGAAGTTTCTTTAATATTATATTTTGGTACTTGCTCCGATGTACATCCCTTCTAAAACTATTCAGGGAATTTTTCAGTAACTTTTTAAGTATTGAGCCTTGTTCAAATATGTTTCTGGTTTCAACACTAGTTTTTGTAGATTAGAATCTAGGTTTTGATTTTTTGACAACCCAGCTACACACTGTACAAGCTGTGCTGTGATTAAAAGGTAAGGGAACAATATCTTTTTGCTGGACCTTATTTTAACCAATTAGTGTCAATCATGCACTCTTAATTTAATCCTTTTTGGAAGCAAAACAATGACAATGAAGTGTAGAACTGTTGTGTAAAGCTGGAAGCACTCTTAAAATAGACAAGAGTGAAGTAAAAGTCAAGATAAAGATTAAAACATTACATTCACAACGTTTTATATGACAGCCAGCGCTGCACACACAATTAAGTCCATATTTGATTTGTGTGTAGATCTGCCTCAGTAATCAGGCTCTCACTACACATAAAAGCCTGAGCTAAATACATAATTTCCAACTGTCTCTTTGCAAACTAAATATCACAGCCAGAGTCATTTTCTAGCATGTTAACTTCCTGAGGAAATCTTATCTAAAGGAGATATTTTAGTCTGAGAGGGAGGCCGCCGGGCTACACTGCCGCATTATTTAGTTTGGCTTCCTGGCTACATTTCCCCCTTATCCTCAGCAGCACGATGGTGGATCTTGGCCACAGACAGAAGCATAAAAACATCCGCCCATTTAAACAAACTGTTAACACTCAGACCTATCTCAGTGGAGCAGACTCGCAGGCTGTGGCTTTGCACTGTTTGAAGCAGAGGGTACTGGTCCTCTCGCTGGATAAACAAACTCCAGCCATTTTGCTCTTAAAACATCAAGAGCTCAGCAAAGCAGTCGATGTGAGCGTAAGAAAAGATAGTGGCCCTATCTAGACACACTCTCTAACAATTCAGTGCAGTTATTTGATTACATAAGACATTTGACACTGCAGCATGTATGTAGTGACACCTTTTTAGAGTTGCACAATTTGAGAAGAATCTAGTTGCGATTTTTCTTACATGAATTGCGATTGCGATTAGATTTTCCATTTGTGTTTCAATGACAGTATTCTGTTCAAAGTTCAAATTTTAAACACGATCAGGAGAATTTACACAAACTCTGAAATATAAACCAACAAACTACAATGCAAAAAATGAATTTCTAGATTAGTTAAAATGTCTTGTTTACAGGATATTAATCTAAATTTCAGACATTTTGACTAGTTAAGATTAGTTAATAGTATTTATTTCATTATTTATTTATTTCCGACTCGTCTCAATACATCACTTTCTTACTTCAAGCCAAATTATCTGCCAGTGGGTTAAGATCATTTTACTTATCCCATTGGCACAATTATTTTCTTACTTTAAGGTAAATTATCGCATAGTCAGGAAGAAATACCTTGAAACCAGTGAAATATTCTGCATCACGTGAGAAATTAAATCTCACTGAGTCATATCTACTCAAATCCAGATAAAAATTGTAAATTCGAGTCATTTTAAGATAGATATACATTTTTTGCTGTGTATGTATTTCAGAATGTGTTTATGCAGATTTTGTGTAGAAGAAGGCATAAAATCACAGTTTGTGGAGGAAATTACTTTAAAACTCGCAGCCTTTGCGATTTGCTAATTGCGTTCATTCAAACAGCGATTTTGATTTGATTGTGATTAATCTTACGCCGTTACACCTTTACATGTAAGAAAGAAGAACACGTGACAACTCAATACTAGGGATGGTATATCGGTTATCAGATACTGGGGATATTAGAAAGTTTCCCAAGATATTGGTGTCATCAGATATCAGATGTTGAAAATGTTGGCAATATTTGGTACCGATAATTTTTCTGCATTGTTTGAGCCCATGTGTCAGTCCCAGTTCACCCTCAGCGCATCAGATTAGACTTTTTGAACAGACTAACGGGCAAAAAATGTGGCTATATGTTTACACAGTCATACCAGAAATTGCTTCATATCACAGATAAATACATTTTGCTATTATTTTGTTAATTTGTGAACTTTACTACGACTTTTTTACTGGTATCTGCAAATATCGGTCACAACAGTAAGACATGTCTCCTCAAAAACTTCATATATCGCACCATCATTATGCACAAAATAGCATCTATTAACACCATTCTGTAAGATAAATGCCTGATAAACCACTTTAGTTAAGGTAAACACAATTAGTTTGAGGGGTTGCAAGGTTAATCACAATCAAATGGAAATGACGATTTGAATGGTCACAATGAGCAAATCATTATTTTCTGTGCAAACAACTAAACATCCCATCTTAAAACAGGTTCTGAAATGCATGCAGTTCTTGTCTTGGTTTGGTATTTCAGTCTTCTGTCAAATGTTAATGCTCAAAAAACAATCAGTATTAGAGCGGAATGATTTTGGCTAAAATATCTAATTGCCATACTTCAGACAAGCATTGTGATTGCGAGTAGTTTTATGATTAATGTTTTTCTTAGATAATTCTGTTACACGTTCAGATTTTACACACATCCAGGAGCTGAACTTTCAGGAAAAGACTGAATGAAACAGGATATTTTGTTATTTGCACAAGAAAATATATGTCACTTTAATAATTGCACTTTTCTGATTTGCGTCCGTTAAATTGTGATTTGGATTCAAAATCAAGCAGTCCTACTAATTTATCTTTATTCACAGTAAGCTTTGTGTCCATTTGTGTGTTGTTACAGTGTGTGCCCCCATGCTGTCATTACAACTATCTCATGAGCCAAAGGACCGACTGCACTGACCGTTTTGTTCTTCTTGGAGTAGGTCTTCTTGAGCAGCCTCTCGTTCATGCGCTCCTGCTCTCTCTGTGCGTGATGCAGGAAACCGTTCTCCAGCGGGTCCATCACCACCGGCTGGACGTTCTCCTCTTCCTCACCCGCCTCCTCGTCCTCCTTCTGCCGCTTCACCGCCTTCTTCTCCTTCCACCGCTCCACTTTCTCCTGGCTCTTCACAACGCCCATCTTTTTCTGATGAAACAGGAACATTTCGGGATCAGTATTTACAGATTAACAAACGGCACAGTCAAATGCAAGTGATTCATTCCTTTCTGTTGGTTATCGCTGAGAGCAAGGATGCTTGAATCCTATTCCAGTAACTATGGGCCTTGACAGGGCTTATCCTCAGCAGTTAGTCACCGAGCTAACAACTATTCACTCTCAGATTCAATCACTAGAGGCAATTGAGTGTAATTATTCTCCCATGCTTACAGTTACAGGATGATGAGAGGAAGCCTGTGTTATTATGTTGCAATCAGCACCAGTATTAAAGCTGCTTGCAGAGATACAGAGGTGCTAACCACTCTGCCATGGGGGTTATCAAATGTTAAACTCTTCAGCATTAAAGGCAGAAGTGGGTAGTACTCAGTTACACTGAATAGTTTTATATATAGTTTTATATCAAATAATACATAAAACATTATTATAATAATACTTATTACATAACACATTAATAGTTTTAGTTCCTCTTCAAACTGTGAGTACTTCTAGATTGACAAAATTGCTATAAAACAATATTATATGCTTCAACGTACACCTTTACCTTCAAATATGATTTGTTTTTGTGTCTATTCTTTGAAAATATCAGAATCTGTGCATTCTTTGATCTTTTGTCTGTCCGATTACATCATACACAACATACAACTCAAATCATCAAAAATAATACTTAAAAACCAGAGAACTGTTAATCAGTACTCAAGTATTAAATTCTTCAAATACTTGTGCCACTACTCTTTACTTCTACTTGAGTAGTATTAAGTCTTATATTAATATTAAGCAACTTAAGAGCTTTCTCTGCTTTAAGTCATGTTCAGTGTGTTTTAATAAAGCTGCACTGCATAACTTTTATAGTTAGAAGGGTCTGCTAATTGCTCGTCTCCATGGTAAAGTCATTGTTTTGTCTACAGTGTTCCACATGTCATTGTACCCGTCTATTTCCAATGCAAAGCAGGTCACACTATGCTTTTCATGGTAAGCAATTTAGCAATAAAACACTGGTAATTTAATAAATGCAAGATACATGCGTTTAAAAGCACGTTCTGGAATATTCCTGGCAAAGCAACATAACATAACATCTCAAGAAAAGTTACATAGCGCCCCAGAGACCAGGGGTTCCCAAACTAACTATATGCAACAGCCAACCGACTGCACAATTAATTTGATGCCGGTGTTAATTTCAACTGGAAAAACGTGTAGGTTTTTCTATCATTGCATTGTCTTTCATTTCACCGTGATATTCTCTTTCAATTTAAAGCAGTGTCATCATTTTAAAATTTATATCTGGAAATCATTTCACGACTCTCAGATGATGCATCGCTCCAGCGTGTCTCGACCCCCAGTTTGAGAATCCCTGCCATAGACTACTGCTGTCAGTCAAAACACAGAGATGCAATCCTATAAAAACTCATCTTTCAAGAGTATTTGCTTAAAATCGAGTGCAAGATCTTGTGCAAAAGTGTTACATTACACTTTTCCTTGTAACAAAACAGCAGAACGAACAATAACAACTGAGAAGAAGATTAAATAATTATGACTGAAAGTATTGCAACCTGCAGCTAACAGTCTTCCTAAAACAGCAACATGGCAGCTCCCATGACACCGTAACTAATCAATGTCAGGCTTACAGGAAGGATTTACAGCCTTTATACTCTTTCAAGCATCACTTCAAAAACTCCAAACAATTGCACACCAGTTTGAGATAAAACAAAAACATTTGAGCTACCTCAGAGCAACAGTATAGTATAAGGATTGACAGAATGGCAGGAGATGAATGGGAAGAAGAGGGAGGAGGGAGAGTCACAGCTGGCAAACAGTCAGGCATGCAGCCCTTTCACTGTTGGCTTATACAAAGAAAACAAACACTCCGACAGCGAGCGGCACCCGGCCTCTCTCTCCAAAGTCATCTTTAATCCTGTCAGCCGCAGAACAATGCCTTACCAGAGCCCATAATCACTTTATGGCTCACGAATAATGAGCTTATGATAAAGTGCTGCTTTTAACACGCACCGCACAGAACACACAGTCACTCCATGTACACTTGAACAGGACCAGGCCGTTCCTCCATAACTAAGCAGTGCCTTCACGCCTCACTGCACCGGTATGGATTTGGACTTTATTTATTGGTATTCAAACATTTGCAAATGGCTCAGTGTCTAAGCCAGTGGTTTTTATTTGCCTGGTACTTCATGTCTCTTCAGCATTGCACAAGCAGGCAGATAGAGCCACTGGCTGTTTGTGAGCGCTCTCTCTATTGAGAAATTGTTATTCCGTTTCGCAGAATGAGCAGGAGAAATCACACCATACAAAATAAATTCAGTCAGCTTCAGCGCGAGCATTGTTAGGACCAATCTTAACATAAATGAGGTAAGGAAGGCATAATTAGCATTTATATAATAGTTATGATTTTAGCCCCTGACAAATTGCCACATTTGCTGCTTGGTTTACAGTAATTAGACAGAAATTAATTAAGCAATGAGCAAGATGTTGAATGTAAAACAAAACCAAAAATGGCTGTAAACACACTCGAGCATAATGGTTATATTATGTCAAAACCCCGACAGGATTAGTTTTACCAAGGGATCTCGGATAAATAGTAATAATTACAAACATTCTCCAATCTATATCTACTTTAAACAAACTCAAGAGTTCCTCGTGTAATTTTAGTCCAGTGCGAACACTCATGTCTGTGATTTGGACTGTTTGGACTGTCTGTGCATTGAAGCTAATATTGATTTCAAAATGTCTCTTAAGTAATTTTAGGTCCAGATTGGAAGCAAATTCATAATATTAATTCGCCACGGACTATTTGTTAATGCAACTGATGTTTTTTTTGCACAGTAGAACTCGGGATTGAATCAAAAAACAGTCGTTAACAAAGAGATCCACCATGTTTGCTGTTGGTGTGCTAAATTTACATAGAAAAACATTTGCAAAAAAAAAAAAAAAAACGAGCACAAGAGAGAAAGAACAAAAAATCCATTGAAGAATCTGATAAACTGCAAGGTCACATCTGGTAAATACATTTATCAATATATAGTGTTAGAATACTTTCGAATTAACGCTAAGTTTAGTATTCTGCATCTTAAAACCTCCATTGATTTAACATTAGGCTAACTGAAAATTCTGCTACGCGTGACGTCTCGATCCCAAACTCTGATAAAGACATGACCCCAACAGTACAACCCCGTCGTCATGGAAATGGAGGACAAGGCAGAATAGATACAGTCAGCACTTTCGGACCTCCGTGGTGTGAACAATCCATTCATTATAATGTGTCAGAGCAGCTCTTTGACTGTTCAACAACTACAAGAGCAAACGCCGATTTTAGGAGTTTTATTGTGCCAAATACAGACGCGAAGACAAGAATAAAGTGCTCAAACGGCCCAAAAATGCAGGTTAAATGCTACTGTGATGTTAGAGCCGTCTACAGTACAATCAGTTTACTTTTCCGAGGACTCGTCAGGTCAACAACGTCTATTAAGGCAACGGTGTGACTTTATTTGAATTGGGTGTGCTTAACATGGACATTATTCACTAGAAAACGTATTGGAAGAGGGAAAAAATTGCGTTTCCTATTAAATCAACTGAGAGTTTCCCCTGAGTTTTAAAAGTTTAGGTGCTTTTGGTGCAAAGTTTGGATCAAAGGGTTGCGTCAGCGTGAACGTATTGAAAGAGAGAGGACACGATTGAAGAAATCTGTTGATCACATGGATATTATTCTGATGGCTGATGGCAACTATGTGGTGAGGAGTGTTTGTCAGTCTTCCATTTCCAGATTTAAGTGCGTAAAAACTAAAGAATCGCTGCTTAATTCGTGTGAACTCTCACCAAAAAACACAGATGTGGTGATATAATTTCAATTGTACATACAAATCCTGTCCTAATAGAGCTTAAGTTATTAATTTGTTCGGTTTTTCATGAGATTACGCTGCACTTTTACTGTCCCTGTAGAGAAATTAGCTGTGTGTTTCTAAATCATACTAATTCTGCTGGGACAATTTGTCAGAAAGTGAGCAACCGCAGTGGAGCGTGGAGTCCTTTCTCTTGAGAACTGTGTACCAAGCAGGAGGATTAAACTTTTATGCATGTTTTGATATGGCAAGAAAACCCAGAAAAAATCCACCCAGAACATGAATGACTAACTCCGCACATCCCGCCGGGGAATTTGAACCTTTGACCTTTGGATTTTAAAAAATGACATAACACAATATATCTTTTTCTTCGTTTTGAGCGTATGCATCTTTGGTAGCTACTTCAAACAGTGGAATAATAATACAAAACTATCAAAATTAGCGTGAAAATTGTCCAATCTGTCCGCTCTGCAGTAAAGCCGGTTAATAGATCTCACTGTGGTCCTGCCTCAGTTTGAAGCTGCACAGACCCTGAGCCTGAGGGCGGCAGTTCACATTTCAACATCTGTTCACAGCTGGCATTGCTCACTCGCCTCTGCTCGATGTGTATAATCAAATCATTGGCTTCAAGGGTGGGAGGTTACAGCAGCTGGCAGGTACGCTAACCCCAGAGCGGCTAATAATTGACATCTTCTGTGTCTCAAGGCGCACACCAGAGAAGAGAAGCGGAATACAAAATAAAAGCGCTTTAATCTGTAAAACCGTCATTATTTGAATAGAAACCTAAAGGTGTATTGTGAAATTGTAAAGTATCTCAAGGGCTGTACACTGTTCATGATTGACAATGATAAGTAACAAACTACACTGCTGTAAATCAAAAAGGCACTTGTCAGTCAAAGAGTTTTTGACGTTTTGACAATGAGTGGCCTTGACAGAGTGGTCAGCTCAGAGAGGACTGACCTTCAGCTCATTTGTGCTTAACACTGACACTCTACATTCACTATCACAGCAGCTCACACAGATATAATGATTGTGACTGGTCATGTTATCACACGTTTTAATGTAGAGGCCTTTAAAGGACACATTCTGCTGCAGTTACTTGTTTTTTTTTTAGCTTTTAACCATGTCCTAACAATGTTACGTCATCAAAAACAGTTCAACAGATTCAGTTGCATTCGCGCAGTTTTGAGTAATGTTTATTAGAAAACCCTCTCCCTCTGATTTCGTACGTCACTTCTCAGATTTTATAAGTCACTTATCCGAGAATCTTTTGCTGTTCTTAGTCCTTAAATCATCGCCAGACTCGTTCTGAGCATTTCTGCCGTCTAAACATGACAACTGTTACTGCTAGGCTGAATCGTCTTGTGTCTAACATTGTCTAACATAACTAAACTGTGTAAGTGCTATATTTTGAATACAATATAATAAGATGACAAAATAAAAGTCTCCAATTATCAGCTAGATACGCAAACTGTAATTGACTGAAAGCTTAAAAACATTATACCTAATCAACTTTAATGAACTTTTAACCTTGTTAGTGTTCCTCATTATTAGTTTACTCAAAGTTATATACCCTGTAATGTCCTGCAATTGAGGCCCGAATGCTCAGAAATGTCCTGTCTTCACCTACCCCCCATCCCCCATCCCCGCCCACATCCCTGTACTTACTTGAGATTATTTGAAAAACACTCTTGTAGGATTCTAATACTCTTTTCAAAGGTAAAAACATGTAAATAACAATCCGTTACAATCGGGGCTTATCGGTTCTGCAGTTTTGAACAAGAAGTCAATAAACCTGTTTCTATTACTAAGCCGATATTGCAGTTTACAATGAACAAAATGTAAAATGATGATCTGCTTATACAGTTCAGTAATAAGTAGCTGAAAAAGCATATGTTTCCTTTCCTAAACCTTGGATTTATGAACATGTGTTCACGATGCTACTGGCCATCAAGGACATTCTTGTGACATACTGTAATTATATGTTTCACACAGATATGACAAACTACTTGCGGTTGCTCATTATTGCACTGATCATTGTTATGAATAACAATGTCAAATGCAGATGCTACAGTTCGGTTAGTGTTCACACAGTCCTGCTGGCCTCTTGCTCTCTCTTGCTGTTTCCTGTCAGTAATAAACACATTTTAATTGTCTGAGTGCGTTGTTTCTATTTGTTCACTGAGCTCCACTCTGACAGCAGATCTATAATAGCTGTATGAGAGGAGGCTCATCCATCTCTGAGTAGCTGCCAGCGACCGCTTAGCTGTAATATCATTTCCATATGTCAGAAGCCTGAAGAGCTGCTTTTTCTTCTCTCAAACTGTGGACAGTATTTCAACACAGAGAGCCTTATTATCAAAGTCTACTTTTATGAGCTTTTCTCCATGTTCTAACAGTGTTCCCTCAGCATCAGGTTACTTGTATTTAGACTGATTTATACATGTAAGAGTAATTCTGTAAAGTCCAGCATTCAAGGCTTGAGTGCTCAGAAAATGTCAGTTTTCACTTACCCCCTATAGCTGCCCACTGTTCTGTACTTTATTATTTATTCTGACTGCGGCTCATACATGTAGGGTTCAAAAATGTTGCGTGGGCATTTTCAACAGTACATGTAAATCTCCAGCTTGCTATGGTGAAATGGTACAATGAGTTTCACAGATTGAACAGGAAGTTTCTATTGCTGAGCCATAGAGTGTAAAATAAGGATCGGAGTATGATAATAAACTTGTCTTTCATTTTAATTAATTCCTTTTAATGTCTGTGCACCCCAAGGTTAGGTCTGATGCGCTCCTCACAGCAACTACTTTCACGCCCTCAAGTTTAAGGACGCCCAAACCTCACTGTTTATGTGCAGTATGTGCCTTTAATGTGTGGACAACTCCTCTCAAATTGGCCATTCAGAGCAAACTATATGTACTTATTTTTGCAGTCTACTTTCTGTTGTTTTATTCTTGGCCTGGACTCTGTTGTTAAAGGGGTTCTATATCTCAATAAAAGTGTCCTGGTTGAATTAAGTTTTGTTGTTGTTGATTATGTTCTGGCCTGGACTCCATTGAAAAAAGATCATAGCTCTATAGCAGCATTTCTACGTTTCAAATTTTATTAATATTATTGTTGTAAATGTATACTTTCAATGCTTCACTTTGTGCACTAATGTCTTGATTTTCACACTGTGCCCTGAAAAAAACTCATATATGTTAAATGATTTACACTTTATAGTTATTTCATGAAATATTTGGGCAAACTGTCCTGTGCAAACTTGAATCAGAAAAGACACCAACACCACTTCTGCAGTCCAAAGATCTCTAGTTAGATATCTTTTTAATTATTAGTGTCATTTGATAATGTTTTGGTGTCAGGTGTGCCATCATATCTAGTCAAAAAAAATAGGAAATTGGCTAATGTTTTATAGGCCGCCGCTGTTATGGGCTGTTACAGGGTTAGCTCTTTTCGTGTTGTAAAAGTAGCTCTCTAGGGTAAAGAGGTTGGAGACCCCTGCTCTAGAGTATATCCCTGGTTAAATACACTTTTGTTCGTTTTAAATGCAAACCAACATTTCTTAGAGTCAACGTGAGAGCCAGTTGTTGACGGTGCAAATCTACTGAGTGTAAATGCGCCCCCAATTGTATCCCTTTTATAACAGAGTGGCATGCAGGTTCAACCCAGGGCACAAGTGACCAAACAGTGGATAAGAAGTGGCTTGAAACACCATGCACTCGAGGGAGAGAGAGTTGACAGAGTAGAGCCGGAGGAGGAGAGGATAAGGAGGACGGACAGATAAACAGAGATGGGAGAAAAGAAGAGGGGAGGGGAATGTAGGGGGGGCTCTGACGCTCAACTCTACTGACCCGATCGTGTTACCCTGGCAACCGGCCGGGAGCGCAGAGACACATGTGGGGCTGCGAGTCCATTAAATACAACACAGGCTCCCTACACAGGCGTGAACGAATGCACATCTTTACATGGCGCTGCTGAGGTTTCCATATCCGGCCCATTCAGCTCCCTCAGGACGGTTTATGCACCCGCTCTTGTCCTGTCAGCTTCCCGCGGCCTTCTGAGGACATGCATAAAGTAGCAGGAGGTAAGAAGAAGTCACACAAATGCATCCCAGGGAGACGTGAAAGAGAACGAGCAGTATCTACAGCTCGACACGGCACTCTCTCCTCTGCTCTCATCTCGGTCTGAAGCCAGTAATTATTCAACAGACACAAAGAGCCGGGCAGAATGAGAATCCCTTAACATTAACAGAGCCATGGAGATATCACAGGGGCCTATACTTGAAACTGTGTCACGATACAGAGCCGTCAGACACACGGGGAGCGAAACCACCAATTAAAATCTGCTTAAACGTTGGTGTGTTTCATTCAAGGTACAGGTCTTCACAAATGAGCTTGTCCTGCTGTGAGCTGGCACTGTGAGATTCTTTTTGGTAAAGCTAGTTCTTTGTCAGAGGTTTTGTGGACTGACTGGACTCTGTTAGGCCTTGAAAACTGTGTCATAAATCAAACATAATCAATTGTAATTTGATTTCTATTTCACATAATACTTTTCCCACTTATTTTCCTTGGGGTTGCAGGTCCCAGTAGTGATAGACCAGTCGCGGGGTACACTCTTGTTCTCACAAACTCACTCAAAACTTTACTCAAAAATATATATCTACCTATATATATCTAGTCCTACTATATATCTATAGTAGGACTATTCCAGCAGGACTATAAAAGAAAAAACACATCATGGACTGGGATGGAGCAAGCGTCATTGGGACAGAGGACAACAAACATTGTCGCTGGATTAAGAAGCCAACTGAAATATGGGACGATAAACCGGGGCGTGGTTTATAACTCGATTATACTGTGTAGGGCTGTAGTCGCCTAATGAAATTCTTGGTCAACTAAAGACCAGCCCTATCGACCGATTAGTCGACTAAAAGGAGGTGTGGCAAAAATATATTAAAAACTATAAAGTATTTCCATTTATCTGAACCAAACTGCACTAAAAGAACACAACCGCAGAAGAATTCATGCATTTATGCACTATTTATACAGAAAAGTACTAAGTCTATTAAACGTTAATACTCCAAAATCTTCTGCTAACTCACTCCATATCTTCTCGTTTTTGCCATATAAATCATTTTGTAATAATTTGATGTAATAAAATGTTTAGTCGAGTAATAAAAAGCTTGGTCGACTAAGATACCATCGACTGACTAATTGACTAAAGGACCACAGCCCTAATACTGTGACTTGAATAATCAGGATTATCGATTAACTGAACAATCTTAACATCTAATTAATTGCCTAATTGCCAGTTAACGAGGCTGTACTTAAGTGAAATCAACAGCACCTTAAACATATGCCAGTTTCAAGTGTTGCAAAGAGACAGGCATCATTATGGTACTGGAAACCATATTGAACACAAATAACAAATGCCATTATTTTCTGCAAAAATGGCTTAGCTAACTGGGAATTCTTGCCGTTTTGTGCATTGGAATTTCACATCTTATTATTCCTTATTCAGTGGTTGTTTACTTTTGCTAGTGAGACAAAATATTTCCATGTGCACCAGTGTCAGCTCCATCAGACACCCTCTGCCTAACGGAGCGCTGCGTTTCCTCCGCCCTCTCTCTCTCTCTCTCTCTCTCTCTCTCTCTCTCTCTCTCTCTCTCAGAGCATGTAATCAGAGGAGCGAGCGAGTGAGGGAGGGAGAGCGCCGTGTGCCAAGAGCCTTATCAGCATCTGAACAAGAGAAAGCACACGTTTCCACAATGATCAATGCGCCATAATTGCTTAGTGCATGGATTAAATCAAGCACATCCTATTCACCTTTTGTTAATCAATGGGTTGTATTTTTCCTGTTCATTTGGCTTCATGGTTAAAAGCCTGATCCTTTGTGTGCGTAAGCAATTTCCTGGCAGTGTTTCTCTGTGTTATGAGAGAATGAGGAATGAGGGACCTTAGGTTTAAATCCGCGGCTGGTCAGGATGATCCAGACGTAGCTAACACATGCCAAATAGCCACAGTACAGCCTTGGACCATCTGTATTTGGGCAATCTAAACTACAGTGCTTACAGTTAACAGAGACTAGTGCCACCTTTTATTGCACAGATCTTAGCCACAAATACATTTAAACTATAAGTAGACCACCTCTAAATCAGACTAAATAGTTTGAAAACAAGGACTAAACAGCGCTGATCAACATGTATTTATTCTGCACCATACTCCACACTATTTTTTAGTCTGTTGTCTTATTTTCGTTTCAAATAATTCTATTCAAATTATAAAATAGCCAAATACACACAATATAGATTTGTCAGAATTCTTTTGTAGCTCCTGATTCAGTTACTCCTCAATAAGGCTGCGAGATTTAGGAAAAGTAGCTAATTGCAATTTTTATGACCAGTATTGAGACTGCGATGTATGTTTTAATAATGGAATTCTGTTCAAAGTTCAAATGTCACACACAACCAGGAAAATTGACAAAAAGACTGAAATATGAGCTGACAAACTAATAAATAAATCACATGTTTCAGAATGTATTTGTCGCTTCTGGCAGCGGTTTTGTCTCTTTTAGTAGTGTTTTTGTCATTTCTAGTCACATTTTTGTTGCTTGTTTCAGAACATGTTTTAACAAATCTAAGAGATGTGCAGTTTTTATGCAGAATAAAATAGGATATTTTGTTGTTCGTGAAGGAAATTATTGCACTTCAAAAATTGCAGCCTTTGCCATTTGCTAGTTGTGTCGATTCAAATTGCGATTCAGATTCCGATTAAATGTGCTGTCCTACACGTCGAAATATTAAAAAGGCCTTGAAAACAGCAGGTTTTGTCCAATATGAAATATACGACTTCCACATATCACAACTGACAGTTGGATTACAGTAAACTCTTTGTAAAAGGTTTGAATGTGCAACAATGCATGAGGTTTTCACACTTCACACTTGCCAAAACAATGTGTGAGTTTTAGTATCTGTCTTCGCCGCAGTGGCTGTGCTGTTGCCAGTTCTGCTTTTACTCAAAAGGCTGTAATAAAGGCAGACTCGTGGGGATAAAATGTTTTGTATTTCTTAATCTGTGCAATCTGAGAGAGAACTGTAGTTTGTGCAACAAGCAGGTGCTCAGGACAACAAAGGGACGGTGTGAATAGAGCTGTTTCAGCTCATCCACAGGTGACAGGCAGAAAGTGTGGGGAGGAAAAGAGCCACACAGCATAAAAGTGGGTTATTAAACTAAAATGGTAAATGTCCAGTTTCCATAGAGATTTGTGTAAAGACTGAACAATAGAGAAACTGAGGGACAGGGTCATAATATAATTGGGTGTAATTGGGTGTAATTAGTATGATTCTTGACTAAGTAACTAAGTACCAGGTAAAGTAACGATTGAATTACACAGAAATGTCCAAAAATACACCCACTGTTCAAGTAAAAATTCAGCAATAGTCAACTTTATTTTTCCTGAAAGCGTTAGTTATTGGCCATTCTACTGAGCTCAAAAGCACTAAAACAGACACAACAAGTGAATGTAACATCAGGAAAGTCCCCCACCTAACGTTGCCTCTGCCTCTGTTACTTTTACAGTCAATCTTTTAATATTAGCCAATCACTGACTCTAATTCTTCGCCTTGCTCCTGTGCATTTCCAAACAAACTTTGCAGCTTCTCTCAATGAGACAAGAGAGCGGTATAAAGGATAATAAGTAATAAATTGCACTTGCACAGCCATGAAATGAGGCAAAAAGTAAAATGTTATAGAAGTACAATAGTTGTGAGTTGTTGATTTAGTAGGTGTACCTTAACAGTGGCTGGAAGTGAAGATTATTTGATTACATTTAATATGCCCCCTTTCAGTTGGCAGCCGTCTAAACCTCTCCACACCACTCTCTCAAATATGTGTAAGCATTTGTCTAAGCATCTCTCTGCTACAAGTCCGTGTTTGTTTGTTGTGTTGCTTGTGAGCGAGTGAATTGGCTCCTGGAGTGACACCATCTGGCCAGCGGGTTCTGTGGGGAGAAGAATGCAGCGATAAACACAGCTCAAAATCTGCTCAACAGCTCAGAAATCCTTCGGAAAAACAAGCCAAAGCCTTTGAGTCCGACTGAGGACAAGGAAATACAAGCTACACCGAGGACACGACGTGACAGGTGCAGTCTGAGCACAGCCACTTATCAACATGTGGCACGGAATGCGAGATTTGTGAGTCATGATGGTTATTGTCAGTGTACAATCTTTATTTGTTGGCCAGAGGGTGTTTATGAGATCAACAATGCGACTCCTGAGAACTAAAAATAACAAAACTGAAAAAACAGAATACGGGCGACGTTAGATTCACCAGCAAATATGCATTTCTTCCAACAGCGCGGGTAAAAAAGAAGAGCCCAAACAAAGACGGACATGCACAGATTGTATTTGAACAAACTTCCTTTTTAAAAAGCTAACCACAACCAGTCAGGAGCAGTGGATCCATCTCTAGCTCTTGATCTAATCTTGATTAGGTTTACCAAATTGGCGGATTAGCCAAACGAGTGAATGTTGATAATCTGCTTGTTATTGACCAATGACCGTTTCATTGTTGATTATTGTTAACGAACAGAAAGCGACAAACAGTTCTACAAATCTATACGACAGATTAGACGACACATTTCACTAAAACGTAGCGAACATGAGTATTTAAGATTTTACTAAGCATTTTGTCCATTGGTTCCCAGTTTGAGTTTTTGGGAAGTTTATAATGTTACTTCCTGGTTTGGACATGGGCTGCAAATATGACAGAAGTAGAGGTAATTCCACATATGTTACCTAGCAACCATTTTGAAAACAGAGGCGAAAATCCATAAAAATTACATTTAGCAACTGACAATAAATAATACTTAACAATACATTTATTTTATTGCATGATGGTTTAAACTGTCCGAAAAATGTCAGTTACGTTTAAACAGTCCTTGTATTTTTTATGGCACGTCGCTCTACTTCCTGTCATTTTAAACGTTTATTCCTTTACATTTCCACGCAAACTGCATCTTGACTTATGTAAAACTAAGATAAACTATTTACCTCATGTGCCCTCCATCCAAACTAAGTTATAATTAGACAAAAATGACAACCTGCCATAGAGACTTTAACAACAATTTGGAGATTTTGTGAGGCTGTTCATGTTGTGTTGATCCATGGCAGTTTCACAGCTGATTTTGTTTTGTTTTTGATGCTACGCCTCAGTACTGTGCTCCGTGTTGGTCAAATACAGTATATCAGCAATCAATATAGGACAGTAGGACAGAGAAGCTCACCAGAAAAGTACATTGTGCACCTCTAAGAATATTACTCTCATGTCGAAGTGAGTTTCTACACCGACTATGCTGCCGTGCAACTGAAACGCATCAACAAATCACAACATAAAAATAAAGATGCTATAGATACACTACACCGGTGACAGCGATACGGGACACTTTATATAGAGCAGGACACACAGCATCACTTACACAGCCCAGTACAAGTCTGTGGGGAACTGTGATGTACCACTGATGGATCTGAAGGATCTCAAAAGTGGAACAGGAAATTATGTCTGTCTCGTTGGAGCAGACAGCTATGACAACAATCTTTAGAGTTACCCTGGAGAAAAAGCTGAGTAGTGTTCACCAAAATGTCTGCAGATTACGTTCACGTTGTAGAATTTGATGATGTCATGATTTCAGATGGAGGGCAGGGCTTTAATAAGTCATTTTTGCACTGTTTTTTTGATTCACTGTTTTTGCAAGAAATATCCAAACTCATGATCCACAAACGTTGAGCCTTATCATTATTTGTCAGACATTAGCTCCACGAACTTGACATATTAATCCTGTGGTTTTAAATCCATTCAACTGACAATAATCACAACTTTCAGGTTGAATAATGGCACCCTCGCTGAACCTTTTTGTGAAAATAAAACAATTTCTCAAGCAAAAAAGGTTACAATTTCTCTTTTGTTTATTTATACAGACATTGAATTTGCCAGTGCCAGTTTCATGTGGAAAGGTTGGGTATAATTACAGAGATATGAACCATAAACCTGGTCAACAAATCTATAATCTGACTGCAAATACTACCCAAGAATTCTGACCTGAACTCCAGCTCAATGTTAAACCTATTCAAAACAATCGATTAATGGTAGATGATGGTTAATAATCTTCCATCCTACAAAAAGAGCATTAAGAAAGCTTAACGATTTGATTGATTTCCAGACCATGTGAGTAATGCAGAAATGAAGAAATAAACAACTGCTATGAAATATACAACTGAAAGAAATGAAAAACATAATTTAAGGGGCACATAATTTTCAAGGATCACGGACAAAAATGTATCCTTTGCCAGATGTTCTCTTTGTTGTCATTGTTATTTTGTATGTTTTTTTTTTTCTCCTCATAGTGTCCAAATAAATTCTTTTCATTCCATAATCACAACTAACTTAACTAGGGCTGCAACAAGTTAATGCATTAATCGCAACCTATCCATTACTGAAATAACAGTCAACTCATTTAATAATCGAATATTCATTAATAACTGATCCACATAGGTTCCTAAGCATGCAATGAGCTGAGGGAAGAAGTTTTATGACTCAAATTGAGCTGAAAATGAAAATGATGCGGAAAATGTGTAAATGTTGTGTAATTATTAAAGAAAACACTTTGTCCATTAATGCAGTGGTTCCCAAAGTTTTCTGTCTCGAGTGCCCCCTAAGCTTTGACTCACACCCGAGTGAGTATCCCTTAACTTGAGTTTCAGGCAAGTAAATAGATTTAAAAGTCGCATATTGTCAATTATTACTATTATCTATATATTCTTTATTTGATTAATTGTCCAATATACTCCAAAACTATGTGAAATTGAAATCTAATAACACTTTTTAATTATGATAGAAGTACATTTCATTTTCTTCTAAAACCTGAAACCATTCCAAGTACCCCCTGGTGATTGCACATGTACCCCTTGTGGTCCCCGTACCCCTGGCTGGGAGTCACTGCATTAATGTACTCCATCAGGATCCTTTAATGGCTTCACGTCAGCTTCATCTGAGTCAAATTTCGAAGAAAGCTTTTCATCCTGTGACTTTTTGCGTTCTAAACAACAAATCAATTAATCAAAAGAATAATTGCTAGGCTCATCAATTAACAAAATGATGGTTTGTTGCAGCCGTAAACTTAACAATGTTGTTTCTTCTTCGAAGTTCTTCTAAGTTGCCCGTCTGTTAGTGTCTGCTTGAACAGGTTGCACATATTGAGTGGTTTATTAGCTGTCAAATCGTCTTCCTCACAGTGGATCAGTTGGCTGCTTCAGTCTGGACCCCCTGCTTTCATGTCTCGGCCTGTCTCATTACATCATCACCGTTTCCCAGGATGGGTGTATCGATGGCACCCCTGTCTCTGTTTCGAGTCTAGAAACATTTTAGAGTGCACAACAGAGAAGATAGTTTGTAATAGTAACAGAGGAAAAACTATAGTTGCTGGCTCCGACAGTAACTCAGGCTTACACTGAAAAATAACAGCTGTAACTATCTACGACAAACTTGAAAACTGACCTCTAACGACGCACTGTCTTTATCTGGTGAAAGAAACAGTGAATATAAAGTGTAAAAAATATACATATTGTTCTATTCCAATGACAATATACAGACATAGTATAGAAATTAATCAGAAATGTGAGGTATTGCACAAAATATGAACGGAAACAACAACATATAACAGTGATACCATCAATTTAACCTAATTTAAACAACTAATTTCTTGAACGACATTCCATGGACGATGTTTAAGACTCTTCCTAGAGCCAGAGCATAAACCTTCTTCACCAGTTCTTTTCTTACACTCGTGTTCGTGCAGTTTGTCAGCATCAATCCCTCTCATGTAAGTTCAATCCAATCAGCGTTTCCTTATGTTTGTCCCGTGAACCTCCTCCGCCCACTGTCACAGGAAGCTCCCTTCTGCTCAGCCCACACACAGGAGCCCAGAATACAGCCGGGCACTACTCCTCTCCTCCCACTCTGGAGGCAGGAAGTGTAACCACGGCAACACATATTCCCATTGGATGGACTGATTAACAAATAAACGGTTGTAAATATGCTGGTCCCAAAACTGCCAACAAACCCGAGTGCCATATTTCTTTCATGGTGTCAGAGATAAAACTGCAAACCCAAAGCTACTTGAAGCATAATTATATTCAACATGGAAAAAACTGAAGTTAATGTGTTTCTATTGTTGGTTTGTTTATGTTCACATAAGAATTTAATTACATGTTGTGATGTGTGTATGCGGCAAATAAACCTAATCTTGAAACTATTCCTTTAGTTGTTGTTTAACTAGAAGTACAGAAAGTGCATCAAACTCAAGAAAAGTACATGTTTTCTGTTTTTCTTTTTCGATTATCTGTCCTTTTGAGAGAGAACAGCTGCAGCGTGAAATGGAGAGATGTGCGATGCATTAAACCACTGCACTATTGTCAAGCGCTGAAGCACTAGATTTCAATTATCAATAGGAATGATGTACTAATATTGATATCCAACAGACAATATTTAGCATCAATATTTTCTAGGATGCTCCAGCAAATCGTGATATTGGCAAACGTTGGGAAATATCAGTCACAGCAGCAAGACACATATGGGTTATCATTATTGACTGAAAACAAAATCTCTATTGGACCATCCCTAGTGATAAAACTGTAAGAGCTTCAACCGTCTTAATTATTTTCTGCTAGAGTGCTGCGGCTGGAACACTTTCTGTACTTGAATTGAACACAGGCGAGTTTCTGCTCTGTGACCGACAAAAGGGTAAAGCGTGAAGAGAGGGACAAGAGCAGCAGCGAAGGTGGAGAGAGCTGCTTTTCTCAGTTCTAGGGATGGTAAGATTATTCGTTATAATCAGTAATCGTGATTATTTAGAACAAGAACAAGAGCAAGAAAATTATAATTGTGAGAATCATAGGAGAAAACAATGAGTAATGCTAGTTTAGGTTAACTGTGTAATATTTAGTTTAGTCCGGTTTTGTTTCGTTTAGTCTAGTTGCAGTTTGAAGTAGTTTGAAAAGCACTTTGGAAAACGTGTTCAAAAAGCTTAAAATGCACAGTAAAACATAAAAAACAACCACACAAATTAACAATGGACATAAGTTGCAAAACACTAAAAGAAGATCCACGCTCCAAGCTAAAAACATCTAAAAATGTAAAAAAAAAAAAAAAAGTACTTTTTTATCTGGCTGTTTATGTGACAATATAATTACTTGTTTCATTCAGAAAGAACAAATTGTATTGTATTGTCTCATGGCATCTCTGGTACACGGCAAACTCCAATCCTTCTAAACTCTCACTAAACTTAATATAATCTAATAAAACAGCCACTTTTCTCTCCTCACACAGCCTCGCGCTTTGTCTCTCATTTTGTCAGAGATAAAGCAGATAAAACACCTGTTTAAAGCTGCGCTAAAGCCTTTGTAAGAGCAGTGATGTGCCGCGCTTCGTCTGCGTTGGCCTTTAAAATTGTTCTTGAGAATACATTATCTCGACACAAAAACTTTTAAGAGATAAAAAAAAAAAAAACACCAGAAGATTCACACTTATTGAACTAATTAGACCTTGATCCCAGAAACGTTGCACCAATTAAACTCAGCAAAGCATTGTGCGTTTAGAAAAAGGACTCGAATAGTTCACAACCTTTAATTGAAAAGATTATTACCATTACTCAGCTCAACTCTCAATAAATCATTCCAACATCTTTCTCCGGGGATGCTATAGCTGTTTAAGGAACACGCACCCCTGATAATTCCACTACAAAACGAATCCAGTCAAACACGTGTTACATCCCCCTTCCCTTCACATTCACAAGACGACAGCAGACATGTTTTGACGTCAGCTAAATTCCTCAGAGTTTCCCGCTGCGTTCTGAACTGGCTTTTTTCTCTCGGCGGGAGGTTGGCAGAGCGAAGGAACCCCGACTTCATGGGAGGAGAAACTTCAGATATGTCTCCTTTTCCAACACCTCTGTATCCAAAGCTCCATCTGCATAATGATCCAGGCCCGGCGCTTTGATGACGGCACAGATGATGGATCCTTCTGAACTTTTAGCAGCTTGTGTGAATGATGTTTGAGAAATGAAGATCGTCAGGGTTTAACTGATTCAGCTGAAGCCGACGTGCCTTAAAGCAACAGAGTGAGCGACGAGTGACTAAGTGTTATGAATAATAGAGTAGCGCTGTAAAAGGCCACTCAAACTCTCCCGCTCTCTTTCTCCAAACTGACCCTCGACAATCTCGGCTGAAGAGGAATCAAATATTAAGCATTATTTGTATTTTCATGGCCTTAACATGCTCTGTATCTTTACTTTGACATCTCATCTCTCTGACATTTACAACTAAAAATAAAATGTTTTTACAAAGAACAATATAACCTTATCACTACCTTGGGTGTGATGGTGATCCATGCACTTGTATCCTCACGACTGGATTACTGCAACAGTTTGTTTTACTTCAGTAAGAGAGAATTGCCCGCTTGCAGATTCTTCAAAATTCCGCTGCAAGGCTTTTGACCCGCACAAGCAGGAGAGCACATATAACCCCTGTCTTAAAATCTTTACATTGAATCCCTGTTGTTTTTCTTGTGCACATTAAGATTTCGGTGCTTTCGTCAAATGGCCAGACTCCTGTCTACAAATTAGACTTGATTAAGCCTTACACTTCAGCCTAAGGTCCGCTGGCCAAAATCTGTTGATGGTCCCTGGGACATCCTTCAAAACACCAGGAGAAAGATCCTTCAAAGTGGTTTCTAAACTCTGAAATGATCTATCCCTCTGCTTGCGCTCTCTAGACAGCGTAGATGACTTTAAAAAACAGCAAAAAACGTTCATATTAGAGCAAGAATTCCTGTCCCCTTAGGCTTAAGGCCACTATGACCAAATGTGTTGTCATTACTAATGTTAATGCTGTTTACATTAATTATTACTAATGTGTTATGCTGATTGTATATACTTTATTATTACTATGCCAATGTGAAGCACTTTGTGACCTGTGTCTGTGAAAGGTGCTATACAAATAAACTTGACTTACTTACTTGGGAGATGCCATACTAGCATAGCTGTGGCTTCATCTACTGTCTGCAGACGCAATTACACATATTTGTACATCTACAATGCTTTCTGATGCAGCAGTCCAGATCTGCGACGCAGTTGTAATGATCGTGATTACACAGAAGAAATACTCAGATTTAAAGACTTAAAACAGCAGAAGATTCTCAGATAAGTGACGTCAGTTCTTGAAAAACGTAACACATCTAAGGAATTCAGATGGCTATGACTAGTGAGGTCACACTTACATAAGATTTTACAATTATTGTGAGAAGGACATCACAATGTATTCAATGAATTTATTATTCAGCAGAAAAATGTCCCAATCGAACTGTTCAAAAGATCCCAATTTCTCTGGACTGTGACCAGCTTTATAAAATCAAACTTTCTGATGATGAAGTTAAGTTTATTCACATGAAAAGCCAGGTATTTTCAGGGTCACTTACCCTAAAGTGACCACAGATGGAACTGAAATAACTTAGTTTTGCTTTTAAAATAGTCTTCATGGTTATATTGTGACCTGAATTATCGATTAACCAAATAATCTTGACATCCTTATCTTTGGCCAGATACTGTATTCATTAGTTTTAATGAAATGGCAGTTTCAATAAACATTTCTTTTCTGGGAGTTCAATTATTAAAGTGTAACCTGTTGTATGCACTTTATTGATTGACAATTTAGTCAGGTAAAGAGAATAACACTGCCTGATTGTGTAGAGATAAGTCTTGTAGTTTGCAAATATTCATAAGCAGCTGATATACGTAAAAAAAGGAGAAGAAATATGAACAATTTCTCAAACACAAAGAGTGCAGTGAAAGCAATTTAACTGACTTGCTTACTCAAACATAGACATTAAATGCGAAACAAAGAGTTGCAATTGAGAGTTGGATGCACATGGCCAGTTTGTGACAGCTGTCAGATCCTCTTCCTCACAGATGATCAGTTTACAGCTGGAGCCTGGACCCCCACCACTGCAGCTCTGCAGACTCATTTACTGTTGTTTACCAAAATATCATGAGGGGATAATCTTTACAGAAATATTTAATGCCAAGAGGAACTTTGGTTACTTTATGTGGCTACAGAGATACATGCCTTGTGTTTGTCTTTAAACAGTCTTACAATCCCCACAGTGAGGCCGTTTGTGGAATAATTATGTAACATATTTACTAAGAAATAACCACGCGTTGTACATGTGAAAGCAAAGAGAGGTTTGTATGAACTAAACCACTAAAAACTTATACAACAGACTCCTCCCCTCTGGGGCCAGGACTCCCCTGAAAAAGAGATTGTTAATCTCAGTGGGACTATCCTGGTTAAATAAAGGTCAATACATAAACATATGGATCACTGTCAACTGTCAAGCTGATTCATTCATTCATTTTCTACCGCTTATTCCCGTTAGGGGTCGCGGGTTTAAATTAAATGTATTTGTTTATTTGGTCAGGACAGTATGTTAATGAACATGCACCCTGTAACTTTTACATACAAATCCAAACAAATATCTTCATGAAAAGAAAAAACATTTGAATTCAACAGTCCTCGGGTGAATATACTAGGGGTGTAGGTACAGGATGGGGAAGGCCACACAGAGTATTAAGGGCTAACATGTTTATCCCGCTGCTCTCTCACAAACACCACACTGGGAAAGCACATACGGCCTCTCATTCCTCATCTACACAGTGCAGATCCTTGACCAGGGCGCTTGTTTGAAAAACCAGAGGTCAAATCGTAAAGCAATTACACTGGCAACTCATCAACCACAGGCTGACAGCAATACAATTACCCCCAGTCTGCAGCAGCCAGAGCAGAGAGAGCCCTGTGTCTAACGCTGCTGTGAAGCCGGCTATATGTTGTAATCGTGCCATGCCGAGAGCACTTTAATCCCATGTTTAACAGGTAAAGAGCCATGCTGAGGAGAGAGGGCTGAAGTAGGGGCTATTATAATGCTGCCCAAGGCCTTGGCATCCACTCGCAGGATGATATAGAGAGAGAAAGTGTCAGAGAACAGAGAGCACAAGGCAATGTCCTCTGAGTCAAGGCCGGCCACAGAGTCGTCTGACAGCTTACTCCTGTGGGAGGTGAATAATTACAGCAAATGACAGAATGAGAGAGCAGCAGGGTCGGGATATACTGAGAGATAATGTGTGAAGTCTCATGTACTCCTTCTGACCACAAACATAAGAGACAAAAGTGTCAAAGAGCCCACTTAAACTGCTGCTATTAATACATACAGCATAATGCCCACTATAAACCCAGTGCGTGACAACATTCAACAACAATGGGTCTAAAGATGGCTGTAACAGCTGTCCAAAGATGATAAGAACTCCTTATATGACAGTAACTCCAGCTGAATGTCTGTCTAGCACACCTCAGTGTAAGTGTCCCCTCTGCGCTTCAGCGGGGCATGTAAACTACAGGCCAGTGGCCCCACATACAGAGTCCAGTGAGACAGCATGATGTTTGATCAGTGAGAGCAGTGTCAGAGAAGTGGAGCGAGGCGGAGCGGCTCAGAGGCTCTCAGGTGTGATGGAGTCTGTAGAGCTGGAGCAGAGCATGTACCGACACTGCACTGCAGGACACAGGCTGTACAGCTGACACATGCGGATACAGGAGAAAGAGACAGCTCCACATACTCCGCTGTCAGGGAGCAGGGGGGGTCTGTACTTGTAAACATACAAGTGGAGCTGTACATGTGAACACACACATGGATCAGTGCATCTGCACATGTGTGCTTTGCCTCAGACCTGCTCTGCTCCATCACACAGTAACTGCAGCGCCTCTTGTCTGGCTGACTTCCTGTAATGAGGAATGATCCATTCGCCGCCCGTCATAGAACGACATGTTTATACAGCTCCTGTTCACAGCAGCAAGAGCAGGAAAAAATATTACAGAAGTACTCTGGTCAAATGTCAACACAACACTGCATAAGGAGCAAAGAAACACATCAAACGCACCGTCAGAAGTGTGAACAGACGGCTAGTGCTTAGCAAATCAGCTCAAAACAAACAAACCCTTGAGTTTACAAATAGAGGAATTTCCTGTGTGCTAACCTCTCCACGGCCCTCCTCAGAGAGAGACTTTCTGCCTTGTGGCACTTTGAAATGGGAAACTACATCAAGCTGGCGCTCGAGTATCAGCTTTGACACATTTGCAGAGCTGCACTGCAATACAGTGTGAAAGCTGCCTCACAAAAGGTACAAGTGAAAGCTGCCAAGTCATCAGCCGCCTGTGACAGAGGCACCAGTGTGTAACAAGGGCAGACCCCCTCTGTGAAAATGAAGAGCAGAATCAGAGCACAGGCCAAACTGCGATTCATCTGCTGCCTTTTTTATTGCAACTGCTAGCATGATGAAATAATCACAGAGAATAGGCACCCTGGCACAGTGGGATACCAGGGAGTCTGTATGCTGGAGGCCAGGACAAGTAATTGGCAAACACAGGCTGGAGGGGTGAGTTAGCCCACCTGCTGCATCACACAGGTCAGACTGAATAAAACTGCCCGTGCCTCAAGTACATGTGAAATTAACAAGAGAGACAGACACAAAGCAGTGAATGACCCTAACAAAACTCAGTCAGTACAGGCTACTTATCCACTGCTGAGGTAAAAGTTCCCCCTACGATGAGAGGAGCCGGCAGGCAGACACAGCGGAGGTGCACCAGAGTTAGAGGTGGAGCTCGGGGCAGGTGCCAGATCAGACATCCAACCGTCACTGTAGATAAACACAATAGCTGCTCTCTCTCCAACAACAGCGCCTCCTAATCTTGAACTGACAGCTGACAGAGCCTCTCCACTCTCCAGAGCCAGCGCTGTGAGTCAATTAACTGAAAGAAATGAAATTCTCCATATGTGGCTCTGACTGAGGGAGGAGCAGGAGAGGGGCGTACAGCAAATTGAAAACACATTCACGGGAATATTTTGGAAAGAGATTAGGGATATTTTGGAAGAGGTTTTTGTGCAACAGTGGTAAAAGATACTATCTGGAGACAGCATAATACTCAATGACCTTGTACAGTGTCCCTTGTATCTGAGAGCTCTGCTGTTCTACTGTGGCTTAGGACTCCTGCAGATACACATTGCCATCAAATTACACGTTAATAAGTTATATTAACATGAACTATGTTTATGCAATTGTAATCATACTTTTAATAAGTGTTTTAACAAATGAAAGCAGGTTGTAATTTACTTTTATGACAGATTTGTAAAAAGGGAACTCCTTAGAAACTACCTTAGCTTCAGACGCCATTCTTTTACTCCTACTTGAGTAATCTTTCACTGTACAGTACTCTAACTTGAGTAATACATGTAGTTACTCTTCCTTCTGTTGGTCTAAAAGTGACAAAAGCTTTATGTTGATGACATTAACTGGTTTGAACACTTGTGTTTCTTGTAGATGTGATTTAGTCTTATTTTTGTGATCTATGCTTTGATTATTATTAGAAGTTGCGTCCAGACAGTAGTAGTTTCCCCAAATACTTCATTATTCTTACTTGAGACATTTTTGGACCACTACTTTATACTTCTACTTGCCGACTTCAAGAATATCACCAGCTACAAATGAGTGCAAAGACATGTCCAAATCTGTCCTATTTACGTGCCTTCATGTGCACGGGTGTTGTGATCGCACTTTTATGCCACTGTTGTGATCACTGTGGCCACTGCGGTATCATTCCCATCCAGTGACACATCCCTCCATGAGAACCAGCTTGTTCCCCTGCCTGCGAAACCCGTGTCCATAGAATCTCTTTATGTGGCGAAGCATGACTCCTCAGCCGCCTGCCGTGCCTGGTTTAGCTCCAGTGTTTCCATGGGGCTTTATGAGCGGAGCGCTAGATCATCTTTTTGTGTGCCTGTTGTCACTGTCTGCTTAGGTTTTCACAGGGAAAGCTGGCAGACGGCGGGGCATCTGGGCCTGCCAATACAAGCCCGAGCCTCAGCTGACCCGGATTTGTTTCTCTTTGCACAAACTTTTTACGGCCTCCATAAAAAGCCATATCGCACACGTACTGCAGCTTATGGACCATCATTTATCTTCATGGGCTCTCAAGGGGAGGACGCTCTCTCTTCGCTGCAGCCTGTTAATGACTTCGGGGCATAGACTTAAGGAGGTCTGTTCCTCTCATGTCCAGCCTTTTAAAAGTGCCCTCATTTCACTTCAGCGCCGCCTTATTTTAGCACAATTACAGCCTGCTGGTTTGGACTCGCACACAAACTTCAACCAAGTTTCCTCAACAGAGAAGGACATCCAGGGCAGCAAGCCAATTCTACAGATTTTCGCTCATCTGTTTTAATCGCATCTCATCCGGGCATTGTGTTATTGGGCAAGGCACCTCACCCACATTGGCAAAGTATGAATAATGGTTGAGGTCAAAGAAGACTGAAGTTGCAAAACCGTCATGGCAGCCGAGAAGTATTGAGCGCAGCAGTGCAAATTGTATCAGTAGGATGTGTTAGTGATGCATTGATTATTAGTATAGCAATATTGACTACTATTATTAAGAATGCATTGTCTTCTAAAGTGCATATATAGACACTGGAAGTCACTTTACAGTTGTGTGTGGGGGCCCTGGGGCAGACAGACAGAAGTGAGGTCCTTTCAAGCACCAACAATCACTCACGCACAACACGACTGGGTGGGTGAAGCAACTTGCCTGGACCAATGTGGCACCAGGTACTCCCAACAGTCTCCCATCCAAGAACTAACCAGGCTTCGTTTATTCAAGTGACAATTCACCTTATTCCGCCCCCGCCCACTTTTGCTCTCTTTTTGCCACAGATCCACACTCCTGTAGTAAACGCACTTCATGTAAATAACAAACAAGGAAAAAGTCTTGCTGCTAAAATATTATTTAGAGTATGTACATGTGCAATAAGTCAGCAATGTACAGATTTCCTGGGCGGCCTAAAAATGCCTTTGTAATCCGTGTAGAAGTTTCTGTTGAGCTCACCTGCCCCATGTAAATTAATGAAACTGAAAAAAGATGGAAGTAGAAAATAAGCAGCAATAATAGTAATAGTAATATGAATGCATGTTTTTATCTATTTGATATGACAACACTAACACTATAAAGATGTCTGTCTTAAATATAAGAAATCATAACTACTCAACTGTTGTTTATTCAAGCGACAATATTCTCAATACACGGAGTTACTGTTGGCTATTTCTTTTTAAACTGGCTAGCTCATTGTACCATAGACATCCATCCATAGACGCGAAATAGCTGGCTTTCTACAGTTGCTATGATACAGACCGCCCTATTGGTCCGGGGGAATGTGATGACGCAAATCAATTGAACACAATGGCAAATGTTGCAATTTCATGTATAAAATAGAATTATAATAAGCAATCTCTGCATAATAAAGGGCAAAAGGGTTAGATATTATGTAGAACTTTCTGCATTTGGTGTTTGTATCGAAAGCATAACCACCTATGCTTTCTGAAAGCATAACCACCTATGCATCCCTTATATTTTGTCAGTCAGCATATTGGGTTATTATGTTTTAGCTGAATGCCTTTACAGCTAGATCCATAGACATTCACACACGCGTCTTTATCTCTGTCCGATGCTCAGACTTGGCTAATGGCTAGCTGATGCTACCCGGAGTTATGTCTGATCGAACGCTCCATCACTTACTAATGAATTGTGAGGCAAAATCCCCATATTAAAGCATGTGAAATGTTTATGCTATTTATGTCATGTATATGCCCTCCTCACCAGTAACAGGTAAAAGACAATGTTTTGAGCTCACTAGATTCTTATTGGAAGTGCACATGATCCAAAATCTCAATTTAAAGTCAGATGCCAGATGTCAGATGCTAATTACAATCTAAATAAAAATCATAAAAATATTTACACACTCAACAATGATTCTTAACGAGGCTTTGACGTCATCTAAATGTGATCGATGGGTTGGTAACAGCTGACACTTTCTGGATTATTGATTATTTGCATTTTGGGCTAATGCTAATGATCTTCGCAGGAGTCCTTTGATAGGTTGATAGCATGAGCATCGAACGCTACCTCTACTTATGGTAGGCAACTGGTAAATGGGATATTTCCCACCTCCGACTTCCAGCGCCCTGGAACGCTGGTCGAACTGGTGAATCTTACTTGTGAACTGGGAGCTGGTCGAGCGACTCCACTCCACACAACTGTGACGTGTTACAGCCATAATAATCACAAGAAGTGAACCTGAGCGATTCAGAATCACATAAACCATGTAAACGTTTGTTGGAGGATAAATACATCTGTTATGTACAGTTACAGTCATTCAGCTGGAGCGCTCTGAGGCTGGAACTCATATCTTTCAAGTGGGAAATAACCGACTTCCTAGTTGCCTGGAACGCAGCATTAGTCAACTGCAGCTGTGCACAGAGAGCATTTTGCAAACTACTGTTATCATGATTTGAATTTAAATAATACCTTTATTCCCGTTGAAGTAATTCCTCCAGCTCTCCCAATACTCAGTATCCCTCACCTACTGCTTCTCACAGTGAAAGGAGTAGACATGTAATATTGATCGCACAATTCCGACACAGGAAGCACAAATGCCTGACCTTCCTAAAAGTTAATAACAAAACCTCCACTTCTTTCCTCGGCACGGCTTAATCCTGCTGATAATTCCCACAGCCGCATGCTCTTGTTCTCTGGCCTTGCAAAAAGCCCGTAATAATCACATTGATCCTGATGGAATATAACCACTCACAAAGCAAATCCCCAAACAAAAAAAAACAACTTAACCTTCATCTCCTCTCTTTATGGATCGCGGGCAGCTGACATTACAGTGGCATTTACCTCCAGCGGCTCCCACACTGTCCTTTCAGCAACACACTCCTATATCCTTTAAATGTTATTGCTTTTTATGGAGAGGTTATGCACTATATAGTCTTTTATCACTTCGGCCAAGCGCTGATGTGTGACAGGCTTGCAACACTGGCCAGGAGTCTCTGAGCGCCTGGTTAAATGTGGGTTTAATGCAACATGACTGGACTGCACTGTGCAACGGAAGCGGACGCTGAATCTACTATATGTTTGCTCAAGTAAATAATAAACAGAGAGTAATAAAAAGGTCACTTGTTCTGTGGACTGACTGGATCTGAGTGAAAGTAAAGACAATTTATGCAGCTTTCTCAGTGATTAATTCTTGGTCAAAATATATTTTTAAAAAAACTACGTTGGTCTGAATGAAAGTGACAACCTACATTTCCATTGTACTGATGTAACTAAGATGCTCTTTACAGTCATTTAACATGAACAATTTAAAAGGAATAAGGCAAGGTGTGCTAACTACTATTCCACCATACATAAACAAATAATGTAAGATGACTCTGATGTTAAAGCATCTGAAGTTAAACAAAACATATCAAAAATATATGTGTGTAAAAGATCTTTTCCTCAAACTGAACAATCTTGATTTACAATTTTAATTTGTCTGATTAAAAACTAATGAAAATGGCTTTCAAATAGAGCTGCACTATTTGAGAAAAATATCTAATTGCGTTCAGACCATTACTGTGATTAGATCTGCACATTGTATGTTTTAATAATTGTATTCTGTTCAAAGTTCACATTTTAACACAATCAAGAGAATTGACAGAAAAGACTTAAATAAGAACTGATAAAGTAGTAAAAGAATCATGTGTTTCAGAACGGTTTTTTTTTTTCCTGTTTTTGTTGCGTTCTTGGTGCTTTTAGTCACGTTTTTATTGATTTTAGATATGTTTTTGTCGCTTTTAATCACACCTTTGTGGATTTTACTCACATTCTTGTCAGTTTTAGTTGCATTTTTGTCACAAAGTTTCAAGCAAAGACAGCTTTCTCAGTGATTATTCACAATTCACAATGTTTATGTTCTTAACTGTGACAACCTACATAAGCATTGTATTAACCTGTTAAGCCCGCCCATACCGATATCGGTATGGGTTCTGAGTGCGGCAGCGTTTTTGAATGTAAACAAGTCATAAAACGTAGCCAAGAGATTTTCTTTTAATTGCCCTTAATCCAATACATAACAACATTGATAAAACTGCATTGTATTTGCCTGAAGTCACAAACACGTCTGTTTTTAAGATATACAAGTATATTGTTATGAAATTAATGAGTGACATTGATATCGGCAACACGCAAACCTCAACACAACACCACACGCGGTGTTTTTTCACCACGCCGACAAAATACGTGTCAAACAAAACTACAAAAACACAGCTTTCCAAAAATATATAACACAGCTGAGTCTGCTATCCCTCCGAATAAATAAGTCCCAAAACAATCACCGCGCCAATGTTTACATTTCACTCGCCTGCGCGTGTCATTGCGTGTTCGTCACAGTTCGTCAGCAAATACAAAAACTTTTCACAACGAACGTAAAAACCTTTGCTTTCTTACCTTACCATCCTCATAATCCGTTTATTCTCGCTCCACAAATGCTATCCTTTAGCTCCGAGGCAGGTAAGCTAGTCCCGGGCAGTGACGCGCTGTCCATGCGCTCTCGTTCATACAGCGTTATCCGCCGTCACCGGGTCAAAATTAATTGGCACCCCGGTCAAAAAGGAAAGTGTGTTTACATTCTACATCGCGTAAGGATTCTTCCGGCATCTTGGACACGTGTAGGCTCTTACGTCGATTGCGTATCTTTGTGCGTAAAAGTGAGCGGAGCAGCCTCACCTTTCGCGTGAGCAGCACTCGCGCAAAAACATCAGAATCAGCGTTTGTGACTTTTTTTTTTTTTTTTACTTATATTTGCATAACTATGCTATCAAATCCACCAAAAGTCTTTGTTTACAACTATTTTGATTTTAAGTCTTTTGGCACAGTTGGTGCCAAAGTGTGCCAAACTGTGTCCGCCTAGTATTTTTCTTATAACAACCTTCATAAAAAGTGTATTCTTTGTTCTATTTGCATAATTTTTTGCACACATGTAGTCAAGTAGTTACTGAATGCTTGTAATAGTATGTTGGGCATTTATTGACAGCCAATATTATGGTTATCACAGTTAGAAAAAGAAAATAATAGGCGAGGATAAAGAAAATACAGTTTTTCTCCTGGGTTTTTCATCTTGTGTTCAAAAATAATAAGAGTCCCCATCTAACTGAGAATGGAAATGTGTTGATTCAGACCCTGGCTATCTATTGAGACCAAGATTATCTATATGAAGTTCATAAATTTTGGAGTAAGTCTGAATTTATTTTGGATAGGTTGTTAAGGCTTATGCACCCTCTAAAAACCCATGGGCTTAACAGGTTAATGTAACTATAAATGAGTTGAATGTTATTTAAATGTAGTAAATTGGAACTAAAACAAGGTCAAGCTGAGGCTAAATGTGTCGTTGAAATAGTGAGGGTGGTTTATTGCTAACGCTCATGTCCGTCAGTCAGGCTTCATATGGTCACATAAAAATAACACTGGTCTGATGATGGGAGGAAAATCAACACTGATGTGACAGCAGAGGTCAGAGGTCACATCCTGCCTGTCCGTCAAAGCCTGTGTTTGCATGAACATGTAGTGTTTAGTTTACAGCGCATGTGTCTACTGTCACTGGGCTATTCTTATCATTTTTCAACCATCCAAAAGGTAATTACTGTTTCAAAACATTAACTCACTACAATATAGAGACAAATGGCTTGTCTGCACTGCCTCAGTCAGTGACAACATAATAAGATGCCATCTGCCTCCACACACTCCACACAATCCACCATGTACTGTGCATTTATCACACACTGTGTCAAAGGAAAGCTGTGGCATGAAAATACAAAAAATGCAGAACATATTGACCTTATTACACAGTAAAGGGGGTGTCAGTACAAGTGGTTCATTGTGCATTTGAAAATGGCACATGACGCCTGGGCTGTTATACTGTAAATGTGTAAATGTGTGCTGTGAGCTTTTCTATTCTTGGACGTCTAAACAGAGTTAAAGATGTGATGTCCTGTGGTGAGGTACATATGTGTACACTGGTGGAGACTATATCTCTATGTGAGTTACATACATATGTCAGCCCTCTGGCATCCTGACGGCCAATCTGTCAATCAGCTCAGTATAAAAGCGACACACTGTGTGGGCAAAGGCATCTGCCTGTCAATGGCTGCGCCTGCTTGCTGTATTTTTATGTTTGTGTGTGTGCCAAGCTGCCACTCACAGTGTTTCCAAAAAGAGAGGAACGTAAGTGCACTGAGGGGCTCCCACAGAGAGCAGTGAGAACCTCCCTCTCTCTGTGGGTCTGCTGCAGGCTGGTGGAGTGTGTGAGAGTGTGAGAGGCGTGATAAGACGCCCCCGGGGCAGTGCTCTGTGCTCAGCTGCAGAGATCTTACACTGCACTGATGAATGCTTCATCTGGGACAAAAGCTAAGCAACAGGTTTTAAAGAACATGTGAAGAAAATGGTAGACAATACTCATTGGCAGAATAAAACGACCCCGTTCAAATAACAATAATAATGAACATGATGAGTAGAGCTTCAGCCTGTACAAATACTGTCATCAATTACACTATCAGCCAAGTCTGTATGTGTAGACAGACTTACACAGCTGTGTTATGACCGTTTACATAATATCATCTAATATGTTAATATTTGTTCATGGAACCTGTGCGTCAATAACAACAAAGTTTACTTTACAGTGTCTAAGCATTAGATCTGGGAGTAATTATAAAAAAAGATCAATGAGAGATTCTTCAAATATGGCCCTGCTGATGATTTTGACTTGAAATACAGTGTTTTCTGAAATGAAAGCAGTCATTTGATTTACTGTGTTTGTATTTTGGAGTGCACACACGAGGACAGCAGCGGGTTTATGAGCTAAGTGATGGGGCTGTGGACCAGTTCATCCTTTATTAATATGAGACTTCCCCGTTTGTTCAGGTGCCTCTGTGGGGCTCTAAACAGCCCCTCACACTCCACACTCACACACTCATATAACCGCTCCGTAACAACATACAACGACTCACACAACAAAATCAATGTTATATGAAATTCTAACTTTTGGTTCATAATCCTCCTTGGCGTAGCAGGTTCATGGGGTGTAAATTCAAAACAAAGGTTGCTAAGACAGAATACGTAACTATTTGCACAACAAATCTCTGAATGACGGGAATCAAGCAACAAGCACCCATGACTCAACCAACTGACGACTATACAAGCATCACCTTTGTCACATCAACTTCTTATCATGTCATGTATTATTTATGTTGTTCCAAAGAAAAGAAATTCAAATTTTAAGATGCTCTATTAGCTATTAGTCATTTTACATAAACTATTTAAATGGAAAAAGGAGACATAATATATTCATTAAGGGATTCATTATAGGAAGCCAGTATGCCACCAAACACAAACAGCATTTTAGAAACATAACAAAAATAGAATAATAATGAATTACATTTTTTTTCTCATATTGAACAATATCGATTTTCAATCTGATCTAGTTTTTATCAAAGACATTATCTCAAAAAAGGTAGTCAAATGTCTTTGTCCTAAGTCTGAACTATCCTCCAAACCTCATACTTTTACTGATACTGAGGGTTAGCTGTTAGTTAAAAAGATTCAAGATGATCATTGACAATTACAAATAACTCAATCTCAATAAAATGTTGATTAGCTACACAACAAGAATATTAAAACTACATTATACCTTAAAGCAGTGTTTCCCAACCAGGGGTCTCATTAGTTGTAAATTTAGCGTCTTTTTGGAGAATCTTAGACCATAAATATAAGTAAAACATAAAATATAATTGTAATAATTAGCAATATACGACTTGTAAACTCATTTATTTGCCTGAAACTCAAGTAAATGGGTACTGTGAGTGTGAGACAAAGCTTAGGGAGCACTTGAGAGAAAAAAGGGTGAGATCCACTGCCTTAAAGCAAGACAATCCCAGAAAACAGAACCATATTGTAAAGGAAACATGAACATAATTAACACGAAAGCAGTTATTTACAATCTATAAAAAGTCATTGAAGTTACTTATTTGACTCTCTATAGATCAAATGTTATCTTTCAATAAAAAATAAGAAAACATTCCCCACAAGTGCAAAGAAGCAGTCCAATAAATACTGAGCCGCCCAAAATATAGTTTGAGCTTTCACAATAAATCGATACTGTCAAAACCTTCTGCTTTCATACCATTAATGGCACCCTCAGCAAAGAATGAGACCCGTGTTGGAGCAGTTACCAGCCCCTCTTTACTCGTAAACCACATTTCTGCTCCACATTGACAGCCGAGGAAGCCACAATAAAAGTCACGCTGACTCTAGCCGTGCTCTCCACCCGGGAAGTCATATTGCATCAGCGCCACAGCCGGCTCATTCACTGCACCATTGCCAGTTTTTACCACTGATTACATCATTGAAGTTGGGCAGATTACACCGTTGTTTACGCTCCCATCGCAGCACTACAAATGAGAGGCTTGTGCGCTTCCAGCTGTGTACCTAATAATGCAGTCTGTTTAGGATGTTCGACTCCTCTGTCAGCCTGCCTGCTCCATGTCTCAGAAGCAAACAGCACACGCCTGGCAGTAAACGTCAGGAGGCTAATAAGGGAAGTGGTGAGGCTGCTATACCATGTCAAATATCTTGTTATAACAATATGGACTACTGTAATAAAGTGTATCGCCTGGATTTAAAGAGATAGATTCAACCAGAGGCTTGAAGAAATGTGGAATCTAGTTATAATCTTCTGAATACGAGTGTAGAATGATACTGCCCTGTCCTCTTTGATGGCTACCGTCTATGCACACATGGTTTGATTTATATATTACCACATTGTTTAGTCGTTTAGCTGTTTAAAAAACTATAGATACAAATATGTGCGCATCATTTTTGATTTACATTTACGGGAACATAGTATTTCTAATAAACAATTACAGAAAGGAGTGGGAAGAAGCAAACGCTATAACCATTTCTTTATTCTTTTGTATAAACTGTTTCATAGTTGAACAGTTTGAGATCTTCATTCATAGTTCCATTTTCTAATCCAGAGGTGTCCAAACTTTTTTCATTTCATTTCATATTTTGAAACATATTCAGAGTGGAGGGCAGATGATGACAGTGACAAATTAATCATTCAAAATTTTGCATTTAGCTTTAAAAAGGTTTAGAAAATTTAAGGTCTGTATAACATCAAAATATTTGTAATTTGTAATATTCTTTACATTTTTAAGTAAAAAGTGCAACTTTTGGCTGTTAGGATCATTTTAGCAGAAAGCCTGAGGGCCAGCAAAAATAGGTCTCATGCTGCTGCTGCATTTGGGCCATAGTTTGGACACCCCTGTTCAAACAGAAACACGAAAAGATTTCCTAGTTGTTCAGACTGACACATTTTGAAAAAGTGCTGTGCCTTTCAATTATAAAGGTTTTTCCTTTCGATAAACTGTTTCTGAATATTTTTAGGTAGTTGTTTATTATGTGTGTTACACATTATTTGTGCAGTCTGGAAGCTGTCCTTGAGTTTTATTATTATTTTTAATAATAAAAGCTGATTGGTATGGTCCTGAAAACCACCAAAAGAATATATATATATAATTACTATGCCCCAGATCTTTGCTCAATATCCTAAATGCGGCGAAACAAGAGAAAAGTAAAGTGTATGTAAAGCTGTCTTGTCCAAAACATTACTACTTACTTTTTTACTTACTAATGACCTGGTACTGCAATAACTTTTTGCAGTTTGAGCATGTATATATTGTATGTGTTTTTCCAGTTAAGTTTTTTATCTTCATATTCAAGTTATATTCAATAATAATAATAATAAAAGATTTCATCTCAATGAGTCATACAAGGATAACTTTTTGTCCTGTTTTTGGTTTGTCCTTGTAATTACTGTTGTAAAACACTAAACAGATCTTTTTCAAATTAAAAAAGGATATGCAAACACTGTTGTTCCTTGGCTCCATTGTTATCACACTTGATGCTCTTTGACAGGAGCGCTCTATGACAACAGCTTACACGCCCCGAGTTGGAGCCATATAATCAGTGCAAAAGGCTGTGTAACTAAAAAGACTGTCTGCCCCAAACACAATAGACTTCCAGAACCCCAGAGTACATTAGCTGAAAATAGGCCACAGGCATTTTGTTCCATGAAAGAGAAATGAAAATCCTCCTGAAGCAGGGCAATAATGGGGCATTTAATGACAACAAAAGGAATCGGCAAAGCACAGCACTCCTCATAAGAGCTCTCTAATCAGCGTCACGTCACCATTGTTCAGATCACACGAGACTATTGAGATGCATTATGTTACAATGAGTATGATTTAATTTCAGAGCTGACAGATTAAAGTTTTACAGACAAGGCAAAGACCAAGATACATTTCAATACAACTAATCTCAACTGAATAGCTGTTGAAACTAATAGACTGTTAGCAACATGTAAAAGTGTTGTTACTTAAAAAAAAAAAAAAAACACCCCAGGCTTTTGTATGAATGCAGCACTTACCTGCCACAGTAAATGGCCATAATATGCTGAGAACGTCAATGCTTCATTTACAGTGTAGAGTGAAATGTGTTTAGTAACTCCATTCAAAAGTCAAACCAACACTTGTCATTTGTGCAACATCTTACATTGTACTTTCCCTATCTATATTTAATATTTTAGTTAATGTAGTCTGTTCATTGCTGTTCACATGCTTTTTCTCTCCCTCGTCGGGGAGTGGAGACTGACGACCCTCCCCATCTTTGATCCCATAAACATTAATTCAATATAATAAAGAAATTCAAATATATTTTTATTTGTCAAGTAAAAAAAAAATCAGTGACATTAGATGAGTTTTGGTGCCGTGTACAGCGTGGTTCTTCATTTCCTGGTGTGATGTCATCATTTACAACCAGGAAGAAACATTTTTACACAAAAATAATTGCTAAACTGGAATAAAATTTGTAAAGAATTCTAGCAAATTTTTAAATATAGTCATCCTAACTGTATTTTAGTGAAAATGGTTGAACTACTTTCAACCTGTCATAGGCACTTTAAATTATATAAAAATAAACGAGTGCAACAAAAAAAACCTTAGATATAAAGATCTTTCCTCACATCAGCTCACTCAGAGTAGTATTTTGATTGATTGATGCACATTTGCACCTATCACTTATCCCCGCCCACAGCTCTGCACTTAAACCTGCAAAAGCTGCTATAAACAGCCCGTATGAAGCAGCAAGGCCAGCAGCTCAGAGTTTGGAACAGAAGGTCAAGATCATAACAGTGTTTCTCTTATGAAGAAGTTTTACATTAAAGTTGCCGTTTACAGTAGCAATACTATTACAATTATGTGTTCATCTTAAAATACCAGAAAGAAGAATTGTATTTCTTCTATGAAAAGTCACATTTAGACATCTGTGTCACTAATCGGCCCTCTATACAGTGAGCGTCTTCATTGAAACCAGAAGTTACATTTTTCTCTGCTCTGTCTTTAAAAGAAATGTTCCTCTTAGAATCTGTGAGCAGAGATTGGTCTTGAACTGCAGCCTCACCATTCACCGTCTCCCTCCCCTGGGCTATTTCAAAAAAAGACATTTTCTCTTTTCCTTGAGAGGCACTACGATAAAAGGCCAGAATGTTAAGCAATGTGTAAAATGTTACACAGACTAAAGCAGTAATGGAAACAGAAGCCTGTCAGTAAAATTTGCTGATAAAGTAGAAACAGCTAATTACCATAATAAACTCAACTCTAATTTCTCTTTAAATGAGTGGTAAAAAAACATATAAGTACATTGTTAAGATTGTAATGTTTTTAAGTAATGTAATGGCATTCTTTCAGGCTGCAATCTTGGCCGACTAAAGACCTGCCCCATTGACCGCATAGTCCAGTGATTCCCAACCTTTTTTGTCTCGAGTACCCCACTCAGATTACCCTTCAACTTGAGTTTCAGGCAAATAAATGGGTTTACTAGTCACACATTGCCAATTTTTATAATATATTTTTGTTTTATTTATATTTATGGTCCAAGATACTCCAAAAATATGCTAAATTTACAAGACATAACACTTTTTATTCAGATAAAAGTACATTTCATCTTCTTTTAAAACTGATTGCTCACGTACCCCTTTGGGTCCCCGAACCAGGGCTTATTCGACTAAAACGGGGTGTCGCAAAAATATATCAAACTGCACTCAAATGACAACAAGAATTCATGCTAAAACAACTATTTATACAGAAAACTACTAGGAAACAGTGTATTTATATGTTACACTCCAAAATCTGCCTCTAACGCACTCCATATCTTCTCAATTTTGCCGTATAAATCCTTTAAATCTAAATAAAATGATAAGTCGACTAATAATAATCTTGGTCGACTAAAACGCCATCGACCGATTCATCGACTAAACAACTAAAGGATTACAACCCTAATCTTTCCTCACAGCTTTGAATGGCAGCCTGGATTTAGAGCTTTTATTCATTATCAAAGCAAGGATGTATGTGAAGCAAGTATCAAAAAGAAAGAAAAAGAATAAGAAGAATGCATCATTAGGTATTGAGGATGACCTGTTTACGTGTGACGCTGGGGGATTTCCATGCAAAACAACACATTGGGATATGACTGTACAGCTCCTATGTGCGTGGATGTGAGAAATATCCCATCTCGGTGTGATAAGCTGCAAATGCATACCACTGGATTTGGTCTGTGGTTTGATGTGGGTCATAAGCCATTCACAAACAACCCTGCAGCCTCTAAGAACTGACAGGCTTCTTATTGTAAAGCAAAAGACGGAAGGAAAGCAGGCTTTGAAGGCGTCAGATGTCAACTCCAGCCAGCGAGCAGCGAGTGATGAAACAAAACAGACATGATTCAAAGACGGTTTCCACTGATCAGCGAGAAAAAGATGAAGGAAATAGGTTAGGGTTAAGGTTAGCATGATTTGAGAATAGCCATTCAATTTAAGGCCTGGGGGCCAAATCAGGCCCTCCAAGGGTGATGATCCGGTCCTAAACTCATCTTCCAAAAATATAGAAAATATTTTATGTCTTGTTATTGAACTGGTCCTGGTTTAGACCTGGATTAGACCTGGTTTAGTCCTGGTTTAGTGCTGGTTTGGACATAGTTTAGACCTGGCTGAGACCTGGTTTAGTCCTGGTTTAGACCTGGTTTAGACCTGGTATAGTCCTGGTTTAGTCCTGGTTTAGACCTGGTATAGTCCTGGTTTAGTCCTGGTTTAGTCCTGGTTTAGACCTGGTTTAGACCTGGTATAGTCCTGGTTTAGTCCTGGTTTAGACCTGGTTTAGACCTGGTATAGTCCTGGTTTAGTCCTGGTTTAGTCCTGGTATAGTCCTGGTTTAGTCCTGGTTTAGACCTGGTTTAGACCTGGTATAGTCCTGGTTTAGTCCTGGTTTAGTCCTGGTTTAGACCTGGTTTAGACCTGGTATAGTCCTGGTTTAGTCCTGGTTTAGTCCTGGTATAGTCCTGGTTTAGTCCTGGTTTAGTCCTGGTTTAAGATTGGTATAGTCCTGGTTTAGACCTGGTTTAGTCCTGGTTTAGATTTTGTTTGGTCCTAGTTTAATCCTGGTTTAGACCTGGTTTAGACCTGGGTTAGTGCGGGTTCGGACCTGGTTTTGTCCTGTATTTAGGAAATTCTGGTTCAGTTCTACATGTTCTCTTTTTTTTTTTTCTTCTTCTTTTTTGTATTTCAAAAGCATTGGGCATGTGTCCAGCCCTGAGAACAAAACCATCTGAAAAATCTGGCCTTCGGTAAAAATAAAGTTGAATAGCCTTGTCCTACAGGAAAAAAAAAAGTATTTTAAGAAGACAGCCTTTGAAGTTACAATGTCCCAGAGAAACCTATGGATGAAGTGGATTAAATGGAGTAATAAACAGACTGGACCATCAAAAACGAGGTCAAAAACAACACTTGTCATTCATGCAACACCACTTTAACCTCTTCCTCCGACCACCACAACAATTTTAATAATGAAAGCCAGCAACACTTGAGCATCGCAACATATAGTGCAGGCCCAGTAAAAGAGGTGAACACAAGGCTGCGGTCGGGAGTAATCAATCCCTGCTGCCACAAACCACTTCTACCGAATCCACACAAGAGCCATTTACGGAGAGCAAAGCAAGAAAATACAACGAAAAGCGCTGCCAGAACAGATAAACCAAAAACATAATAGCAGCAGGAGCGATAAAAAGTTTACACTGTTGAAATATAGCCAGTTTGGGCAAATTCACAGAGGTCCAGCTACAGTTACCTCCAGGGCTTCTGCTGATATTACCCGGCAAACCGAATAAAAAGAATTGTGCTCCGAGACAGTCTACAATATCCGCCCCAGCCAGAGAGGTCGTCCCGGGGTCAGCGCTCCTGATGATGGACAGCTGACATAATCAGTAGGAGCGCTGCGCTGGCCACGGATGCGAGCAGAGGCTAAATGTTATTTACTAATTTATCATTGTAGAGTAGAAAGGTTAATCTGTGCTCTCAGAGATGGTTTTGCTCTTATTGCTGGCTGTGTTTTGGCAGCAGTCGATTCGCCCCGAGCGCTCTCAAACTGCGGAATGCCGCGGACATGCTCTCGTTAGTTCTTCACAGGAGCGTTCGGCGGTCCTGGTTCACGTTCATTCATTTAGGTCGAGTAATTAGAACAAGTTGAGGTCAAGGGTTAGAGGCTAAACATGAGGGGTTTTGTCTCGGTTTCAGACATGGTTGAGTCAGGATTTAGACATCTCAGATATTCAACTTTACCGTGGATTTATTCAAAGTAAACATACGGAAAACCAAACTTCCACAGACATGGTCATTTCTAATCTCTCTGAGCACAGATCTCTATTTGACTCATCTCTAAGTTTTTATTTTTTTTATTTTTTTACCACACCTTTCATTTCTGTGTAAAGCGGTCTTTTTATAGATAACAATCGTAAAATTCATGCTTGTTAACATTTTTCTAAGTACAGACTAGGGCTGCACAATTAATCCAAATCAAATCAAAATCGCTATTTTAATGAGCACAATTAGCAAATCACAAAGGCTTCAATTTAGTGAAATAATTTCCTTTACAAATAACAAAATATCCAGTTTTATTGTAGATAGATAAACAGAACATTGAACAGAACCCTATTGTTTAAACATAAATCATGAATCTATTATTTTGGTAATCGATCAGTCTAGCAATTATTCTTTCAGTGAATCGATTAGTTGTTTAGGATGTGACATTTTTACTAAATCTGACCCTGATGACATTAAGACGGCTTTGGGACATCCTGATGCTTCTTTGCTGGAAAGTCCCCTGCAAGTTTTGAGACGGGTTTTGAGAGTTAGAGAGGGATTTTGAGAGTATTTATTACTTTCACGTCATAATAAGAGCTACTTTTTAGCCTATTTTCAGTTCTGTTTTATATTCATAGATGATATGATGACCGAAATACAGACGTTGTTACAGATCTTATTCATTCATGGATCTTGGGGCAGTTGTTTTCGGCTGTTTTTCAAAGGCTCTGAAAATCTGGCATTTGATCAAAAACACAAAATTATCACTTTTTTATGTAATTCCTGAGTGACAGAACCTCTTTTCTGAGCGCATGGCATGCTTTGAAGTCTGTATATAACCTAGACAACGATTATTCGAGTACTAAACTAGTTGACGATTAACAATATTCTTCCTAAATGGTATGGCTCTAGCACAAACGCTTTATAAATGAGACCCCTTATTTGTCCCTTGCTCTAAGAAAGTTTGTACAAATGTCTTGTTTTAACCTGGTTTAACCCCATAAAGCCCATGTTTGAACGTTGGTAAATCCAGAATTATTCCAGGTAAATTGAAAGTAAAAAAAATTGTAGTAAAGATGCTTGAGAAAACAAATGATAAGACATCCCTACTTTGGTTCTAGCATCTGGAAAACTACCCAACAATTTCTGTGCAGTGTAATAAATACATCTGTGAGAGCTGTGATCTTTCTTCAGGAGTTCTTTAGAGTGAACATTTCTTTAAAATTGGAAGGACATTGGCTAAAAACACCCTTAACATGCTGTAGCTGATGCATTTGTCGGCTGCGTCTTCTCGGGACGTTTCCTGCTTTTGTTCGAGTTGGACAACAAGGTGATCATGGAAAAAAAAAAGTTCTTTGGCGGCCACTTGGGGCTTTTTTGGCTCAAATCTGCTTCCTCTGCCGTTCAGATGTCTAAGCCTTACCACATGTACTCTAAGACCGCACTAACCACTAAAGGCTTCTCCCATACCGGTGCAGCCACAGCTAATTCAATCTAATCTGCGCCGTTCTCCGGCCCTTGCAGCATGACATGAAGCATTAAATGGAGGAACAAGCATCGTGTTGATTTGCCTGATGTTAAGCGTCCAGTGGCTCTTCGCTAATTCCTGTCATTAGGGCGTATTGATGGCGTGCCGCTCGGAGACAGCCTGAACCAAAAGCGGCAGAGAGCAGGGGAAATGAGGAGGGATTGATGGCTACTTCCTGCGTGGCGCGCTTTGGGCCCGAGGAGGAGGCTGACAGTGGCTTCCTGTGGCTTTTTGTCAAACGCTGGAAGAGAGGGGCTAAAGGAGAGAGAGCGATGGCTGCTGTTGGCTGCTCCTGGCCTTAAGCAGCTTTGGAGGCATTGGCAATCTACTCTGAGTTCAAGCACACCAGGCTGGGGATACATCACCTGGAAAAGTGCAGAGTTAGCGGATTACATTGTGTCCAGCTATTGCAATTTGATCTTTTTTTTTTTATTTATATTACTAAAGTTAGACTACACATTTCACTAAAACGTAGTGCATGATTCTGTTAAAGACTGTACTAAAATGTTTACCTCAGTTTGGCAATTTTTTGTGAAGTTTATAATTGGACTTTGTAATTGGGCACGAGCAGCAGATGTGACATACTTCCACAGCTGTTACCTAGCAACCATATTGTAAACAAGGGTCGTTTATTGATGGCATAGACAGAGGGACTCTGTTTTAACTCAGCTCTACTTCCTGTAACGTTCAACTGTTTTTCTAATTTTCTTCACAAACTGCAACATGACTGATGTAAAACTGTGATAAATACTTACCGCTCATACTGTCCCGTCAAACTGACTCATAGATAGAAAAACATGACAACCTTTCATACGCACTTTACAGGTTTATATGATTTTCTAATTTTGATTTTATTCAGTGTATCAATACCTCTTATAAATATAAATTATAGTTTTACACCAATCAGGTCGCCGTTTGTGGAGAAAAGTTGAAAAATATGTTGACAATTACAGGAAGTAAACAAATTTGATGAAATCACACTAGGGGGACAAAGGTTATGCATAATTTCAACAAAATAAACTTCTTTTTTGACATTTTAAATTTGATTCATTGATTCGAACAAAATAAAGGAGTTCACAGGTATTTTTCTTTGTCAAATGAAAAAATCTGTGACATTAGAGGAGTTTTGGTGCACTGTACAGGATGGTTTCTTTGTAATTTCCCAGTGTGATGTCATCATTTACAACCAGGAAGTAAAATTAAAAACCTAAAAATGTTTTAAAGATTTTAGCACAATTTAAAACATATTTAGCTTAACTGCATTTTAGTCAAATTAGTAGTCCAACCTGTCATAGGCACTTTAAGTATCTTTTTAAATAAGGATTTATGCTTTGATGGTAACTATAGTTATATTATATATACTAACTATAACTGTATATAGTTATAGTTATTTACATGCATTCAATAAAGTAAATAAAAAGCTTGTCAATACAGATTTTAAGCAGGTTCACTGTCAAATACATGTGACCAGCTCAGTTATATACGCACACATTATATGCAAGTATTTCATATGGGATTGTCTATTTCCTAGAACATAATTGCTCTACCAGGAGTTAGGAAAGAAAAAAAGTCATCTTTTTTATTGCACTGTACTTACTTTTTACCATTTCCACATGATAAACAGACCACTCTCATTTTAACTGTCAGCAGCCGCCAAAATATTTGTTCACCTTTTAAAAGTATTCTTAACAGCCCAACTCTTCAGTGTGAGCGCACAGAGGACAACGCCGAGTAACAACGAGCAAGTTAACTCCACAAGTGTTGTGCAAAATATGATTGATATTAACTAATCATTTACTACTCATTTTGTTAAAACAAAGCTCATCAGCAGAGGGCAGTAAGGCAACCCTTCAGCTTCCTGCAGTGATTGGTTTCAAAGCGATGAAAGCAGAACACCATGGTGTGTGTGGCATCTGTGGTGACTTCAAATATCACAACAATCTGTAGTTCTGCAAACACTTCAGAGACATGGGTGTTATTGAAAAGAGAGCTAATTAGTACATACAGTGTCACTGCCTTTGGATAAAATACTGCTGAAAAGTGCATTTAAAACATGTTATTAACATCTTAAATCTAATACGTACAGTTAAAACCTATTATTTGCATCTAGAATACAATATTATAAAATCATACAACTAAAATACAATGTGTGAACAATTTCAAGGATTCATTTTGAGTGTGTACCTTTCACATGTAGCCCATTGTATTTTGTTTTCCAAGTTTTTCAACCTGCTAATTTTACTGCAACAACTTGTTCACCGCAAATTAAAGCAAAAGAAAAGTACTGAAGTCTAGCCTCTGTCCTCCATTCTCTTCTTGTTTGTTGAGTTCACCCTGCACTGACTACAGTATAGAACAATAAGTACAAGCCTTAAGTGTATGGACCTTTTTATTATTTACAGTAGCACTCTGTTTTACCCGATAGGAAAACAGATGCATAAACTCATCTTTATACAATGCAGTGACGTTATGTATTCTATATGAAGCTGCCAGCCATGCACTAGAAACCGTTACAAAGTTATTCCATAGTTTAACGGAAAAAAGCGCTAACCATAACTTTGTCCATTCATTTCAGTGTAATTCAATCTGTGCAGTCGTATGGTATAGTCATCTTGAAGCGTATAGGGACAAGCAGAGTAAAGCCAGAGTCCAGGAAGTCAGGAAAATCACACAATAAAACAGAGGAAATGGCTAACAGGGGGTTATGGACTGTGAGTGAGCCGCTGATCTGTTCTTAAGATCCAGGGGTTGTGTTTCAGAGCCGGCAACATCCAACAGAAAAGGACAACAAGAGAAGCCACATGCGGTCGGTGTGAGTCGTCTGAGCGGCTGCAGCTCGCAACGTTGGGCAAAACTGTTGATATTCTGAGAAGCGGAGACATTTGGATTCATTAATTTTCATACAAAGCCAACTATGGTGTTTGACTATTCATTTCTAGAAGCTCCAAACTTCACTTCACCATTTAGAATTTGTGAAAATATCTAATTGGGATTTTTCTGACCAGCATTGCGATTGCCATTAGATTTGCAATTTATATTTTTAATAATAGGATTCTGTTCGAAGTTCATATTTTAAACATATGAACTCAAAAAATAATGTTTTTGTTGCTTTTTTATCATATTTTTGACACTTTTAGTATTGCTTTTGTCAATATTTGTCACATTTTTGCCGCCTTCAGTCGCGTTTCGTGTTTTAGTTGTGTTTAATCATGTTTTTGTCGTCGTTAGTTGCGCTTTTGATGCTTTTAGGCATGTTTTTGTCGCTTGTTTCAGAACATGTTTTAACAAAGCCAAAGTACAGGATCAGCAGATTTTATGCAGAAAAAAACAGGGTATTTTGTTCTCTTCAGAAATTGTAGCCTTTGCGACTTTAATTGTGTCCATTCAAATTGTGATTTTGATTCATTTTGGATTAATTGTGTAGCCCTAATTTAGAAAGTTATGAGTTCACTGTTGATTGCCGGTGGCGGTGGATGAAGCACCCAATGTTGTTACTCAAGTAAAATTACAGATACAACAGCAAAAAAATACTCAACTAAAAGTATCACACTTTAAATTCTACTCAAGTAAAAGTATTAAAATAGTCCTTTAAAAATCTACTTTTAGAGTAAAAAGTGAAACTAATTATTTTTTGTTTAGAGAACTATTAAAGCATCAAATTGTAATCTTGATTTATTGAGTTTTGGTTGTTATAGGCAACACTCCATGTTATTTTTCTCTTTAGAGGATTTTTTTTTTTCTTTTTTTCCTTTGTTTGCTCAAAGGGAACTAGAAAAAGAAAAAAAACAAGATGCAAGATGTCGCAATAAATGTGCTAAAAAATAAACCCCTCAGCCTTTTCAGTAGGGATTAAACCTTCTGAAAATACACTTTTATTTTCAGGCCAGTTCAAAAATCTATGGAGTAGAAAGTATGGATACATGCTCTGAAATGTACTGAAGTTAAAGTAAAAGTATCTACAGTAAAATGTACTTAAGTAAAGAACTGATACCTGAAAAAAATACTTAAGTACAGCGCTTTTACTTTTGTACTTTGTTACTCTCCACCACTGTTGATTGGTCACGTCAAAAATCGCGAGTAATCGTACAATTGTGGCGTTTCTTCACACTGTCACATAACACTGAAATCTGATAGCAGGACGTCCCGAGTGGAGAGGTTCTGGCATTTATCCAACTTGGAAATCTGACTGCACCACTGTTAGAGCGAGTTCTTACAGATGAAAGAGGAAAGCAGATTTTTTTTGTAAGAAAAATGAATGTATTACTGTGCTTGCCAGTATCTTAATACGTATACACTGACCTGTTTCACTGCAGAACAGACTAGAATGTGATTTAGTCAATTAAACTAACCTTCTATATGTTAAATTCTGATTTATGTGGCTTGTCTTCTTCACACTAACACTCTAAAACCACTTGTGAGAGCTACTGAGTCGGTCAAAGTGAAGTCTATCTCTGTTTTTTGCACCAAACAACCATAGCACGAGTAAATAAAACAACCACGTTTCATTAATTATGCATCATGGATCTTTTGTGGAATGGAAAAAGTGGCGGTAGTGATTCTGATTTTGTTAAAAATACCCAAGTCTTAATCACTTGACTGAAGCAACAGTTCCAAATATAATCACGCAAACTTCTGTTTTTAACGAAAACCTGCCCACATCCTCTTTTGTCGCTGCGTCTTCCTCATTTCCACCCAGCCGCGGTCGTATCATCTCTTATTCACACCAAGGGACGCGTTATCGGGGGGAAGGCATCTTTGCTAAAGGAGATGAGAGCCACACACAATGTAAGCAATCAAGGCCCGCGCTGAAAATTTTATGCGCTGCCGTTAAATATAGAGTACAGGGAGGAAGCCATCTCAGAGTGTTACCAGAAGCAGACAGGAATCCAAGGCTTTTCAGAAACTCCTGTTCAAGAGAGAGGGGTTACGGTTCCTAAATACCAGAGCAAATAAAAGAGTTTCATTTCGTTGTTGTTAAACGCTCAGAGTAATCTCAACATTTGTGAAGCGTAAATAGCTGAGTAAACTTAATTCACACAGAGCTTTTTCACAGATTCTTGCAAATAAAAATAATACCCACACAGCAATAAACAGTCAAAGTACTGTAGCCTTGAGCCAGATAGAGCTTGAATGTTTGCTCAAAAAATAGCCTTGAGCTTGCAGAATCCAGAGAAAGTAAGGATATTTATATATAGAGGTGGATATATAAAGATATGTAAGAAGTATATTTATTATGCTTGTTATACTTTTATCAAGAGAAGTGGGCAATTTGCTGCAGCCTCAAATTTAACGTTTAAACAATGTGCTATTTTAAACTTTCCTGCCACCCATTTATTTAAACATTTATTTAAGAATGTGGAATTAAGCTAATCTATTTCTTCAGTTACACACATTTTATTGCAAAAAAGAATATCTTTTTACTTGGGATGTCTTGATCTACAATCTGATTACCCTCCGTTTAATCTGATCTTGTGCCTTTACAATTAGTAAAGAATGCAATGCTGAATTGCTGAATGCTACCAGTTGAATTAAATCAAATAAATATATTTTGGTATCGCCCAAAATCACAAAAACAGTTGCCTCGATGGGTCACAAAATCAGCCTACTTAAAAATAGCGTAATTATTTGATGTAATATTGCAAAATAATGTTTTAAACTCCTCTACGACTTAAAAGCATAACTCTCATCGTGACAGACATTGTGTTATGTTTTAGACCACTGTTTAAGGCTATGTTTTTAAACCATATGATTTATGTTTGAGCACATATTTAATACACATGCAAACAAGTAAGCGCAGCTTTCAGCCCTGCTCCGCTACCGATTTCACTCTGAAGGCTCCATGAATACATCGCAGCAGTAAAACTAATTCTATTGTATATCTGTCAGTAATGTTTTTATCTGCTCTCGTCTTCAGCCATTGCATTTGCAGTGTCAAACATGGATGTGGAGGACAAGAGGACACTATTCACTTATATATGTATCAGCCCGATGTAGTCAGTGATTCCAATCTAACCCGATACAGTACCTGGATCTGCGGTCAATACCATGTCAGGTCATCTCAAAGTATATCTCAAAATATTAGGGCTGTGGTCAAATTCTTGGTCAACTAAAGACCTGCCCTCGTCACTGATTAGTCGACTCAGGGGGTGTGGCAAATGTTTATATAAAAAACTATGAAATATCTATAATATGTAGCTAACCCAAACTGCACTCAAAAGACCACAACTGCACTGAAGCTCATGCAAAAACAAATATTTACAGTTCTATTGAAGAGTGTATTTATATATAAGTTAGATTAGAGAAACTTCAGCAAAATTCAGTCTTTAGCTAACTCATTACATAGCTTCTTGTTTTTTCCATATAAATCCTTTAATCTAAATAAAATAATCAGTCAACAAATATAAATAAATGACTAAGACACCATCAACCGAACAACGAGGATTACTGATCTATTAAATATTATATAAATCTGTTGCCTCTGCACAGATTTGTGACATGGCCTGATGGCAGCTTTTTTCCATTAAGACAGATACATTTAATGCCATACTGTGGAACATTCCAGGTAAAGCAGGTGGCAGATTCCTCATCAGAAGTGTTACACAATGCAGCCTTCATTTGCCCCTTGAATAGTCTCCTGAGTGTGTGCAGGCACTGGGCAGATAGTGATCAGTCAAAAGGAGGTTCAACATGATTAGATGTTATCAGAACAACTACAGTATGGTCCTTAAGGCTCCCTGACAAATCCTCTTACAAAAGCACAGAGTCCACTGATGTTTACTGTGATACCAAGTCTATTACATCATTTATATTCATCAGAGTGCTGTGTTATCTTGTCAATTGCCAAAGATTGTATTACGAATTCAGTTCTCACCATAATGAATATTACATGCACTCCTACTGCATAATGAAGCGACTCTGCAAATACAACTCTGATTCTGTGGGCTTTATTAATATTAAAGACTCAAAACTAACAAGCAGAAACATCCAAACCATTTACATTGACAACTTGTGATTTCCATGTGTTTTGGTATGCCATTATGTCCAGGATAAGCGCTTTCTTTATGTGACATCTTGATTAAGGATAAGCGGCTCACTATAAGAAAATACGAATCTGTTTAATTTCAGTGTTCTAATTTGTCTGGTAGTGTGCAGGGATTTGTCTTGGCATTGTTTTTTTGTAACTTTTGTACTGACCTCCACCAGAAAAGTTACATAGTGCACCTTCAAATGACACCTCTTATGCTAAATCGACTTCAAGCAGATTGTTTTCCCTTCTGATTTACCCACAAGTTGTATTTATATACTGTATGTTCCCCGGGAACATTTTTATTAAGGCTAGCATGTGGACACAACAAACTTGTGCTCCTAAAGATGTTTTATTATTTAATATAATCCACTTCATCCACATTCTCTGGGACATTGTAACTGCAAAGGCTGTTTCCTTGAAATGCATTTTTCTCCAATAGAGACATAAAGATCAGCCATAAAGAAACACACCAAATTTTAAGACAAGATTTTGACTGAATGTAGAGAATTTGTTGATGTCTAATTCTAAGTCTGATTTATTTTTAATAAGAATGAAGTCAAAAAATTAGATAAAACTTGCATTTTAGGCCAATTTTCAGTCAAACCTAATTTACTCAGAAACTAAATACAATAGCCAAAATCCTTTTTTGTAACTAATATGAACCAAGCAATTAAAACCTGGTTCTATCCATTATTCAGATTTAAATGTGTGCAATAAAAGTCCTTACTTCTATATGAAACCATTACACAATGAAAAAAGTGTAAAACATTTTTTCTTACATTTATGTGGGTAAACTACAAGAGAACTTTCAAATTGAAATGTTTAATTTTAAGATTTTTTCCTATTCACCTGCAGTGTCTTGCCTTACGTTGTTTTAGATCAATATTGCAATTTAAAATGTTTTATAACAATGATTCACGGGTGTCGTAGGTCAGAACTATAGCAGACAAAAGCACAGCATCGACCTTCTTTAAAAACAAAAAAGGAGAAACTATGCCAAGACAAATCATTGCACACTACCAAACAATTTGCTCTACTGACCACCAAATTAGATGAATGTTTTATTGTCAAATAGTAAGCCACTCTTTCACTCTGTAACATAACACTAGCATTTCTGTCAACCCCAGTGGCTGACATTTAAAAACAAACAACTAAACACACTCCGGAATTTGGAAAGCATTACTTAACCAGATGGACAAATCCTTGTGGTTCTAAACGTTCAAAAAGGCAAGTCCGTTAATCTGGCAAACCCATCTCTGGCGCAGCAGCAGGTCAGTGGGTCAGTGGTCATCTGTGTGAGTGGCAGCTGTGACGGCTTAGACCCCGACAGACCAGGAAGCAGTCCACTCCGCCGTGAGTCATTCTGTAACGTTGTAAAGGTTTTATTATCCAGACACAGACAAGATCAGAGCCGCCGCAGGAGCACTCCCCGAGGACCACTGCTCACCCTCCGCCCCGTCCTCCGCACATCCACCTCCACAATAAACCGCTGCACATGACCCAACATCTAGCACCGCCGACTTCCACTTAAAGGCCTGTCCTGATAAATAACTTTGAAGAGTGTTATAGTGTGACAGAAAAATATCACGATAAATTATATTAAAGGCCCTGTACCTGATTTTTACTGTTTTGAAACGTGAAAAACAGAACTAGTTGATGTTATGTTAATGCAGTCCCAGCAGCCTAAATATTCACATCATGAGTTTATATACTCACTTTCTCGGAGCCATACAAACATTAGCATGCTAACACTGCACTTCTCTCGTAGGATAAAACACTGCAGAGTAAAAGTTTTCACCAGAATGGAAGTTTTAACAATATATCTGTGCTGGAGCAAAACAGATATTACGTTATTACATGCAAAACATGGACTAGTTTCAAAACGGTAAAAATCGGGTACAGCCCCTTTAATGAAACTACTTTAAGCCACTGACAGATACGGATGTGAATATTATTAGGTTAATCGATAATTGTGAATATTTAGGTAACAGTTTAATAGTAAGAAGTCAAATATAATAATGTTCAGTGCATAGCAGCAGTTGGCAAAGCTAACAGTTTCTCACAACTAATGCTAACTTTTATTCAAATGTCAAATATAATATAAAAGGGCCAATTAAATTTTAAAGAAAAGACTGATTGAGAAAGATTAGTTCAGCTTGTTATTTTAATTAGTTTTATTTATTTATTTTTTATGCTTCAAAAGTAGAATTAGTGTTAGCATTGAGACACAGACACGTCCCTTTATAAACACTCAAGTGTCTGCTGGGGAATTTTGTGGGGAGATTTCCACCACAACACAATCTTACAGTATCTATTACTTTTAGAATGACTTAGCAAAAACCTTATCGAAATGAATAAAACAGGAAGTACTGGCCCTAACACTGAGCTAGCCAGGTGCTGTTGTGACTATTTTAGACGCAAAATTAATTCAATCTATAGTTTAAAAAATATATACATAAATATGTTTTTAAGTTTTTTTACTTGCCTGTTTTTTGTCACATTTACTTAATTTTGTCATTCAGATATTTAAATTTCATGAAGCTGGTCACAAACATGACAAATAATGTGTTAAGACAATGGAAATGAAAGAAAAGTAAATATCTCACTTGTTTTAATCACAGTCTTAGTAATTGTGAGTAATCGTTAAACCGTGATGTTTTTTCTCACACAAATCGTAATGTTCAACTTTGAAGACATCCCTACCGACAGAATAATCCAGATATTATTCTAATGATTACAATGACACAGCTCACCTGTTTGGAGCGGCCTCTCCACTGATAAGAAGACGTCCCACTGTGCGCCTTCTACAGACTCAAGTTTGAACATTTGTTCCTAAAAACTGATTAATAAATTCAACATAAACTTGCCAAGAAGAACTTTCAACTTACTTTCAAGAAGTTCTACAGCTTCAGCAGTGTCTTACCAACGTCTCAGTGTGGAGGAAAAACGTTCTATATCACAGCGGTGCATTCATAACTTTAGTGTTAGCTTTTGGAAACTGTACAAAAAGTGTCAAAGGCAAACAGCAGTATAGAAAAGTAAATTGGACTATAGACGGACAAAAACTGAGCTTGTCTTTCCTCTTGGCTTTTTGTGCTGAATGTGTAAAGAGTCAAAGTCTTGTAAAAACCTCAATGACACCACAATAAAGCTATTGATGTTAAATAACCTATACAGCATATCCGCTTTCCCCTTATATCAGACAGAATAATGCTGCTCAGAGTTTACGCACTGCTGACTCACTGAGTAAAGATGCAGACACACACAGTTTTTACTCTGTTACTTAAAAGGCTCTAAAGACAGAAAAAGAGCAGCAGTAACACATTGTCCTCCTAAGTCTGTCCTGTACTGGATTCCCAAATGAAACAATGCATCTAATAAAAGGTGATTCAACTAAACAAACTAATTATATTATGCAAATAAGTATAATTGGACAAAGCAGTAAAACGTCAGTATATCCCAGAATATATATGCCGGTCGGTTAGATGTAGAGCTGAAACTATTCCTGGGTTTCAGAATGATTTACTGTTGCCATAGTAATTAAAAAATCAAAACAAGGGGCAAAAGTCATTAAAATATCACCAAATAACAGGAACCTAAAACCCGCAAACAAAAAAGATTAAACAACCATTAACTCTCACTTAAAGGTGCACAATGTAATTTTTCTGACTAGGGGTCAATTTTGCATAATATTTGTCCTTTAAATGTATCTATTCTTGCATTTACTAAATTACAGTGTTGTTATTGCCTTGACAAACACATAATCGTACAAGTGCGTCACCTGCTTGTTCCCATCAAAATAGATACTAATAAGTACTTCGGATCATTCTGGGTAAAGCAATGACATCTCCATGGAGACAAGTAGGTGGTGGACCCTCAAGCAGAAACGTTAGGTGCACGTGTAAAACATCGTTACAAATGGCACGTGGACATGTAGACTCAGATTAGCTGCATATTCCTCAACTAATCTCCAACTAATTGATAGAAATATATTGTGACGGTAGAGCTGCTCGGTTATAGAAAATATATTAATTCTGATTAGTTATGCCATAATGGAAATCACAAATGTTTGGATGATTATTCACTTAAAAGGTGACGTATTTATGTTTTTCACACATACATTGTCCTCTGTCCCCATAGGCTATTGGCATAACAAGAATAAAGAGTCATTTTATCCAGGACTAAACATGGGGAATCAGCATTTCAGTTTTTTGCAGCTAAAATCTGGAACAGTCAGGCCTCCACTCTGACAATGTTTAAATCCAGGCTAAAAACAGTTCTCTTTAGACGTGCATACGACTGAAAGATCTATCTGCACTCTTCTCTTTTAAAGCACTTTATTTTAAAATGATTTTTAAAATGATTTTAAAATGATGCTGTGTGTCTTTTTGTGTTTTGTGATTTTAATGCAACTTTTCCTGTTTATGTAAAGCACTTTGAATTGCCCTGTGTACGAATTGTGCTCTACAAATAAACTTGCCTTGCCTTGCCTTGCCTTGCCATTTTGTGAGTAAAAATATTGTTTCAAGCATTTCCACTGCCCTTCTGCTAATCAACATGTTATATTACACATGTAACTGAGTATCTGACTGATTATTAAATTCACCCATTTTTATTTTGGCATTTCTATTGGTGTGTTTTAAGCTTTGAAAAAAAATTTGGGCTTTATTTACTATAATTTGACCCAGGCCTACAGACCCCTGCTTTGTCTGTGACTGCAGTCTAATGGACATTGTGGGCTTTTATTTTTTGTGTATTGTTGCTCTGGTAATTGATACTGATATAATTGCAATGCACTATTGGGGGTACTATATTTTTATAAGTGAAGTTTAAAAGTAAAGTCTGTTTTTACCAGTGTTTTAGCGTATGATAAGACAGATGTATTTTATTCTTACTGTGACTTTAGTTTTGATATTTTTGATAACTGGGATGAATAAAAGTAATTCTGATTCTGATATAAATACAGCAATAAACTGCCTTCTATCTAATCATTTGTTATCTCTCTACTATTAGGACAACAGGCGAACACACTGTGTAATATGTGTGAGTAATTCCCCGTGAGTATTTGTAAGAGGTTTGTCGTGAAAAGAGCAGTGCAATATTATTTCCCCTCCGCCTGAGTGAAGCGGCGTTTGGTTTCTAAAAAGGTCAACTCAGCAGGTAGGGGATTAGCAGAATCACTAAGGAGGACTAGCTGAGCCTCTGAACTAGAAGACGGATGGCTAACTCCTTCTACACAAGATATTAAATATGCATTTCACTAAATCAGCAGTCAAAGAGAGCCGTATACTTGGGAGATTTACTGAGCAGCGAGAAAAGAAAAGGAGAGCGCGTGTGAACGTGTGAAAGCAACTGGAAATGAAATGGAAATGCAAGCACAGAGTGAGTTAAATATGACGGAAGTATTTTCTAGCAGTATTTTGGTTTACAGGTTGTAGATAAGGATGCAATCATTAAAGGTGAACTATGCAACTTTTCTGGAGAAAGGTCTGCTGTGTTATTGTTTGTCCCAGAATGTTCCACAGCAGAATATTAGACTGATTTAGCTCGCATTTATGCAGTTATTGCTAAAAACTCTAAAAGTTCAACTTTGGCAACACTAATGCTATACTGTGAAAAGAATAAGGCAAAGCAATAACATCTCCATGGAGACAAACATGTGACGTACCACCCAATTAAACAGAGCATTTTTAATTAAATGCCTTCACAACAGAAAAATATTTCAACTGCAACATCTTACGTTTTTGCGTTTTACTGGTGATTCTACTTTCAAACAAATGTTTTCAATTTCACTGAGAAAAAGATGCTTAATTGCCACGTTTCTCTTGTTTACGATCACCAACAATGTAATTGTTATACATAAAATATGTCTAGTTTGAAAATGATTTGTTCTCTCTTTAATCAAACATTCAAAATAAACAAAACAAACAAGCTGTAACAAACCCAGCTAAAATGGAAAAACAGGAGTGAAAGTCTTGAATTAAAGCGCTCGCAAAACACTCCATAAAACAAGGGGAGGATGGCTGCATTCTGTTCTTACTCTCTGAAGATTCATTGTTCAAAGCATGCACTACAGGGACACAAAGCACAAAGCAATGGTAACTCTTTCCACCACCAACAACTCCCTTCCTATGAGGCGTCCTCACAGTCCATCATACTGAAGCCCGACTCAGCTTTATTGTACATGGCACATCCGGAAATGGAGCCATTGTGGACCGCCACGTTTATTATCATTCCATTCCACTAATAGGAAATCTTCAGAGGCCGAGTAGTGGAAAGCACAACCCTGCCTGGATATAGTGTCTGCCAGTGGGAGGTGCACGTGTTAATTGAACCCAAGTGTTGCAGAAGCAAAGGGGAAGGGCGGACGTGACCCCGTGAAGGAGCGGTGGTATTTGAAGTGGTGCTTCTGTTGCCAGTCTGTGGTTGCTGGCTTGTGGTTTCCCAGCAGGCTCAGGGGCAGGGCAGATGTCTGGAGGGCAGGAGACAACCTTCATAAAGAGGGAGTGAGGGTGACCAAAGTGAACTGGCTCTGGCTCATCTGGAAGAAGTAATGGAAGTCTGTGCATGTGTGCGTGAGGTAGACACATGTATTAAACCATACGCAGAAAGCTGTATCACTTAATTACAGAAGCACTCGGATCAAGTCGAGGTCAGCTGGTCGTAGAAGAAAGAAAGAGAGTTATAAATTGTGAATGATCTGAAAAACACTACAATGTCATGTAAAGATGTGCACACTCTATTTAGATGCTTTTAAATGTTATATATTGATGAGTATGAGCTAGGATGAGAATTACAGTGAAACATTTAGTGACTTCAGTTCTCAGACCTCATTCACTCTTAACAGGTTTAGTTTAGTCGCCATGTATTATTCACCAGCCAAAGTGATTAGAGATTAGTTATTTGACACATTTTTTCAATCAATCAAAGCAAAACACATTAAAACCACACAACAATATGGTTCACAATACAACAATAAAAGCACAAATAATCAGATTACAATGTATTTAAAATAATAAAATGCAAAGGCACAGCTTAATAAAACCGCTTTGAGCCTAGACTGAACACAGTGTAGGGGTCTGTCTCACAACCTCAGGAAGACTACCAGATTTTTGCTCTACAAAACTGGCTATCGGAAATAAATCTCCTGCATAGGCCAATATTTGGTTTGGACCAACTACTGCTTAAGGAAAAGACATAGCATATAGCACATAGCACTGCGCAAAATGTGATTACACTGCACTGCTGCCTTATGGGTTAGAAGTAAATAATGCAAATATTAAATAATGAAATACATTTTTATATTGTTTTTCCTAATCGTATTTTTATTAGGCAGAGAAGAGCACTGTAAAGGACAGTAAACGATTTCAAATCATATGTTTTGGGAACATTTTAGAAAATATCGGCAGATCTTAGTGGCCACTGGCAGATCTGGGCACTAAAAACACAGTATCAGAATCTGTCATGAAAAACACATTTGCCCCTCAGGGATAATTTACTCCTCAAAGACAATAACGATTCCTTGAACATTGAAACTTGATTTTCTTTAGTCCCAGTTTTGCTTCTCTCTCAATTAAAATGTTTTCTTTTTAAAACCACATACTGTCACAGATTTAATGCTGGGAAGTGGAGCTGCGACAAAGCACCGCTGATTATGAAGAACTGATATGTTTGGTATCTGTCTAGCCAGTAAATGTGTTGCTTGATTTCATTTTTACTGATTAATATTCCACATGGCACTAAACTGTATCTATTATTTAGTGAATGTTTTCTGACAGGCGGATTTAATCTCTCAAGTAGGGGGAGACATTTGTTAGCACAGTGGCATAATTGTTTGTGACTTGCAATTGTTTTACATGGTTTCCCAATTTGTAGTGTTTTGTTGTGTGGATAGACAGACTAACAAAGTGGGCACAGGCGGCTTACAGCAGTGACACTGATCCAGGAGAGGAGAGGAGTTTAGGTAAGCAAACTTCTCATTCTGCTGTGTCCTCGTCTCCCTCTGCACCAGACACAAGTACAAATCTGCCAGACACTCTCCTCATGCAGACACCCTCCTCAGCTCATAAACTACGTCCAGGGGAAAAGCAAAGCTGTGTTTTAGCCCGTCTTAGTCAGTGCAGCCGGCGGCGAGGCTTGACTGATGCTCCTCTGGCCCTGACAAAAGACTTTAAAAGCCAGTGTGCAAATCACCCCGACTCCCCCCTGTTTGCCAACAAAAGCCAATTGTGCCAGCCATAAATACTTACAGATACCAGCTTAACAAAAGAGCTTTGGTTTCTGTCTGCTGCACCGCTCAAAATCTAGGCTCAAATTTCAGGCAAATTGTCATAAACTGGAGGAAAAGTGGTGAACTGTCCCATTCCCTGCCAGGCTAAATGCACACAGGACATGGTGGAACTGCTAATTGCGGAGGCTTGCATGCACAATCATTTCTAAGAGATCCAAAATTTGACTTATTAACTTTACAGCGTGGGTTAAGGACAATGCAGCTCACTGTGTTCTGTAAAAAAAAAAAGCCTAACGCCACTGTTTGGCCCCTAGCTCCTAAATCGTTGAGCGTGGAGAACAAAACGCGCCTTTCAGTGGCTAACTCTGCAAAATTGATTATTGCTTTTGCTTTCAAGTGTGGCTGCCACTTTGTGACTTGCACATGACTTGGCAGGAAGAGGACAGCTGGCTCTTTTAGGGGTCCTGTTCACATGAGTGGTGTCCCACAAAGGAGGCAGGCGCTGGGGCTGGGCTCTGAGCCGGAGGGTGTCCGAAAAGACCCAGATCAAAACTGCTGTTTAAAAGAGTTGGACTAACGAGCCCCCAGTGACTTATCAAAGAGTTACACAATCCTTTCTGTGTAAATACTGTAAACGGTCATTTCACTTTCTCAGAAAATGGCACACGGTCCAGTAGTTTCTAGAAGAAGAAAAAGTATGCAATTAAAGGCACTGTACTTGATTTTTAAATGTTTTTAAATGTGAAAAATGTTTGTTTCAAAGTAATGTATTCCTCACTTGCCTAATGCAATCCCAGCATCCTGAAATATTCACCACCACAGCCAGTTTTGCTGTTCTGGGTAAAACCAACAAACATTAGCATGCGCACTTCCTGCTTCTCGTAGAATTAAACGCTCTTTAAACAGATGCAAAGAAAGAGCTGTGGTCTAATTTTCAATCAAATAGATGGTCTTAAAAAATATCTGTATTGGAGCCACATAGATTTTACTTTATTATATGCAACACATTAATGATTTTGTTATGGTTTTCACATTTCAAAACAGTAAAAATCAGGTACGGTGTCTTTAATTTACACTGATCAGCTATAGCCTGATGAATACAGCTTGTACAGAATAAAATAAAAGCAATAGGTTGTGTTCATGTGAAATCCCACCATTCTAGAGGACCTAATGTTAAGAATGGAGCTGCAGTTCAGAATTCTATGGTATGATTTGCTCTTGACAGTTAAACAGTAAAGATTGTAGATTTGTTGACTTGGTTAATATCAATATCAATATCAACAAAGCTTATCCACACGGAAAAATGGTACAAAGTTCAGTAAATATAAACAAAATTTATTAAAATATGTTCATAAAATCTGTAAAAAGTGGTGTCAGTTCAAAGTACTTTAATCATAATATTAATATGGCAAGTTTGAGAAGCCAATCCCTAAAAGAAAGATTCAATGTTTAATCAAATTCGAGAATGTGAACACAACCTACTTCAAACTGGACTAAACTATACATTTGTCTCTGAATGCCATGAGCTTCTTCCACATTCATCTCACCGACTCTGCGTTTTTAGGCTTGCTAAATGTGGTTTTGTAGAGTAATTACATTTGAACCTTTCCATTGATTCACTAAGATTCCAGGAACGTGTTGCAGTATGATGGCACACTCTCCATCTCTGTTTTGACACCACTCAGAACCTGCATTAACTTCAATTACAGAGCTGTATTTTGTATCATATTCCTCACTTGTAATTGGTTCACTTCTGTTTCTGCTTCCAAACACATAAATGGAAAACTGTGATCAATCATTTGTGCCGAATCAAAAGAAAAATTGGAAGGGAAAATCTATTGGCAAGGTTGGCATGTTGTATCAAAGGCATAATTAAAATGAGACTAAGCAGCAGTGTACTTCTCAGAAAATAGATCATATCCAATAAATAGCTTCATTTTTCAACTGTTCGAGGAAGTGATATCTCTTTACTTCATTTCCTTCTCCAAATGAAATTATGACTTTTATGGTTCCTCTTCGCGCTGCAGTTTGCTGGGAAGACAAAGCATAGCCTTGAGCCTTCGGTGAACCACAGTGTTTTAACATTCCAGAAAAGGAGCCAGTTCTTTATCTCACACCCGCTCATTATGGCCATCCAAGCCACTCTCTATAGTCATTACAGGTGATGTGATATTTCCTTTCTGCGCCTGGTCTCAAAACACGAGCTAACAACCGCTTCGCTGTGATGGAGGGTTTAACCGAGCGTTCCCCTGAAAAGAACTGGTGAAGGGTGAAAAACAAAGCGCCGATCTGCAGCGCCTTGAGTCAGTTGGAGCTGCCTTCACAGATCACTAAATCTGGCCTTTACAGTGTGTCAAGTGCATGTACGGAGGCAACTAAACAAGAAAGTAGGCAAGACATCCTTCACTTTGACCTCTATAGGCTTTTGATTAAAAAGATGCCCACAGCTAAGAACACGTTTGTCTAGTAGAGAGGGAATAATCTGCTTGGCATTTGAGCTCTAGAATGGTAAAAGTCTGTATTATTACAAATAAAGGAGGGAATAAATCACACTATGTAACTTTTGTAGAGAGTGCTGCTACCTGCTTGTGTTCAACGAGATATTATATCTGGAACGTTCCACAGTATTGCAGAGAAAAAAAAGGTCACATGCTCTAATATTTGATCACAGCACACATTCACTGTGCCATAGTTTCAATAAGTTTCAACATCAGAAGCTCTTGTATTGATAATGTGAGAGTGTGACCACTGCACAAAGCCTTCTGCAGCACATCTCAAAGATGTGGGTTCAGATCTGAAACAGGAAAAACATGGACTCGTCACACCATCTTCTTCCGTTGCTCCAGAGTCCAATCTCCCAAGCAAATTCAAGCCACTTTTGCAGTTAGCCTCACTTAATAGTTTTATTTACAGTCCCAAAAAACTGTTGCATTGCTCCTCTTACTTTCACTATTAAACTTAACCCTGAGTTGTGCAGTTGTTTTTGTCCTGTTTGATTTTGTCAAACATTTAAGTGATCACCAATCACAACCATTAAGGATTTTTTTCAGACCACAGTTCTTCCTTGAAGACAATGGTTCCTTACTATCCTTAAAGTATTTAAAATGTTGGACAGTTCTTAAGCCTATTTTAGTAGTTTATGCAATCTCCTTTGTTGTTTGTTGATGTTTTCTCTTCTTGACTCCAGTGATTTTCCCCTCTCAAACACACTGACATCTTTTCCACGACCACTGGATTTGTCTTTACACATTATGTAGCGTCTTTACACACGCTACAGAAATGAGAAGCCATTCACTTCATCATTTGGGTTTAAGTACTGTGTTGTAGCTGAAATCCAATAGGAGGCTTGTACCATACATATATTTGCTTTGTCCAGATTGTTGTTGTTGTTGTTGTTTTTTTGACCAGGCAAAGTATATCTTGCATTTTTTCAGCTACAGGTGTCACTTCTCCACAAACCTGACCTGTTAGCTGGCCCAGTGGCATCACCTGCTTGCCTCTATAGATATATAAGTTCAATACCATACTCTGGAACATTCCAGGCAAATCAACAACAGAAGCAGATGGCGAAGCTTTCCTTTTGGATACTTATTCAGAAAATATACTATAACCAGGAAACTGCCACCTGCCTTCCATCTGTGAGAGTGACATTCTAGGATCTGAAAACAAGTGTCCAAAATAAGTCAATTTAAAAATGTTTTGAGAAAGAAATTTCAAGGATTTGCTTGAAAATGCATTTCACACACGCTTAACACCTCTTCAACCACCACCAAACATATCAGTATAGTTTAGCAGGGTGAATTTGACCAAAGGCACAACAGCAGTGTGCAATTCTAGTAACAGCAGTTAGTGGGCGAACTCTACCTACAGCTACCTCCTATTATAATTGTTAATCTTCTCATTGAGTGGCATGCTACCGTTAATACTCTCCTGCTATCCACAAACAATAGTGTAACAATGTTTATTTGGTCGCCCATTAAGCAGTTAAAAACCAAGAAAGCTTTACAAGAACGGGGGATATAAAAACATCTGCTTGTTGCTCACTTTTGATTTCTGCAGTCCCGATTTGTGCTTCTTAATTCCCGAAATAATTGCAGTTCTTGTCTTGAGCAGCATGTTGCTTAGCCATGGGAGGTGGGAAATGAGTTGGAAGCCAGTGCTTTTAATTATCCCGCGAATGCTTGGTGCACTCAGCAGATGTTGGGCTTTGGGGCAGGCAGGCGAGCAGCAGGGATCCGCTCACCGCACACATGGAGCAGGTTGCTCTGCTCCTCTACCTGGGTGGTGCTGGTGCTGGCGGTCTGTATTATAAAGTATAATGCGGTACAACTATGAATGTTTTTTCTCCCATCATCGGCTGTGATTTATTGCTTAGTGCACACTTTTGTTTTGTGGTGGTATCTCCTGTTCTCAGATTGCATTTTTGGACTCCGTGAAAGTGGTTTGCCTTTGTAAAAACATCACTGGTATACTTTGTGCCGGAAAACAAGAAAGGTAGAAATGTTCTATATTTCATGATACAACCTTTCGAAAGAACAATCTCTCTTTTCCTTCAGATGGAAATATAAAAAGTTTCTCCAACACAGAAACTATTCAATAACCACATAATATCTTGAGTTGAGAAACTTTTTTTTTTTTGTCTCTATCTTGTTTGGACACTTGTACTATTTGGTAATACTTTGTTGTTTGAGCTTGTCTGACGAAGATGTTCATATTTGTCCACATACCACATCAAACTTTAGGACTAAACTAGGACTAAACCTGCAACTAAACTTGGATTAGACCAGGACTATAACAGAACCAAACCAAGTTCACATCAGGATTTACCAGGGTTCAAACTGAGACCAAACCGGGACCTTTATCTGGACAGTAATAGAGCAGCAAGATTAACCACAGTCGCACTGAAATTGCAATTTGAATGGACGCTATTTGAAAACTGCAAAGCCTAATATTTTTGAAGAACTACACAAACAATATCCTGTTTTATTCAGCATAAAAACCTCAAACCCTAAAGATCAAATTTGTACAAACATGTTCTGAAATAGATGTAATTCTTTTATTACTTTTTCAGATCATGGGCCTATTTGAGTGTTTTTGTCAATTCTTTTGGGTGCATTTAACATGTGAACCTTGAACAGAATCATATAATTGAAACATAAATTGCAAATCTTGAGTTTTTAACAAGAGTAAACCGTGATTACTACAACACTCATTGAGAGTAAATGCTTCATGGTATATTCTCTGTGTCAGTTGTCATTTAGTACAAGGAAAAAACAAGTTAATTAAAATCTTTCTTACACTTCCCCCCCATCCCTTTCATTTAACTGCAGTTGGGGAAACATACAATGCACTCAGCTGCCACATAGATCATCTCTCGCTCTCCTTGAGACCCTGGCCTTTGCTGCTCTTTTCCCGCTCTCTTCCCACACAGAGCACTCACCTCTCAGTGCTCGTCTCATCCACAGCCTCGGACTCACCCCTGGCCTTCAACTCCAATCTACCTCCCCTACAATAATCACCTCCTTGTGTCTTATGATGTAGACGTCCGATGTGGGCCGGCTGGGTCAGGCAGGAGGCACAAATGGATTATACACAATATACAGCAGAACGGTCGATAGAGGATTATATCAAACCTGGCATACAGTGCAATAACGCTACAATATGAGAGAAGGAACAAGCCAGGGCTATAGACAGAAGATGAGCGTCAACAGGGGAGTGATACCGGATACACTGCTCAGCCTGCAGATTGCACAGGCATACACATTAAATCAAATACATGAATGTATGGGGGTAATTTAATCCAAGAGCCACAATTTTTCCACTAGTCACCCTCACATCTTTTTTTTCTGTTTATGGAGCCACTAAAATCCAATATGGCAATCGCAGCAACAGACTGTAAAGTAAGTATACATTTTTACAACACAGCTGTGCACAAAAATAATGATTAACTTAGCTATAACATCCAAATACAGTTGTAGTGTATTGTAAACAAAATGAAATGCTAAATGCTAAAACACTGGTCGTTGTTTTTTGATAATATAACTGTAATTAAACATGGGAGGGAATGATCTATCAATGTATAACGTGTCAGTCCAACGACTAAGTGGCTTTTGTCCAAATTGGGTCCATCTATTTACAATGTCAATGATGCAATAAACCTAAGTTGATAAGCAGGCTTTAAAAACGGATGTTGCATTGTTAGGCCTGGTTTGTATGCATGTATTAACTAATAATAATGTCTGTGGAAAAGAACAAACCATCACCATTATTAATTTCAACCTACAAAGTACCACTAGTAGACGCTAGAGGTGCACTAGCAATTGCTAAAAACAAGGGCAGTTAGCGCTTAAAGGAAACATATTATGCAAAACAACTTTTAAGAGCGTTAAACCAATTGTCGTCCCCTCTTCTTAACTAGGGATGCACTGATACCGATACCAGTATCAATATCTAATATTTATTGGATCTGTAATCGGCCAGGTTTTCTTGATTATTTCATAATTCAGTTACATTAGATCGCTGCACAAAAGCCATACCTCATTTTGAGGCTTAATCTGTAGAATTTAGTTGTTTCTTTTACAGTCCGTATTATATTTGATCTCAAAGCAAAACAACGTCATATAATGGTACATCGAGCTTCAATAAAAACGTCTAATGGAAGCAGTGAGGGTCAGAGTTCAGAGACGCTTTGAGTTACAGAACTAAATTATGATTGGTGGTAGGTGCTTGGTTTAATTGAATAGTATATAGAGCAAGAAAGAAATCCTACTCCTTTTGAGCACTGTGAACGTACAAATATAAGTGTAATGCACTTGATATAGTGTAAGAAGAAGAAGTTTAAAAGAACAAATATGAAATAAATTAATGGAGAGCACTTTTCACTTTATTTTCAGCTGCTTTTTGTTGCAGAGAGACTGTATTAGTACTAAAAATAACACAACTAATAACATTTTCACAGTCTGAGGCTTTTAGGAGCATTTTTGATTATGTGTGCTACCAGTTCTGAAGAAAGTCCTCCGGTAACCGCAGATACCTAAAGCCAAAGTACCAAAAAAAGAAAAAAGAAAAAAAGAAAATGTTGTATTTCGAGCTATTCATGCATCTCTGACTCTTTTTTTCTTAAACAGTGCCAGAGCCAATTTGGCACTTTTTTTTTTTTTAATCCACTGCATGATAATGCAAACTGTTGCTATCCATTGACAAAGTGTGGTCCGGTAGAGCGGCACTTTGTTGTAAAGATGTTAACGGTGAAGTGCTGTAAAGGGACAGGCGTAAAACAGCCATTTTCAAATGGAAGTCAGCGGACTCATTTCCTTTAAGTTGTCTCAGTATTGGGATTTAAAATGTCCAAAATGCAAAATAATGATCCAGTTGAGTTGCTGGAGTGAATGTAAATTGTGCAACGGGACATTAGAATGAGTCTGACAAAGTTTTATGAACTTTAAAAACAGATTACCAACATATTATGCTGTATAAATGAGGGCTGATTGTTTTTGGAGCTCAACAGCAGATTTACTGAAACAATCGCTGAAAAACTAGCTATGTTTTTGATGCGGGAAGAGAATTTGTTCAAAGTTCAATAATCTGTTTACCAGGAAGATTAACGGGCCGGCACTCTAATCATTTTCTTGTACCTTTCAGCTGAACGGTGTGTTTGAGGGCCACAGGTCTAGCTCCAAACATTAGCCACAGATGAGTGCCTGCAGGGGCTCATGTATTATCTGTAATAGGTCACCTCTCATTCTGCTGCCAAGTAGGCCACTCAGACTGCAGCGGACAAACGAGCCTGTCCTGACATCCTCTCCCATCTGTGAGCGCAGAGGCTTTTCAGAAAGGAAAATAACACCAAAGAAAGACATGTTAGTAACTCGATTCTACAAGAGTTTTCTACAAAAAGATGTGTTGACTTGTTGAATGCCAGATGGATTCCAAACCTCTTTCCATTCATCTGCTCTGTGCTTTTTGATGTGGTTACAATGAACTCTGCTGTGGTTAAATCAAATAAGTGTGACTAAACTTGCCCTTGCCTTAACACGTTTAAAAAAGTCTCCGTCTGGTTTGAATTAAACAGTAAAATGAAAAGTGCAACAACAGCATCAAGGAACTTCTCGTCGACTCATTGTTTTGGTGCAGTGTCTTTCTCACTGACACGACGTGCGAGCAGCAAGGATCAAACTGGGCACTGAACTATGCCAATTCCTTAACAATTCTTGGATCGATTCCTATAGATACAGTATGTAGTCTATAATGGCGTTTCCCAACCAGGTGTACAGGGAACTCAAGGGGTACATTGAGGGGGGGTACTTCAGAGAGTTTCAGGTTTTAAATGTAATTTTATCTGAATAAAATGTGTCATTAACTGTAAATTTAGCTTCTTTTTGAGTATCTTGGACCATAAATATAATTAAAACTAACTAATAATTGACTGCTAGAAAAGCAATGTATTTGCCCAAAGCTTACCCTCAGTGTGAACCAAAGCGAAGGGGCTACTTCAGGTGACAGTGACAGTGGTTCAAGCAATTCTAAGTCTTTCTGTGTAATATTTCACAATATTTGGGTTTTGGGTTTTTGGGGCACAATACATCACCCACCTTGCTGAGTGAATATGTGGAAGTGTGTGACTATGGAAAAAATGGCTGCACTGTTTAAATCCAATGCATTCTCTTTGTTAAGGGCATCTGATGTAAAATCTATGCAACTATGGAAACCCGCTGATCCAAGTCTAGTGTTTGGATCATTTGCTCTCAGAAGGAAAAGGCGGGTATAATTATCAAACAATACCCCAAAGTAGAGCAAGCCAACAAAATGCTTTTCAAGATCCACATACCAGCTGGCATCTCCATGGCAACATAAGACCAGTGAGTCTTTTTGTAAAACTACCCCCTGTGTATTCATTTAGTAGATGACTGCACTAAACACACATTATGAAGAGAATTCTTTTAAACAGCGATGATGGCACAGATCGATAATGCGCTGCGCTAAAGTTCATAATATCCGTGCATAAATATGGATTTCCCATTCAAATCCTCCCAAGACATTAGCTACTGTTTTCTTCTACTGTTGCCTCGTTGTATATATCAAACTCGAATCAATATCCTGACCTTACCATAAACTTGACCTTGCTAATTTAACGTTTAATATGATCTATGTAGAGTATTTTTCCATTTGTAGATTTGTTAGATTTGTCCTGACGGTGAATAAACAGATGAATGCATTTGACAAACACTGCACAGTTACGTCAATAAATTACAATATTTTGGAAAACGGTGTATATATTTCGGTGTATTTCATAGTCTGATCCAAATGCTACACACTGATGTGCTCTTTTTAATCACAATTTCAACAACAGTTGTTGATTATTGGACACGACCTCATGTGCTGTGTGTATCAGTCATTACATATTTCCATTTTCATTAATCAAATTCATCATGTCTTCATTTTATATACTGTTATATATTGTTTGCTTATTTTTTAAGAAATAGTCTTGAGGGCCTCATTTAGCCCCCGGGCCGTGAGTTTAAGAAGCCTGATCGGGGTAAACACACTATATACGTAATAAACTACTTTCTCCTCATTATTTAAATAGATTTGACATTATTTTTCTAATTGTGCTGTGTCATCTTCAAGCGCCTGTTGCAGTGCTGCCGTCGCTGGGGGGTAATGTCAGGACCGCATTGGAAGTTTAAACCATGATTTAAACAGAATAACACTTTTATTAGTGTGTGAATATGCTTGGGAGTTTACGAGGAACGTGACCGCATGAATAAGACCGCTGCTGATTGGAGTCTGTGTAAATCTAGTGAAATACAACACTACAGGGACTCAAACTAACTCTGAGTTTCAGCCACAACAACACCAGAGGAGGCCATGTGGGACCAGCACTAAAGGCGTCGCTGCCTTGTGTTTTGTAATGCATATCCTCAAATTAAACATTAGGCCTAAAGCTAAAACTGCAAAGCATATAGGGCTGCAACAAGTTAATCTATTAATCGCAACTAATCGAACATAGAAATGGTTGTCAACTAATTTAATAATTTAATAATTATTAACTGGTCTATGCACAGACTGCAAAACATAATATGTGCTGAAAGAGGAGGGTTTATTACTTAAACAAAGCAGGAATGGCATAAAAACATGTAAATTGTGTGTTTTTGATTTAAATGCTTGTTCGTCTATCAATATTCTCCAGCCGGTTACTGTCAAACGCCTTCACTTAAGCTTTATCTGGGTAAACTTGAGTAAAATTCTCATATTCAAGGGTCTTTCGTGTCCTAAACAACTAATCGATTAATCAAAGGAATAACTGCTAGACTAATCGATTACCAAAATAATCATTAGTTGCAGCCCTAAAAGCATATCTGTAAGTCTATCTAGAAGAAAAGGGAGAGCATCATTCTTGGCAACAAACACAATCACTGGATGTTTTGATTATCTAACTAATTGTTTAATCCTTGAAGTTTTACACACTCTTTAAAAACCACCACACAAAAAAGCCACGAACAGACTTATGGACGCTTCAGACCAAAACAAGAGGTGCAAAAAGTAAAAGCAACAGCATTCTATTTTTTTATTCAAACAAACAAACAAACAAAAAATCACTGTACTGAATCTTAAATGTTGTTTTAAAGGAGCTGTATCAAATCAAATTGAATTCCAGATAAGGTAAAAATCTTTTGTAATCATAACGTTTGACAGACAGCATCGTATTGTTTTAAAACCCATCGTTACAACCCAGTTAACAGCACATGAAGCAAAGTTGGATACAGTCATCTAAGCCTGACAATAAAGTGTTTATCAGATTTCGACTAAATATTTTACGTGCCTACTTCTCATAAAACACGCGCTTTCAGGGTCGCCTGAACTGTTATTCAGTCAGTTTTATAATGCATGCATGATAAATATGATTGCAATTACATAACATGACATAAAATCACCATTATCAAACCATCTTAGATCACACTGTACCATTTTGTCTAATAAATCAGATGTGACTGCTTTATGGACTATTCTAATCTTTCACAATCTCTTAATAGCAGAAGAATTGGCCTGCAGACAGTGTGCATACTAATTTAACAGGCACTGACGGATGAGATGGCTCCAGCAGAGAAATCACTACATCTCTTTGTTACTTAAGAGTGAAGGGGCATCAGATTAGACAAACCGAGTCTTTCAGGGAGAGATCCGCTGCAGGCGCGCACACTGACAAATTGAGACGCGTGTTTGATGCTTCCTGCTGTGCTACATGACAAAGACTCTGTTAACAATCTGATGGCGTCTCCAAAGCCACTAGGTTTAGATTAATCTCAGCACAAACATCACCCCCAGTACAGAGAATTTCAAATGTGCCAAGGAAACAGCACATTCTGGATGCCTTCACTGTGCCAACGAGAATCAAGCACTGCCGCGATACGATTAGCAGGTGGGAAAGTGGTAAGGCTGGCGTCGACTAAAGAACATTGTGGTCGACTAAACACATGGCCTGTCAACCGATTAGTCAGGGGTGGCAAAAGCTCTTGAAGCTGTGAAATATTTCCATGTATTTTACCAAAAACTGCACTCAAAAAACAACAACAGCACAGGAATCCATGAAAAAACGGCCATTTATGCAGAAAAGAACTAGTAAACAGTTGTTAGATAAGTCCAAAATCTTCAGCATATCTTATCTTATTTTTGCTGTCATCCCATGTAGATCCTTATTATCTAGAGAAATGAATAGTCAACCAATAAAAATTTTGGTCAACTAAGAAAACATCGACCGATTAATCGACTAAATGACTAAAGCCCTAAATAGTGGAGCTTAATACACTTTTCAAATATAACATTACCACTTTATTATAACTGCACTTCTTCACACCCCAGTAAAGCATGAATAAACACAAAATAATGAACAAATAGTTTATTAAGAATGATTTAGGCTTACTGACTATTCAATTAAGGGGTTAGGGTTAGAGTTAAGGTATTAATTAGGTAGTCGTCATAAAGTATGTGTTCACTATGAATTAAGACTTTGCTCATAATTGATAAAGGCTCAAATAAGTGTAGGTATCATAAAGTGCTACCTAACATTGTGCTATAAGGATTTTTTTTTTTTTTTAATTATCATTTTAACAAACTTTTACGCAAGAAGACAAACTAATGCTACACAATTATTCATTGTTTCTTCACTGAATATCTCACAATACCACAAAATCTACCATATTAATCCAGGATCTATCTGAGAAGCATGCACTTTTGTGTTCAGAACTGATGAAACTAACCACATTATTTAAATATGTATACTTTTTCTAAGCATAAGATTAAACGGCAAGACAAAAAAGATGTATTTGCTTTGTATCATGGCAGATAATGTGTCAAATGTGTCAAAGGTTTCAGCATGATAAAGAAAGATGTAAATCATAAATAATATTGAGATATTGATATATTGTGATACTAATTTGGTGACACAGTATCGATATTGTGGGCTGCTGTATCTATATATCATCATGAGTATGTATGTATGTATGTGTATAGTAGTGTTTTGTAAAATGTACTGAATTACTTTGCATCATCTCTACAATTTTGTTTCTTGCTTAGAAAACGGGAACTCGTTCATTCAAAACATATTCTCGGTTTGTTGATTAAAATGGGTGTATTGCATTTGAAGTTTGTGCAGGTTTAACAAAGATATACTGTTGTTAAAACGTATTTGGTTCTTAAAAAATAGTGATATATTGTAGATATCATGAGAGCAATATATAATGTGTTGTAAAATGGTGCTATTATTGTGAGCAGTGCATCGTGTATTGTATCGACTCATGACACAGCGGCACTAATCATAAGTACATTAAACGATATCAACAACAGTCGCCGCTAAATCACTTCATACTCCGTGTTTGCCTTTCTTCAAGCTTTGATCACGTTCACCTTATCTACAATTATTACTTTACACACTGTAGCCAATAAAATGACCTCAGGAAACCGTGTCAGAGGTGAGTGCAGTGAGGCGCGACAGCAGCAGCAGCAGCCGATCCCCGGGGACTGTTCTGTGTACGTAAATCTGTCCTTTACTAACACTGGGAGAGCGCTTCTACTGGGAGGAAACTGACAACACCCAACAGCAGCGGGCCGGTCCACTCAAGTGTCCCGGGCTCCATAAATACATCCACACAGACACAAAAGGCACAGAGGTGTTAGGTCTGGCAGAGAGGGAGCAGCACACAGTCAAGTACAAATCGTCTGCCTCACAGCAAAGTCGTGTTTTGGCCAAATTTAGTTTATTGTCTCATTCTCATCAGACTCTGCTGCATCTATAGGTGTTACTGAAAGTTTTTACTGTCCTGTCTGTGTCACGTCATCTCTACGATAAGCGTAAAGTGTTTTTCTATTTTATTTTAATGACTTAGGCCAGTGGTTCTCAAACCTCTTCAGTAGCGACCCCCAAGATAACAATAGTTCACATTCGGGACCCCAAACACAAAAAATAGTTGACACGCAAAGTGATAAATTAGCCTTATATTGATAGTTTGATACTTTGATAGTCCAACAAATAGGAATCTACCTTTACCACAGCATTTGAAACGTAAGTTACAATGGATAACAACAGATTATTGTTTATGTTTGTAGCCACAGAAAATGAACAATTATGAGGGTTTTTTGTTTTGTGGGAGTAGGCCTGTCACGATAACACATTTTGAGTGATTATTGTTGCAGAAAATATCACGATAAACGATAATATTGAAGCTACTTAATGCTACGACTCAAAGTAAACCCTTTTCCCAATGAACCATATCGTAAAAAATAAGTAATTGGAAAAAAAAGAGCAGAATGAACCCCTTAAGTAGTTAGTTTGCATAATTTATGAGTGTTATATATTAATTATTCAACTCACTGCAGCTGAAATTTGAGGCTATTACCAAAAATAAAATCACATTAGCGCAAAGAAAACCTACACACGATAAATATTTAGCCCCAAAAATATCGTTCCGGCTTTGATTTACAGAACGATAAGTCGAAATAGTAATTTTCCTGACAGGTCCATGTGGGAGCCTGACGATTACCTGTAACAACCCTGGATTGGAAACAAAAAGAAATCTACACAAAAGTTCAGTGCAAATCAATCTGAGAAGACATAGAAGTTACATATCACTTCAAATACTTTCCTCTGTAGTAAGAAACTTTACTGAAACACAGCTAATATTATTGATAAATCTGTCTAAAAAAAAGTAACAAAACTGTCCAGAAAGTTGCACATAAAGCTGTCTGTAAAACCCCACAAAAGACACACATGTTCATTATAGCACCTTCTATAAGATTTAAGTTAAAGAAGACAATTTAAGCAATTTTCTGGTATTTCGTTATAATTTATGACACGTTATGTTAATTATATATTGATCTAAAGCAACTTAGTAGTAAAAGGAGAGCAGAAGGCATGTATAAAATATAGGTGTGGAGCAACGTAAGAATAATTATCTAAATACAACTTTGTGTGAAACAATGATGAGGGAAAACCATTACAAAGTGATTTAAAAAGTCAAATTCGCTTCGTATTTTTCATTTAAAGACGCAACCTTTCACAACAACAACCTTTCACAGAAGCTCCGGCGTCGACCCAAGAACAAATCTGCTCATTAACTTTACACGAAAAGCCAAAAATAACCTCATATATTTTGCTCCGGTGGATTTACATTTAAATCCTCCAGTCGCGGGGCAGGCAGTGAGCGAGGCTGCCGGGCCTGTGCCTCTGCCTTAATGCTGAATGACAGATAGGAAGAGCGCGGGAACCCTGAAGAGTCAATTTGGAGCTGGAGTGGCATTTCAAACCGTGTTGCTAAAATGTTACGGAGAGCAAAGCAGACGTTCAATCACACACACTCTATACGCTCGGCTCCGGCAACTCTTTCCGCCAAAAAAAAGATTGTGGTGTACGGCTAAGATAGATTTGTCTGCCGCTAAGTCACTGTTCAGACTGATGAAACTGATTGTGCTTGAATGCCGTGTGAGTGCATTTGTAAATACAGTTCCCCGTTCACTGCTGCTTATCTTGTATTTGAGAAATGTTGGTGCAGGCACTTCATTCCAAGACACTGCGCTGGTATCTCTCGATAAACACATTTTTATTTTGCCAAGGCGTTTTATGTTGTTACGTCGACACGTGTTTTGAAATGCTGCGCACCAGACGGAAACAAACAACTCAATAGATTAAAACAGTCTGAGAGAGAGATACATTTCACTGGTTCAATACGAAGTCGTAAATTGAATGGCACAAATTTGCATATTGTTTGGCGCTGGGTTTGTACTAGATGCCGTTTGGGGCTCGGATAAAGAGAAAATTGGTTTGTTACACCTTATATTAAAGATGCACAATGTTACATTTCAAGAGGAAGGTATGCCACAGTTAGATTTGTGATTTACGTTTAAAAATGGGGTTATGTTCAAAGTTCACATTTTAAACAACCAGGATAATTGACAAAAAGATTGAAATAAGAACTGACAAACTAATAAAAGAATCACGTTTCAAAATGTTTTTGTCACTTTTAGTTGCGTATTTGTCACTTTTAGTTGCATATTTGACACTTTTAGTTGATTATTTGTCACTTTTAGTTGCATTATTGTTACTTTTAGTTGCGTATTTGTTACTTTTAGTTGCATTATTGTCACTTTTAGTCACATTTTTGTCACTTTTAGTTGCATTATTGTCACTTTTTATTGCATATTTGACACTTTTAGTTGCGTATTTGTCACTTTTAGTTGCATTCTAGTTACTTTTAGTTGCGTATTTGTCACTTTTAGTTGCATTATTGTCACTTTTAGTTGCATTATTGTCACTTTTAGTTGCGTTATTGTCACTTTTAGTTGCATTCTTGTTACTTTTAGTTGCGTATTTGTCACTTTTAGTTGCATTGTTGTCACTTTTAGTTGCGTTATTGTCACTTTTTGTTGCATATTTGACACTTTTAGTTGTGTATTTGTCACTTTTAGTTGATTATTTGTCACTTTTAGTTGCATTATTGTTACTTTTAGTTGCGTATTTGTCACTTTTAGTTGCATTATTGTCACTTTTAGTCACATTTTTGTCACTTTTCGTCTATCTTTTGTTGTATAAGGTCACATTTTTGTTGCTTTAAGTCACATTTTTGTTGCTTTTCGTTGCATTTTTGTTATTTGTTTCAGAACATGATTTAACAAATCTAAACTAAAGGGTTTTTATGCAAAATAAATTAAAAGCATAATTCTTTGGAAAGTATATATTAATAACAACAATTAACAAACAATTAATCAAAATCAAATGAAAGGGACAATGTGAATGAACACAATTAGCAAATCGCTAAGACTGCAATTTGTGAAGTAACATAATTAGCTCCTGAAACAAACAAAAAATCATTTGTCTTATTCTGCACAAAGACAGCTAACCTTGTAGTTTAGATTTGTTTAAACTTCCGCTAATATTTTGTCAATACTCCTTGACGCGTTCAAAATGTGAACTTTGAACAGAATCCGAATCTAGAAACAATCGAAAAAAACTGCATATTTTACATTCTTCCCAAACTATGCAGCTTTAAATGGTAACTATTAATTATAAAACATGTTTCTGAAAAATCTTGAATGGAATTGGTTTAGTTTCCAAAATGTAAAAAGGTCTTACGCATTCACTTTGTTCATGAAAAGCCACAAAACCGTGTTACTAATGTTGTATTAGCAATCCTCACAGCACTTGGCACTTTAACAGACACATTTGATTCAGATGACTGGATAGGATTTCAGCTGCTGCTTTGGGCTTTCATTTCAGCCTGGTGCGCTCGAATAGATCGCTATTTGTGTACGATTGCCCATGCAGCAGTCAGTAAACTCACTCAGCGTTACACTCCTTCAAAGTAAAGAAATCACTGGAGCCGCTCAATGTGCATGTAGGCTGAAGTGAGCTGTAACCCTACACTTGACACCAGTGTTCAACCCTACAGCAGGAAACGTCTCACTCCCTCTCTCCTCCTCCTCCTCCCCAGAGCCGCTCCACAGTCTCCCCAGCCGGAAGAGCTCGTCCTGGGACCTCCATCGGACTGTAATGCGGCGTGTGGGCACCCAACAGCAAATGTAAACATCAACAGCAGCAGACAAGTTCATGCAGAAGACGTCAACACATGAGCGCAAATCACACAGCACTGGTTCATTCTACGGTCGCGCAAATCCGCCGAAACGAGCAATACCACGGTTATTTTCTTTAGGGATGTAAATCAATGTGAAGCAGTTTGAGACAAGCGCAGAGGAACTCATCACAGTTTGGTTAATGTCAAGCTCGTATGGTTTTGCTTCCCGTTTTTGCTACTTCAAACACAACAGAACATAAGGAAATGCTCAATTTGCTTTTAAGTATTTTCCACCGACAAACGGATGCAAGGATGTAGAAACAATCACTCACTTTACCTGTCACTGGTCAAAATGTTATTCTTATTTGATGACAAGTGAACGTCTAGGGCAAAATAGGCTATAATAAAATGTTTTGTCCTGAATATTGATCAACTTGCAACAGTTTTAAGAAAAAAAATCTACATTTTTGATGATCTTGAGTATACTATCCATCACAATGTAATAAAACCCGCCTGCAAATGTCATGTCGCTTTCCAAATCCACTTTTTTTAATATAACACATTTTAAAAACAGAACAGTTTCCAAAGTGCTGCACAGAAACAAAACAATCAAAACAACAAACGGTACAATAAGTGCTCAATTTGATCTTACTGGTCCTAAAACAATAAAACCAGTAAAATCAAATCAAAGCAAACTCACAAAAGCAAAAATAAACACAGAGGACCACACGAGTCACGCAGTGTTAAGAGCCGAAGAACAAAAGTGAATCTTAAAAGGGTTGAGGTTCAAGTGTCGCACAAAAAGCGAACGTGAACTGTAAAATTAACCACGAAAGTGCAGAAGTCTTTTTGATTGTACAGCGCGTTTGTTTGTTATAATAAATCGCTCTTTTTGACGACTTTTAAGTGAAGTTAAACATTCTAATTTTGCAGATCTCCACAACAACAATCCAAATATCATCTATTATCTCCCCCATCTAATCAGTAGCTTCATCCCTTTCCACTTCGGCCTCTTCGAAAACTTTCTAAACCATAACACACGTGGGAGCTGATGCCCACAAGGCTCGTTCACAAATATCACAATGCTTTGCTCAGCTAAAAATGCCAGCAGTGACGCAGGAAACAGCCAGCGCAAAATCCCCCTAAACAACAGGCAGCGAGGTCAGACGACTGTTTGTCACCTGCATTATACAAGTCGAGCCGGAGGGAGTCAGCTCGGGGGGTGGCGAAGTGGTAGAGAAAATATCCCGGCTATTTTATCCCCGCCTCAGCCATCCGAGCACACACTGTCAGCGGGTGACTCACATTATTTATAAGGCTCCGAGACAAACTATTGACCTCGCCGCTCCTCTCCATAGCATCAGCTGGGCCCGACTCTGACGAGGAAGGAAGCTTTAGGGAAGGACTCAAGTCGGCCGAGTGGATAGTGGAGAAATGGGACACGGGTGAGGAGCAGAGCCTGGTGATAAGAACGCTCTGGTCTGACTCTGAGCACATGTTGTACACTTGGGAGAAAAGGGAGATATAGGGGGACTGCATTACTTCGGGCTTTTGTTAAACTACAAGGGGTTTCATGTAATTAGAGGCGGGCAGTACAGGCAAATTTAGATAATCGTGTGAATGTTGTTGTGGAGATATGCAAAATTTAAACGACGAGTATATCGTACACCACACCTTTAATACAGCTTGGGAAATTCATTTTAGTTCTGTATAACATCAAAATATGTATTATTTATGTTATGATAGCAGGATTTATCGACTTTTACAGTAAAAAGTACTATTTATTAGTTACTTATTTTGGGTTTTGGCCCCTGTTTACAGTCTGGTTGCTAGGTAACATTTGTGGAATTACTTGTCATATTTGCTGCTCATGTTCAACCAGGAAGTAACATTATAAACATTATGAAAACCAGAGACAAACAGACAAAAATGTTAGTAAAATCTTAAATATAATCATGTTCACTACATTTTAGTGAAATGTGATGTCTAACCTCTCATATAGACTTTAAATTAATTTTGCATTTTCCTATACATTACTAAGGTCTGATATTAGGATACACATTATACATAATAATAGAGCAACATACAACTTGAATTTTATGATTAAAGTGAGAAAATAATTTGAATTTAACAATTATTCACAGTTACTGAGATAAAACAACAGTGAAATAGTGACAAAAACAGTGATTTTCTTTCATTACCACAGTCTAACACAGATTATATTGTGACCTAAATAATCTCCAGTATTGATTAACCTGTGTGGTCATGCCTACTGTACTGCCATTATTATTTAGCGACTATAATTTATTTATTTATAAATTCATATGGGAATGAGTGTATGTCAGTCTTGCGAACTTTTCCTGTGTGTTACTTGAACAAGCTGTAACACTTGTAAATCTTACCAGGAACACATTTATCTATGATTAGACAAGAAATACATTAGAAAAACATTTATTTGAGTAACTTACCTAGCGAAATGTTGTACACAAATAGCAGTTTGAGTTTAACCTTCAAGAAAGTAAAGTAATTCATAAAGAAAATAAAGTGTTTTAAGTAAATAAGTAATTTAATGACAAAACAAAATCAATCCAAAATCTCTAAATCCCCATGACTATTTAACATTGGCGTCACATAATTAAGTTCTTCTAACAACATTCAGAATGATGTTGAACTATAATGTTTTTACTTGAGTGACTAATTTGTATTCTCACACAAAAATTCATCCCTTTTTTTCTCCCTCATATTGGTCAACCACGATTTTTAATTGGATTTGATTTTGTCTCATCAAAAACGAATTAAAAATGTCTTTAACTATTCATATCCTGAAAATCGACAAGATATACTTTTAACAATTGCCACTTAAAACAAAATTATAGTCAAATTGCTTTCTCCCAAATAATAACTCTTGCTAAAAACACAAGCTTGCACCTCTAAAAAAAGCTATTAATTGCACAGCTTTAAGTCTGCTTTCTGCCCCGTTTCCACACCGCCTCTGTCATCTGACCCATCTCTGTCAGACGATTGTTACGCAGACAGACACAAGAGGAACCACTTTGACCACAAAACCCTTACAGCCTGCATATCTCTGCAAAGTGCTCCACAGTCTGCAGAAAGGCCCATTCTAGCGGTTGCTTTCAACAATAACATCGTTCCAGCTATAAATCATGTCAACGGTGAGATTATCATGCTGTAAGACAACATAATGAAACAGTGGTCTTAAATACGCTCTACATGTCAGCAACACGGAAACATGAGAAGAGAAAATACATCCTCGTGTTGATTTAGAGAAGGGGTTTTCCTCGCACTAGGACTTCAGAACAACAATGAAACAGCAGAAGAAACAGTTCTCCCGGGACCAGAAGGTGTTAAATATACTCTTAAAATACATCCAACAAAAGGCGTGTCACACATTACCGCAGGCAGTAAACTAGGCCTGTAACAGTTGTAAAGAGATTGTAAACATTATCCAACATATGCACTAAATGAAGAACACGCAAGAGAAAAGGTTTCATTTGTTAGTTTGTTAGACAGATTTGACCGTGTAAACAAAATCACCAAATAAAGAATGAAGTAGAACGTAGTAGAATGAAGGCAAGGTTATACAAATGAAGGCTACTCTTAATATTCACTGAGAAATGTTTATGCATCTCAGTCTGTGCCGATTGTGTTAGCTGTTACCGCTAAATGTCAAGGAGACTTTCTGTTTAAATAAAGGTGTAAATAAATCAAATCCATTAGATGTTTTAAATACTTTACACATAATAATAACAACACACATTTGACTTGGCGTCCCATAAGGAAGCAAATACACAGAAGGGTTGTCAAAAGTATCGAAAATAAGATACTAATCGATACTTGAAATAGTATCAAAACAAGACACTCATTTGAGCACGTATCAATACTAGTAAAATCCCTTTAACATGACTTTTCGTGAACAATTTTAGAATGATCTTGAGCTTTATCGGAACTAGTTTAAAGCTGTAATGTTTCATAAGAACGTACTATTACTTAGTGTTAGTCTATTGTCTAAAACAGTGCTTCCCAAAGTGGGGTCAGTTTGCTGCATGTCATTCCTCGGTCTTGTCCCTGTTTCAAGCTGCTCTTTCCTGTCAAATAAAGCATAGCAAAAAAATCCTGAAAAACAAAACAAAATAGAAGTTTCAATCTCAATGTTAAATTAAGGTTAATAATAAATAAATAAACCTCCTGACTGGTGAATGATACTGCTGCTTTCTCTGTTTACTATGCAAACCTATGTAGAATAACCGTATAGAGCAGTGGTTCTCCAACTTTTTCAGTCGCGACCACAAAAATAACAATAGTTCATATTCGCAACCCCCCAAACAGAAAAAATAGGCGACACTGCAAAGTGATAAATTAGCCTTATATCTAATGTTTGACTTTATAGAATATAGTCCTGGAAATGGCCAACAAATAGGAATCTACATTCACCACTGCATTTGAAGGGTGTCAAGCCTTGTTTAAGACTATTGTATCAATTTTCCCCATCATCTCGGGACCCCCAGAAATCAATTCGCGACCCCAATTGGGGTCCCGACCCCTAGTTTGAGAAACACTGATATAGAGGATTATATTTGAATAGCTTTCTTCGTTAAATGAAAAAAAAAAAATAAAAATTGTACACAACTGAATAAATATTATCACGCTTTATAACAGTTTAAAGCAGGTGGATAAACTCCCACACAAGTCCCACACCTCTACATTCCTTTACGGTTTAAATGTTTTTGTACTCATAGAGTGAGCACGATTCATACCGTAAAAGAATGTCTGGCCCTTTGACAAACGACAGACTTCGCCCCGGCTGTTCCAACTATTAGGGAGTTCAGACTATGGGGCTCTTATCTTATCTGCTCCTGAGAAATATTGCCAAAAACTAAAAGTGAGTCAACACCGGAGATCTGTGTCTGCCCGCCGCACAAATCAAACTGTTCCTGATGTTATCTGCAGGATTCCTGCCCACAGCTAGGGCTTGTACAGCCTGCAAAACCACATGTTCAGGTAGTGGTTAAGAAACAAATACATCTGCAACAACATTTCACAATATCAAATGCAGATATGTTTTGTGTATAAAAATGCTAGGAAAGTGACACAAAATAAACACATAAAAGATTATTATTTAGGGCTACACAATGAATCAAAATCAAATTGAAATTGCAATTTGAATGGATGCAATTAGCACATCGCAAAGGCTGAAATTTATGAAGGGTAAATTATTTCCCCCACAATCAACAAAATCTTTTATGTTTTATCCTGCATAAAAACTGCTAACCCTACTGCTAAACGCAACTTAAAGTGACAAAAATGCAACAAAAACACGGCTAAAAGTGACAAAAACAGGACTAAAAGTGACTATAGTGTGACTAAACGCGTCAGAACTGTGACTGAAAGTGACAAAAACACAACTACAAGAGACAAAACATGACTAAAGGCGACAAAAGCGTGACTACAAGCAACCAATGCACAACTGAAATGGACAAAAACGTGACTAACAGTAACAAAAATGTGACACGTGATTCCTTTATTAGTTTGTCAGTTCATGTTTCTGTCTTTTTGTCAATTCTCCTTGTTGCCTTTAAAACGTGAACTTTGAACAGAATCCCATTATTAAAACAAGTCGCTAATCTAATCACAGTCGCAATACTGGTCAGAAAAATTGCGATTAGATATTGTTTCCCAAAACGTGCAGCTCTATTATTGTTCCCTCTGAATTAGTTTGGGTACTATTATCTCTGCGATACAATTTCCTGGAAAACGACTGTATGTTATATTCCCCCCAGGACTCGTACACACGCAGGATATCAAGCCTAGCATCAACTCTCTCCTTCTGGATAATCTACTCTTTACTCTCAAGTATAAATATGTACATAGTGATTGTATTTACCCTGAGGCCTACCGAGAAACACTCACATTCAGAGCACTCTAGCCCGTCTTCTTGTGCAGAGCTGGGTTGTATCTGTAACATCAGAGTTGCTTGTTAATGGCTACGTGCTGCTATAAAGTAAATTGCCCTTCAGGGATAATAAAGATTTACACCTGCTGTTGTTGTGTATCAGTACGCCTCTTCATCTCCCACATATCACACATAGCATAAAGTAATCTGACCTTTTTAACAGTGGCTACTGCTCCACAGTTCCTCATAAATAACGCAGAGGTTAGTGTCGGGGCAAACAAGGGCCAGAGCTTGTGATACAAGCAGATGTTTGTGTAATTACATCTTGTATTGATATTTATGCCCTAAGCTGATAACTCATTTTCCAGTTCTGTTTTCTGCTATAAGTTGAGTTCACGTGACATCAGTGCATTCTATCAGCCAATGATATTCAATATGATGGAGGGCAGTTGTGTGAAAGGGCAATATTGTGTAAAAATGTAGATTTTTGTTGTCAAAGAGCAAGGCAAAGAGAAATCATCAGGCTCAACATAGGGCTGCACAGTGTATCTAAATCAAATCAGAATCACTATTTGAATGGACGCAGTTAGCAAAGGGCAAAGGCTGCAGTTTTTCATGTGAAATAATTTCCTTCAAACAAGATATCGTGTTTTATTCTGCATAAAAACTACTAACCCTGTAGAAGCGACAAAAAATGTGTCTAAAGGCGACAAATACAGATCTAAATGCACCAAAAACGTGACTGAAAGCGATGAAATACAACGAAAAGATCAAAAATCCCTAAAATGTGACAAAGAGCAATAAAAACAGGACTAAAAGTGACAAAAGCGCTACTAAAAGTGATCAAATCGTGATTAAAAGTGACAAAAACGCACCTAAAAGCTAGAAAAAAACGGTCTATAAGTGACTAAAACGTGACATAAGCATACCTAAAAGCTAAAAAACCTTAGCTAAAAGGGACAAAAATGGGACTACAAGTGACAAACCTAGACTAAAAATTACAAAAATGCATCTAAAAGTAACAAAATAGGTCTATAAGCAACAGAAATGTGACAACACGGGATAAAAACGTTCCAAAACACGCAATTCTTATATTTCAGTCCTTTTGTCAAATCTCGTGAGCCTGTTTAAAATGTGAACTTTGAACAAAATCCAATTATTGAAACATAAATCACAAAATCCAATCGCAATAATGGTCAGAAAAACGGCAATTAGATACGTTTCCCAAATCGTCCGGCTTTATTCTACAACCCGGCCATCTGCTAAACGGAGCGAAATTCCTGGTTGCATTCTGTAGCACAACCAGCCCCAGATGACAAGGAACAAAAAACAAACACACCCCAGTGGTCCAGCTACAGAGGCAGGCTTGTCTGTACAGTAAAGCCCGAGTATTACCACAGCCCCTGTCATTACAGCTATTATTATCACCGGCTCCACATGTGCTTTTTAACAATGGCAAATCATCACTTGTGTTCTGGCGTTTCTATAAAAGGTGTAATCCACTGTTTTGGTCCAACAATGGAAACCAGCAGTGCTCGACCCAAACAGAAAATACAAGCTGATTAAAAAGCATGGAGGTGCATTAGAGGCCGCCGGGATTCTTTTTTTCCAAATCAGAGACAGGAATGGTCAATTACACGCAGACACAGCATGTTTACAGATACAAAAACCCATGCATGAGGTTAGACTGGGTATTGTTCGTTCGCCTTAGCCATTTCACGGTAACATATATGTACAGGCAGACAGGCTACGGCTCATTTAGATCAATTTAGAGCGAGCCGCCTCGTCAATCCCAGGTGGATTACAGATTAATAGCAGACATGGCAGGATCAGAGCACATGGACCCACAGTGTAAGTACTTGTCATGCCTCGAATGCAGGTACAAATAACCGCTGAGGTGAAAAGTAAACACATTTGTGAGCCGATTCTGTACTATAGACAGTAACAGAATGCATGTCGACATTACTGTACAATGCATCGCTCGCAATGTTCATGGTTTTCTTCTTTCGGGATGTCACCGAAGCAAATTGTCAACCTCAACCCCCGTGTTTGTCGCGAGTTCCAACAATCCATTATGGGCTGTATACAAATGTTTGTTTCTTTGTTAGTTTGTTACCGTAAAATTCGGACTATAAGACGCTACTTTTTTCTCATGATTTTAACCTTGCGGCCTATTCACCTTATTCCAGAAGTTGCCGTACGCGCCGCCGTCTTGTTTCTGTTGTATTAGTTTACATGGAGCAGACAAGATCAACAGAAAATAAGTTCTACATGGACTAAAAAGCCGTTTTCAGACTGACCAGGAAATCGGTGCGTTGTTGACTTGTTGTTGCTCGTGTTCATTAAACATTTTACACAAATCAACCTACTTTATGTAACATTTTAGCGGCGAGACTTTTCATCGTTCGTCATTAGCTTTAACGGAGTTCTCGTCAAACGAAAGTGCGTGCAAAAAACTGCAAAAGTGGGCGGGGCAGAATAAGGTCAATACAGCGATGTGGCTAATTTATGTATTTTTATGGAAACAGCCTCTAGGGGCGCTGTAGCAGGAAGCGCAAGAGTTTGACAGACCGGTGAAAGAGAAAGTGTGCGGAGGAATACGCTAGCTTGATTGTGTTTTGAACAGTCAGTTTGCATCATGCGCACATCAGGTAGTTAATTTTGGTTAGTAAAGTAAGAATAACAGGATACTTCATTTGGATAAATCAAAGACATGACTGAAAAGGCATAGGCTTTTCACATTTCTGCATTAACGCTCACTGAACAAGTTAAATATAGTGCATCCATCGAGAAACAAGGAGATTATACACATCCGTCGAGAAACAAGGAGATTATACATGCATCAAGTATAATTATATTATTATTGATAATTAATTAATCCCTTTAGCTTTGAACGTTGCACTTCATCACCATAACTTCATCACTAAACTGTTCCACACATTTACCCCTTGGACAGACAGATTTTTGTTTGACATTTGTTCTATCTTGTTCAAATATAAATGATCCGTTTAATTCATACCGGGTATCTTTAATTTGAAACACGTTCTGGACACAGTCTGGAATCATCATGTGTTTTACTTTGTACATGGACTTTTGTAGTCTACCAAATTACTGAATTTTAGGACTAAACAATAAAATGAGGTCTTATACTAGTCAAGATGATTCTGAAAGTATAATGTCCAGCTTCTCCTGTGTATGTCAGTACCAGCTCAAAAGAGGATCTAGTTACTAGTTTTTGTTACCCTTATTTTTGTGAGTGTGAGTAATTTAATAAGTACTTTCCCCTTGTATTTTTGGAAAGTTCATTCTGTCTTTTTGTGATTATTAACGTAAATGATCTTACAACTTAGAAGAAACTCACAAGTTAATAGTTTTCATTTTGATTAGGATCTGAGTTGCTTTGATTTGATTGAACTTTTATTTTATTTGTCCCATCATTCCTTACTCTTTACACGGTTTTATTGTCTGCACCGCACTTTGGTCACCTGAAGTGTTTTATAAATAACTTTGACATTGACATTTTCTTGTTTTTTTGACAACCCATCTTCCATTTACCTTATCACTTCACATCCATCAAGAAAATCTCATAATGCAACTGTTTAAAGCGTTTCTAAAGATTGGCCTGAGTGCAGCTTAGATATCAGAGCTAATTTATGCATGCAGGTGTTCAGTTTTACAAAATGAACCCTTCAAGAAATAGCCATCAAAGTTCCCTCTGCAGAATGTCACGGAAAAGGCGCAAGCTTTCTGACAGTGACGCTTCCACGGAAAGGCATGAATATGTACGTCTATATTTTGTCAGATGCCTGCTTTGCTGAATAGGCTTCATTTAGTTCTTTACTTGAACTCTGAAATCCCCCATCAGTGTCATGTCAGCGCTATGATTAACTGTGAGAGTCAAAAACACTGAGCAGACGGGTGAAAAGACGGCTGCCTGGAGGTAATTCTCGCCCTCTACTCGGTCCAGGAAAAGCGCTTTTGAAAGATCCTCGCTCTTAGTTTCATTCAGCACATGTACGCAGTGAGTTAAAGAGCCCTCGCCCGGAAAAGATTCTCCTTTTACTCTTGTAGCAACACTGACTAAAGAGAGGTAGTCCCTGGGATCAACAGTTCATCTTGTTTGAATAAATGGCTTCAGGCGCACAATCCTATTAAAGCCGTCGCCAAGAGCCTGTAGCACACCATTTATCAGCGCGGGTTTCTCAGAGTCGCATTACACCTAAAGAGAAGAAAAATGATTTGCTCGTTTTGTTTTTTTTGAGCGTTATGTACAGAGACATGGCGAGAGCGTGAGAGCTGTGTGTGCGTGTGCGTGTGTGTGCGGAGGATGTCTGCTTTTAGCCCGCTGTTCTAGGCTGATCAACTGTGACAGGCTGCCTTTCAGACCCACCACAAATACCAGCATTAGAGAGAACAGGCAGCCTCTCCACCGCAAGTGAGTCTGTCCATGCACTACCCGCCTGCTTCTTGTCCGCGAACAAGTCTGTGAGAGAATAAAATAAAAAAAAAATCAATATGTATTTTAAGGCAAGAGTTTAGTTGGTTATTTATTGAATAATCACCAATTGCGCCCGAGCTATACAGGGAATACTCCGCTCTACTGCATGTGTGAGGGTTTTATTGTGTATTAGAGGATATTTTGGGGTGATTTAAGCAACCGTTCAGCTGTTTGAGTATTTAAAGACTGTTGAAATCCTTGGTCGATCAAAGACATGCCTTTTAGTCGATCGATTAGTCCATTTATTTTCAACCAGTGTGCCAGGGAACACTAGTGTGCCTTGACAAAATGTCCAACTTGGATTCACACATGGATTTAAATCAAAAATAAACTATTTGAAGTGACCGGAACATATTTCTATAACAAAAAAGAAAACAAAAAAACAATCACACCTGCAAAATTTAAAGAACTAGACAGTGCACAAACACTTTTTGACACATTACACAGTATATCAGATTTTGTTTACCAAAAGGTGTAAAAGGTGGTGTGCCGTGGGAATTTTCAACCAAAACAGTGTGCCGCGACTCAAAAAAGGTTGAAAATCACTGGATTAGTCGACTAAAAGGAGGTGTGGCAAAAATCTACCTAAATAAAATATGAAGCACCGGCATTTACCTGACCCAAACTACACTCAAAAGATTAAACTCATGATTTAATCTCCACATCTTCTCGTTTTGGTTGTTTCTGCCACATAAATGAGCTAAATGTCAATAAAATAATTTGTCGATTAATAATAATATTCGACCAATTAATCGACAAAACGACTAAAGCATCAGAGCCCTAACACTGAACATAAAGGCAGCTCTATCTATTCTAGATTACAAGCAATTTCATTAAAGGAGATCTACTATGCTATGCTCGATTTTTAGGAGTGTTTAACCATATCATAATTGTTTTTCCTTGTCATTAAACCACTCAAAGATGTATTTAGAGTGATATGGCATGTTTGACTGAGCTTGTTTAAAACGTTTTAGATCAACATTGCAAAGTAAGAAATCCAAACTATAATATAATGATTCAGTTGGACAGAAGCACAATAGGTCTTCTTTAAAGCAGAGGTACCCAACTTTTTGTCATAATTTGTAAATTTAGTTTTTAGAAAGTGTATTGTAAAAATATTAAATGTGTAAGAAAGAGAAACGAGAGTGTCTATGAGGATGAGAGCTGATGAGGGCTTCACTTTAGTGTAAAAAGTGAAAAAGCTGCTCTAAAGCTTCGTTAATTACCACAAAAACAAATAAAAACATGTGAAACCTTGAGATGAGTCAAACAGTTTGTGTGAGCAAGCAATGAGTAAGAAAGGTTTGAACACATACTCCCTTATTTCACGGTTTGAAAATGAGTTACTCCAGCTCTAACCAGTTTAGTTTAGCTGTTCTACACATATTATCAATGAAAATAATGTCAGAGCTGATTAATCAAGGAGGAATGGAATAATATAATATTATCATGCAATGTGGAGTTTATGATACTCCTCTTGTGCACCATTAACTCCATTAACTTTTTCATTATTATTCATGGATGCTTTGGATGTTTTTCCATTTGAATGATGCTTAAATAAATAAACCAAAACTAAAACTAAACTAAACAAACAACACTTTTTAAATAGGCATCTGTTTTTTTTCTTCTTCAAATTAACCCATCAAATGCAGATGTATCCACTATTGGCAAAACTAAAATTGAGCTTATACTTGTGTAAAATGGAACAGGAAAAGCAGCTGAACTCAAACTCAGCCTGAAACTAGGCCAAATAACCAGATTTTTTTTTTTTTCCCCCTTTTGGTGTTACCACATCAAAGCGTTGGTTTCACTTTTAGCATCGGTTAGTATTTCATTTTTACACGAGTTGCACAAGACTGAGATCGACAGAGAAGATTAATTCAAACTCTTATGCCATTACAAAAAAAGCCGTTAATCTCTCGTTTTTGGGTGTCCCTGTTCAGAGTTCACAGCAAATGACCAAACACTACCCTCTTCTCTGACACCGGCTCAGACAGAACCATGTTGTGCACCTGGTGTCAAATTTTAGTTATGATTATTGTGAGATGATTACTCGAGTTTGTTGGCATTATGTACGGGCAAAAGTGAAATCCTGAATATTCTTTCATTCTAATACATACCAATACACTGCTCCAATAGTATGTGACCGGCCTCGTGAAATCAAACTTTCTGAATGAAAACGTAAAGTTACACAGACATACACAGCCACGTAATAGCACTAAACATTTAGGTTTACTTAAGACTTATTTTGCTTCTAAAATAGTCACAATTAGGGCTGAAACTGATTAATCACAACTAATCAAACTTAGTAAACTTAGTGTTTTAATGAAAAAAATGTCTTGCTTTGTGAATACACTCTATGAAGATACTCTCAAGCAGCATCTCTTTAGCTTTGTCTTGGTTACATTTGGTAAAAATTTAATTCATGGGGCCTTTTGCTTTCACGAATAATTTATTCTAAAGATATACTTGACAGACTCATCGATTACGAAAATAATTGATAGTTTTCAGTTCTTACGATAAGATTGTGACCTGAAAATAGGGCTGTGTAATTAATCGTATGTATAATTGTGATTTCAGTTATTATTCTATTCAATTACAAAAATATTGCAATCAAAAATACAAGTAATTACCTTCTGTTCAGAAGTTTAGGTGCACTCCTTATGCCACTCAAAACATAAGGCGCTTTTCTAAAACATTACTAATAAAATGCATAATCTGACAAATAGAAGTCATTGTTCAAAATAATATTGATTTCAATTACGAGCCATATAATCGTGATTATAATCGAGCCATAAGCAGCCCTACCTGAAAATACACAATCATTCATAAACCAAATGAGTAATAAATAATAAATAATAAATACACACTCCTCCTCACAATTACGATCTAGTGTTTTTGAAATGTTCTCCAAAACACAAGATGTCCTTTACTCATTCCCACTAATCCGTATCACTCCAAAAGAGAACATCTTTACTGCTTTATCCATTACTCGCAATAAACTATCTAACAATAAAAAATACATTACTCAGGCCTTTTAAACATTTCAGACATTTTTCATCTTCATTTGTGTGTGTATGAAATAGTGAAAAAAAATGAGGATGAGAATTTTGAAGCACAACTTTCACTGGACGTTTCTGAACTTAGCAAAACAGCGCTTTTGGGGTGAACGTTTAATAATGTAATGCATTTAAAACCACTAAAACATCGTGCATCTTTGCGATACACACATTGCACATGTTATTTTTGCGATATTGATATTTTTTCGATATATTGTGCAGCCTTTTTTACTTTGTCTTTTCTACAGTGCTGCATTTCACCACTTTCTCCACAACTCAACAGGCAAACACTACACACAAGAATTAAACGACAAGCATTTTAGCCAGCATCACAAAATATATCATATTTCCAGTGTATTACAAAGAACATCCATCATTCAGTAGCAAGGTATTTTTCTAGCTTTGTGACCTGACATATCCTGTGTATATCCTGTGTATTTCTCTCCTCGCTTGCGCCTATATAATCCAATTGTTAAACAGGTGGCATCGCAGCATCGGAGGCACAACAGCATCAAGAGGAATGAGGTGCAGCCCCGCACTGACACGTCGCAGCGCTCTCTGTCAGCAGGCTTAACCATGGCGGCTCTGTGAGACAGCTCAGTTAGCATGTGAGTGTGTCCCCTCGCGCTCCTCTGCCTCTCGCAACTGTTTACTTGTGCTGGAATTAAACAGAAACTCCATTGTGCCGGTACAGCAAACAATGGCAGCGCTTCACAAAGCAGCTCCGGCCACACTTCTGCTCTGTGGCATTTTGTCTGCGCCAGATTCCGATCATTGAGATAGTCATGAGGATCATACGTAGTTAGAGGACAGACAAGTGCGGTTGTTCTAAAGTTTCGCGATTGAAAAATGTGACGATATTAACGCTGATCGTCGCTGCTGCTGCTGCACTCGTGCTTTTGGACTTATCTGGAGCCTTTGATACAGTTGATCGTCAGGCTCTATTTTCTCGTCTAGAACAATATACACTGGAAACACTGTCTGACGCTGTTTAAGTCTTAGAGGACCTTCTCTGTTCATCTCGGACCTCAAACCTCTGGTACTGCTCTTCTGACCTGTGGTGTTCCCCAAGGTTCGGTCCTTGGCCCTGTTTTGTTTTCCTTGTATACATTGTCTCTTGGAAACACGATGTACCTTTCCACTTTTGTGCAATGTGCAGATTTATTTACCATTAAAATCCAGCAGCTCTGAAGCATTACTGTCTTGCATTCAAGGTGTTAAAACTGGCCAACATTTAATTTCTTAAATCTAAATGAAAATAAAACTGAAATAGCAATCTGTGTTAAGTCTGTTGTTAAGGATCTTGGTGAGATCCTGCACAGTTCCTTTAAATTAGACAAGCACATCATTTCTATTGTCAAGACTAGTTTCTTTGAACTGCGTGTTCTTTGCCAGGTCAAAGCCTTCCTTCCTCCAAATGAGTTTGAGCGTGTCATCCAGTTTCATGACATCACGCCTTGATTATTGTAACTCATTGTACTGTGGCCTGGATCAAACGTCTCTGAACCATCTGCAGCTCGTACACAACTCTGCTGACAGGAACCAGGCGCCGTGAACACATGACACCTGTTCACTCTTCCCTGTTCCGGCTTTGAATTGATTTTAAATTGTTGTTGTTTTTAAATTTCTAAATGGCCTTGCCCTGCCTTATCTTAGTGAGTTACTTTCCCCTTATGCTCCGGCTCCAGAGATGAGGTTCACAAATCTGTTGCTCTTAAATGTCCCAAGAACTCACCTCAAAACTCAAGTCAACCGAGCTTTTTCTGTGGCTGCTCCCAAGTTATAGAACAATCTGCCAGTGAACATTTGAACAGCACATTCTCTTAACATTATTAAATCGTTATTGAAGAACCACTTCTTTGCAGTGCCCTTCAATTGCTAGAAGCTGAGTTGCACTTTATGCAATAAATGTTCTTGTTTTTATTTCTTGAGTGTACTATTGTATTCTTGTTATGTATTTTACCTTGTTGTTCCTGTGAAGCACTTTGGGCACCGCTGGTTGTTGTTAATGTGCTGTGCAAATAAATTTGACCTTTTTGACCTTTTTTATCAGTATCAATAATCACTCTGCTGTTCCATGACTCAAACAGAAATACATTTCAAAGTAAAATTGGAGCCCTCACCAAACTAACAAAAAAAAATTCAGTGAATAATATCAACATTGTGAATAATATTGACAAATTGCTGTTTATAGGTTAGAGTAGAAAGCACATGATTACACTTTTTCACAGATAGGTCTCTATTAACAAGCATCTAGAGATCCACATGTGTTTACTGTGTAGGGCTGCTCGATTATGATTATTTCAAACAGTAACTTCTGCATTGTCAGAATGATTCTATAGAGAAAGTATAGACCAAATATATTTTATTAGTAATGTTTTAGAAAAGTGCCTTGGCTCCAGGTTTTGAGCATAAAGAGTGCACTCATAACTCTGAGCAGAAGGCAATTCATTATATTTACGCTTACAACATTTGTGTAATAATTGAGTAATCATTGAATTCACAATTATATACACAATCAATGGCACAGTCCTAGAACTGAAAATGGACTGAAAAAGGACTAAAAGCTCAAATATTTCTGCAATGTTGCACACTGTTATCAAGTACAGCTGTTAGAGAGGGGCTAAAACAATAAATCAAATTTGGGTTTCTGCTTGTTCATCCACAGACAGACCTAAAGCCTCATTTATAAAGTCAAACAATCAAAAATGATCCATACATGACTTTCATGTTAAGTTTGTGATCTATAAAAAAAAACTGGAAGTGGAAATTAACAATCAGGCCTGGAAACTCCAAACTTTACGCATTGAGGTTTTCAGAAATGTGACAGAAGTGGATCTGAGCTCAGAGACATGTGTGAGCAAGTTCGTGTTTTGTCTGTACGTTCACTTTTAGTAAGATTTCCATGCAAAGTTTTATAAATAAGAACCCTGTTGAGTGAGCCATCTGGCATTCTTACAATCCCATGTGCATGCAGCGGAAATTATATGACACTGGAGGTCAATATGTTTACCACGTTGACCTCTTTCTGAATGTCTTCTCAAACAGTACTTAAATAACTTCATAGATACTTCTTTTCAGCGACACTGGTTGTTCCTTATGTGAATCCGCTGCAGTAAATCTTCATTCACTGACATGCACAACCTCGCCTGCCCTTGGTTTTAACATTCCTGCCCGAAGCGATTGAGCCTAGCGCAGGTCTCCAGAGGTATGAGACCCACAGTTACATTTATAGGCTGCACAAATGGTAAAAGCAATGCTGCAGGCAAACAAATGACTGGCAGCCAAAAGGAAATCAAACTGGATGTGATGTATAATTATAGACTTTATTCATATTGCGCTTTACATTTGAAAAATACATCTCAAAGTGAATTCAAGTGATTGTGACTTATTACACTAGACTATTATTGTAGTAAAAGTAGATTGCAAGGAAAGTTATGTACAGGTGATCATATTTGGTCATAAATCAATGCCATGTGAAACTTTAAAGGACACATATAATGGCACATTTTTTTAAGCGTCAACACAAACATACCTAGAGTTGTATTTAACTTAATTCAATTCTGTTAAGTAAGGCAACAGCTCACAGATATAAAGTAATGTAAGCTTTAGGAACACTATTTTAAATTCTAAAACATGAGATGCCAAAGCAGAAGTACTCAAGAGCATGTTTAATGCTGGGGTACCTCAATTTCACAAAGCAGAAATGGAAGTAGCTGTGTGTCTAATTAGTTCTTAGCTCTTACAAATCCTTTGGCACATTGTTAACATCCACAATCAATCATTTTCAGGAGTGGTCTCAACTTTAAACAATATATATATATATATTTTTTACAGTGAAATTTGTTCAACTCTTAATTCCGGGTTGACAAGACATGCCACTTTATTATTAAATGCAGACAGCGTGCAGCAGTCTAATTTTTGCAGCTTTTAGAAGATACTCTTTATTGTGGGGGCTGTATTTCCATATAGGTGGAGGTAATAACCCCCCTATGAATATGGCTATCACTATAACGGCTTACAATTACCAATAAAAGTAGCAACTACTGAAAATGAAAACAAAAATGTTATGCTATTAGGCCTGTCACAATAATTACTATATTGACTTAACGTTCAACATCTGATAGAAAGAACAAGAATATATATTTTAGGCTCAAAATGATTGCGTGTCTTATTTTTTGTTGTATTAGACCTAAAAGATAACATCTGGGCTGTAGTTTGTCGATAAATTAACATCTAGAGAATGTAGAGATCCTAAACCTAACTATAAAAGTTTTTAATTGTGCCATTTGTTTATTACTGGCAACATTTTTTACAGCACGGTTCACTTGGAAAAATGCAATCCTGTTTTAGAGTAAATGTGTCAGTGGCATAAAGTAGTTTAAATATTACCGTTTACCGTGATATTCTTCTGTAGAAATGTATCGTACTTCAAAATATGTTATCGTGACAGGTCTAAGTTAGAAGTTAGTAGCCGTTTGTTTATTTTTCGTCGGTCAATAGACAGAAAGTACAAAAAAAGCAAGAGCATAAGAATAGAAACCATTTTACAGACTGAAAGTTTAACGTTTATTTTGCCTAACCCTAATAACTTTAAATTTGGCAGATAGCGACAGATGAACATGATAGAAATCTACATACACAGGCACATTTAACACTTTTTATATCCTATCCTATTTAGCTTGAGCTTGAGACAAAGACCGAGCCTCCTTCTCTTTTACAGTTGCCCCATATAAATCCTGATCGCCTAAATAAAATAATTCATCCACTAATACAATTTCAGTCAACTAATCGACCACACAACTAAAGCCAGACAGCCCTACGTTAGTCCATACTAGTAATTGTCTAAAACTATATTCCAAGCCTTATTGAAGCCTCTAAATGTCTCTGCGGTATTATTAAATATGATAGCTTGGTTGCTCTCTGTCTGACCACATCACATCACTTGATAAAAGACTTGAATGACAGGGTTGGGTGCTTGTATCTGATTTCATGATTAAATAAATGACTGACAGATGAAGCGGTTGCTCAGAGCTGGGTGGTGCGGGCTCACTCATCACCCCTTTAGTGCGGCCTGTCAGTGTAAGCAGCTATTTTCCACCTCTCGCATTATTGTGCAAATTGAAACGCAGAGGAGAGCCATTTTACACATGCAGGGGAGCGAGGCGGCGGGGTGCTCGGGCTCACTCTCCAGCGCTTGGCAGGCGGGAGAAAAGAGGAAATATGATTATCCAGCGGGGGAATTGTTTCATCAACACCTGGAGAAGATAGATGGAAATAGCAGGATTTATGTACTGAGAAGCAGCTTACCTCTGCCGCCAGGAAGCAATTAGGCAGGAAGCTGGAAAAACAAGCTCCTGATTTTTTTCCCCCCTTTTCTTTTCTAACATCATACTGCCTTAAGACTTGCACAGAGGAATACTTCACACAAGAGTTCATCGCAGAGAAGTGTCGAAGATAAGCCAACTGCTGAATGAGGTTTAATACTGGGGCAAAAAGGATGATTTCAACAATGTATGGTCACGATGTTTGATTGTAGAAGCCAAATTCTTGTCTTTGTATGGCATTAACATATAAAGCGAGCAACTAATGAATGAATATACATGTTTTGGAGGGGAAAAACATGATTAAGACAATTAGATATGTTTGCAATTAGGTCTATGACGATAACAAATTCTGATGTGCGATGTATTGTTCCAGAAAATATCACAATAAACGACAATATTGAAAGTACTTTATGCACTGACACAACCGGAAAATCCCAGCAAACGCTATTCCAAATGAACCACCTTGTAAAAATCATGAGCGGCAATAAATAAAGAGCAGAATTAAACACTTATGTGGTGAGTTTGTATCCTTTTTGAGTCGTATATGGTACTTATTCAAGCCTCTACAGCTGAAATTTGAATGTATTATCAAAAAATAGCAAAATGTTTCCTGTTTGTGCGAAGAAAAGATACATACAATAAATATAGAGTTCTAAAAATATTGTTGCTGCTTTAATTTATTGAACGATAAGTCGATGTATTATTGTGAGAGGCATCCATCATAAATGTGATGACACATGCCTGTTAATGTTTTAGTCGAGGTTCAGTTTTGTATAAATGTGAATATGTCATAAAATAAACTACAAAAAATGAAGAAAAGCAACTACCTTTGTTTAAAAGTATTAACACATTGCTTTTCTTTCTGTTTTAATTGCATGTTTTTTGCTCAACATTAAACTTTTTCATATCTCATCTGATGATGCCAGCCAAGTTAACATTTAATAAAATACATATATGAGAAAATGTACTAAAGCCGGGAGGTTTTTGACAGTGTTAAAGCTGCACTATGTAACATTTCTGCTTGTCTCCATGGAAATGTTATTGCTTTGACTCGATTCGGTTCTGAAGAGTGACATTTCTTTAATTACAGGCTTGTATTGCTCAAAAAGACCTCTCCACAGATCTGACTTGTAGCTAGACCTGCTCACATCGTCTGCTAGATAAGTTTAATGCCCTACTGCGGAACATTCCGAGTAAAGCATAAACATCTCAAGGCGACAAGCTTTGACAAATAACAATCATCCATCCATCCATCCATCCATCCATCCATCTTCTTCCGCTTATCCGGGGCCGGGTCGCGGGGGCAGCAGCCTGAGCAGGGACTCCCAGACTTCCTTCACCCCAGACACTTCCTCCAGCTCCTCCGGGGGGATCCCGAGGCGTTCCCAGGCCAGCCGAGAGACATAGTCCCTCCAGCGTGTCCTGGGTCTACCCCGGGGCCGCCTCCCGGTGGGACATGCCCAGAACACCTCCCGAGGGAGGCGTCCAGGAGGCATCCTGAACAGATGCCCGAGCCACCTCAGCTGGCTCCTCTCGACGTGGAGGAGCAGCGGCTCTACTCCGAGCTCCTCCCGTGTGACTGAGCTCCTCACCCTATCTCTAAGGGAGCGCCCAGCCACCCGGCGGAGGAAGCTCATTTCGACCGCTTGTATCCGCGATCTCGTCCTTTCGGTCATTACCCAGAGCTCATGACCATAGGTGAGGGTAGGAACGTAGATTGACCGGTAAATCGAGAGCTTCGTCTTTCGACTCAGCTCTCTCTTCACCGCAACGGTCCGATACAGCGCCCGCATCACTGCAGACGCTGCACCGATCCGCCTGTCAATCTCACGCTCCATCCTTCCCTCACTCGTGAACAAGACCCCGAGATACTTAAACTCCTCCACTTGAGGCAAGGACTCTCCACCCACCCGGAGAGGGCAAGCCACCTTTTTCCGGTCGAGAACCATGGCCTCGGATTTGGAGGTGCTGATCCTCATCCCAGCCGCTTCACACTCGGCTGCAAACCGTCCCAGTGCATGCTGCAGGTCCTGGTCTGAGGAAGCCATCAGGACGACATCGTCCGCAAACAGCAGAGATGAGATCCTGTGGTCCCCAAACCAGACACCCTCCACGCCCTGGCTGCGCCTAGAAATTCTGTCCATAAAAACTATGAACAGAACCGGTGATAAAGGGCAGCCCTGGCGGAGTCCAACATGCACCGGGAACAGGTCTGACTTACTGCCGGCAATGCGAACACAGCTCCTGCTCCGGTCATACAGGGACCGGACAGCCCTTAACAAAGGGCCCCGGGCCCCATACTCCCGGAGCACTCCCCACAAGGCGCCCCGGGGCACACGGTCAAATGCCTTCTCCAGGTCCACAAAGCACATGTGGACTGGTTGGGCAAACTCTCATGAACCCTCGAGCACCCGATGGAGAGTATAGAGCTTGTCCAGTGTTCCACGACCGGGACGATCGTGGAACAATCAAAATAAATAAAAATAAATAAATAAATCTTGACTTAACAAATTCCAGCAAAATACCCTTAAAGGTCCCATATCATGCAAAATCGACTTTTTTAGAGGTTTTAACCTTCCTACAGTGCTATTTGGGCCTCGTATGTGTGCCCAAAGTGTTTTTTTGATTGATTCCCGCATGCTTTCGCTAGAGAACTGTCTTTTTTGTCCCCCTCGGCTGAGCAGGCAGACGGGGGCTCATCCCATGGATGACGCGGCTTCCCATGGATGACGCGGTGTTTAAGCCACGCCTCCGGGAAGCGCGCAGCCGCAGAATAAAAACAGCTAATGCTAATGCTACACAGTAATTACACGATGGATACGACAGATCGAAGAGTTAGCTTGTTATTTACCAAACGGCAACGTCCGTCGTCGAGGTACTGCATGATCGTCAAACTCCAGGTCAGATCCAGGACGTAGGACTCAGCACGACGCACCGTCAGGACGGATAAAAGGTTTATTCCCGTGTTTGTGTATCGCTGTTTACCGGAGCACACGGCGCATGCGCACTATCTCCGCTCTAGGCTTCGGCTCGAGTTAGGCGGGGGAGGCGCGCGGGTTGGGCGGGGGAAGCAGCCTGCTCTCTGTTCGGGGGGGTCAGATCTCAGAGTGAGCCGTTTGCTTTTGCAAGGAGGGGGGCCAGTCCAAGAAATGGGTGTTTTTTGGAAACTGTTATGTTATGGATATTGCACAAAGCAAAATTTTATCAACAAAACCCTTAGAATAGACTGTGTAAAGGGGAAAATAGCAGAATATGGGACCTTTAATAAGACAGTGTTTAGTCATTCAAATTGCTAAAATGTTCAATAATTCACAAGATGTTTTTCCCAAACGCTGAAAATCCAGTTCTCTAACCCTCCAAATCGCAAACGACTAAAAGCTTCAGAATGTTTCTTCAAACCAGATAAAAGTCAGTTGTACTTTTTTAGATACAAATGTTCTATACTTGATTATAAATAAAAAACAACAATGCGACAATGCAGAAGGAGATCATGAATGTGCACTCATTTTGTCCAATTTTATGTGCAAAACGAATTATTACTCTATATTTATTGGTTTATTTTCAGCCAGTTGTAAACAATAAATAAAAAATGGCACCCCGTAGGTCAGAGAGGGAAAATTATGTTCTTAATCTTCCAATATAACAATATAAAATGTGGCTTGAAACTAAGTCAATATACTGTAAAAACTAAAATCAAATACCTTTTTTTTGTTGGCTTTGGTCTTTTCGTTTCTTTTGGTCTTGAATCTGTGCACATTCTAATTTAAACGAAGCATTTACATAAGAGGCTTGGAAAGAAAAAAACACATGGTCTACGAAATGGCCATTAAAACAGGCAGCATTTGCCCATGTTTAATTAATAATAGACGAGGCTAATTTATTCAAGCTGTAGCAGAAGCAGCATTTAGCCGGTTTACCACAAATTACACTACATATGTCATCTTACACTCAACAGCCTGTAATAATTAAAGTCAATAGAAATAGTTTGGGACAGTATTGAGATAGCGCGGGGCTCCGGCAGCTGCAGCGGTTGTCGTCTGGGAGATGAGGAATGCAAACAGTGGCTTGGCAAATCTCCTCTTTCTCTCTTTTCTGCTCCCCCTCTTCACTGTTTTTTTATTTTTTATTTATTGGCTCAACAACTGGCCTTGCGTTTTGGCCCTGTGCGTGTGCTGGTTTGTCATTTTGATCTAACTCCTCGCCTTGGGTGGAAGACATTTCTGCTCCGAGGTGGTAGTTTTCAGACAAAGTGGCTCTTTCTCAAATGAACTGTGTGAGAGAGAAGGGAGCGTTTCACTGCTTTTGATCTGGGAGTAAACAGCCTGAGGATTAGAACTCAGAAAAGGATTTGTCAGTGTATCTGCCAGTTATACGGCTGCAGTGCATTGTGGTGACAGGGCTTGTCTCTCACGGTTACTATTTCGAGTTTAACTTAAATTGTGGACAGTTGTGAGTTATTTATTTATTGTAGAGTAATCATTGTAAGCAGTGTGTGTTTTTTGTACGGGCGCACATCGATGGAGTAAAATGTCATGGAAAAGTAGAACTATTTCAGCTATTTCAAACCAAAACAGACTCAATTGCACCGTTCAGTTTGCATCACCCGAAAAGACACACAGGGAATTCATTTTTTAATCAAACGTTATGTCCAGACTGGGACCCTTCCCATTACTCTTACTCTTCACCTTGTTGCGTAAGTTGCCACAAGCGCCGCCATTATTTGTGCTTCGGTTTTTAACATTTTACTAGAGCTGTAGTCGACTAAAGAAATGCTTGGTCGACTAAAGACCTGCCCTATCGACTGATTAATCAACTAAAAGGGGGTGTGGCAAAATATATATCAAGCTATGTAGGATCTTCATGAATCTAACCCAAACTGCACTCAAAAGACCACAACTGCACGGGAATTCATGTAAAAAACAACTATTTTTATGAATAAGTACTAGGAAACTGTGTATTTATATGTTGGACTTAAGCAAAGCAGTTTTTGCCATATCAATCTAAATAAAATAATTAGTCCACTAATAAAAATGTTGGTCGACTAAGACACCATCGACCGATTAATCGACGTAACGACTATAGGTACACTACATTTTGCATACGTTTTAATAACAAATACGTTCTATACAGACTATAAAGCTGTTGTCAAGCAGCTAGGGCTATAGTCCTTTAGTCGTTTAGTCGATTAATTTGTCGATGAAGTCTTAGTTGACCAAGATTTTTATTAGTCGACTGATCATTTTATTAAGATTCAAATTATATATGTAGCAAAAACGAGAAGATATGAATATGGAGTCGGTTGAAAATGTTGGAGTTTAACATATACATACTCTGTTTCCTAGTACTTTTCTGTATAAATAGTTGTTTTAGAAGAAACCCCTGTGCAGTTTTGTTCTTTTGAGTGTAGTTTCAGACAAATACAAGGAGACACTTAATAGTTTTGATATATTTTTGCCACACCCCCTTTTAATCAACTAATCGGTTGATAGGGCTGGTTTTTAGTCATTTCATGAGCCGACTACAGCCCTACAAGCTGCCAAAGGGAACAATGCAGTGTTGACTTGTTGGTGCGCATAAACATCAAACATTATACACAAATCAATGACTTTATATCATATTTTAGCTGTAAGACTTTTCCCTTGTTCTCCAGTTAAGTAGCAAAAAGAAGCAAAAGTGGGCTCGGCTGTAAGTTGAACAGAAGTAGGTTCCTCAAACTCTTTCTTGAGTAATTTCTTGGACCACTATACTTCGAACTATATTATTTTGTAGACGAACTAATAAATATGCCAAAAAATGTATATCACAATTTCCTTGGAGCCAGATTTTAATTTGATCTCAATTCATGCAAACTTGGTATCTTTATTCTGTCTTGAAGTGGTAACCAAAGTCATGTACTTCATCAGAAAGTCCACACTTCATTGCAGTAAATCCATCTGTCACTGACTAAGCAGGTCTTAGTTCGAGCATTCAGAGGAAATGTGTGAATATACAGTATAGCTTATTTATCAAAAAACAGCAGATCATCACAGTTCACAGATCACAATTGTTGTTCAGCCCTGGACTAACTTAAAACATGTGGCTACTCTACTCTGTTTATTTGCCATTATCCTTCCCATTTATCCAGCCTTGGGAGTGACACCATGATTTCCCAGCGCTGATGCACACTAGCCCTTATTGCTCATCTCTGCGTGAGTTCGCCTGCAGGCTTCGTAACATATGCTTCTTTTTACATTACATTCCTCTGGAGCTTCACCACAGCTGCACACACCGACTGGAACTGTGAGCGAGGACAGTCCGCGCCGGCATTAGGAAAGAACCTGCAGACCGAACCATGTGTGAAATCTGCCTCTAAACAAGCCACTGCCCCTTTACACAAGCGCACACTGTTGAGATGAGTTATTTTGGATGAATAAACAAACACAAAAGCAGTCTCTAAAACCGCACGAACTCCTTAAACAGCTCCTCTAACTGCTACTACTATTATGATCAGCTTTTTAACGATGCACGGCCACTGAATTGATTGTTTTTTGGGATGTAGCGACGAAAGTAGACCAATCCTGCAATTCAAGATTACACGCCTGTCAGAAAACAAGTTCAGTGAAGCCCCATATTAAATGTAGCTTCAGTGAGTCTGTGATTTTGTGCTTGGATGCCTACAACCCTGTGCAACTCTTCTCGTAGCCTTTATAAGAGAACACTGTTGGTTGAATCACTGTTACTGCCGAGCAAAGGAAACACGAATGGTTTTCAAACTGCGAAAAGGAGACAGATTGATGCATGAAGTTAAACCTATGATTACATTTCTAACTTGATTCAATACTAAGAAATATACTCAATTATTGACCACAAAGATATTACAAATGTGATTTTTAGGCCATGGTTTTAGACAACGGGCTGACATTTCCAACACTAAATAACAGTATTTTCTTTATTTAACATTGAGGTCTTAAACTAACTCTGATAAAGCTCAAGATCATTCTAAAACTGTTCATGAAAGATAAAATGTTGTCCTGTTAAAGGGAGTTTGTTAGAAATGATACATGCTCAAATGAGTATCTAGTTTCAATACTAGTTTTAGCATTGTTTAGTGTCTGATTTTTGATACCTTTGACTAGACTAACTTGTTGCTGCCTGCGATTCTCACAATTATTACAATGTGACCTAAAAAACAATCAATTGTACACAGTGTATCTAAAAATGACCCTCTGTATTGTGGGACAAAGACACAATAAAGGCATTTTACACTACGGCTGACATATAGTTTGTGTGCACTAAATACTGCTTGATCCAATCCATTCTAACTTTATTTGTACAGCACATTTTATAAACAAGACAGTTTCCAAAGTGCTGCCCATATAGTAATATAAAACATAGCTCTAAAAGTCAGTAAAAAATAAAAAACAACACATTTAAATCAACCAGAAAAATAAAAAGGAATAAAAGCAATGCATTAGATTAATAAAAGCAAGTATAAACAGCACAAAAAACCACACAACTCACAGTGAAAGACAAGACTCTCCACTTATAATTAAACATTGGCTAAAAACTTTGAGAACCGACATCCTCAAAGACACTTATTTCTTATGATAGACACAAGCGATAATCCTTTTTTACCACTGGTCTATATTTTATAAAGTAACACTGTGACGCTGGGATACACTGCCATATTGATTCCCATTCAAAGGTGTGAGGCAGTCTCCTACAGCCTGTCAATCACAGTCATTCACATTCCAGGCGCGCAGTGTGGATGGGTGACAAGGTTGTTCATTCCAAAAGCAAAGGCGAATGGCAGTTCCTCCTTGACATGTCAGACAAATGTCATAGAGACCCTCAGCGTAACAGCAGCACCAGCAGCTTTGTCAATGGGAGAGAGAACTACGGCACATTGCATAACCGCGCTCTTATCTAAGCTCCATTATCTTGGCCACTGCTTGTTACACGGCTGCCAAAGCTATCACACAAACACAATGAAGCAACAGTCCTTGCTCAGCGTGCACCCACACAAGTCTAAATGCTAAAACTAACAACAAACAATATGCTTTGATAAGGTTAACCTATCACGGTGCAGGCAGAGCGCTGAACGTTCAGCAATTATTGTGGGCATCGCTTGGCCTATAAAGACTATTCCCTTCAGAGCAGGTGTTTGCAGTGAGCGGCAGAGGCAGAGGAGCTTGTTGACAACTGTTCACGCTAATTGCTTTCACACCGAGAGAGATCTATTAAGGAAATATGCAGCAAGACTCCACACAATGTCACGACCACATGACTCTAACAACATGGCTGCACTTAAAAACATGTCCACATAGACTAAAGGATTTATGATGTGTGTTTTGAAGCTGAGATTATGTCGGAGGGTGGTCATTCCTGGGTGCTTTGAAATCCCTCAATAATTTAACTTGTTTGTGTTGTCCTTACACTCAAAGGTAAGTGCTTTGCATATCATCAAAGTCACTTGTACCTTGAAGAACCTTTTGTTGTGACAGCAAAAACACTGATGGCAGGAAGTTTTTTGTTGAGTGTTTGTATGCCATCCGTCCATCCTCTTCCGCTTATCCGGGGCCGGGTCATGGGGGCAGCAGTCTGAGCAGGGACGCCCAGACTTCCTGAGATCCCGGGTGAGTGTTTTTATGACAATTTACAATAACTGTTTTTATCTAAGACTCAAAACATCAGAGGAGGGGAAAAAAGGACTGCACTCTACACTCTACACTCTACACACAACATGTAAAATGTATGTTTTTGCTTTAAGTACTCTAAATGAAGATGTCCACAAACTTGCAGCATCAATTTAGCTTCATCTTGGTGAAATTAAGTCAATATCGCAAATTCACAGGCCTTTTAAGACCGATACAACTAATCGATTCATTGAAAGAATGATATCTAGATTGATGATTGTTAAAATAATTGGCAGCCCAAGAAAAAACCTATTGAATATCGACTAATACTAGTGTCTTGAACCTGACGTAAATCAAGGACATAATACTTCAGATCTTCTTTCAGAATTTGACTATGTAATGTCAAATGTAATGAAAAAGTAGGTATTCTTGTTATTCCAACATTCATTTTACCATTTTGTTGTGTTGTTTGTTGTTACTATAGCTACCATATTAGTTTACAAGACCATTTACTAACCTTTTTTCTCTGCATAGTTACTCCAGGCTCCAGTATGAAAAAATACCAGCCTTTGTAAGCAGCTTTAGTAGTGAAAAGAGATTGAAAAGGATGAAAAGGCTGCAGCAAACCAGGCTTTTAGGCCACTCCACTGGCTTTCTGTGAGTGAAGGACATTACTGAAAAGAAAACAGTCTGTACTTAATGAGCCACTTTAAACCTAACCTCCCCATTATTTTCATTATTTATATTGTAAACATAACCCTACATGCTCCACTAGGTCTCTGTAGCTCATTGGAGCCAAGTTCAAACCCCGTCCCAAGTGAGGAAAAAAAATTGACATTTTATTTTTTTTAAACGATATAATAGCTTAATAACAACTGCAAGTATTGTAAATACTGGTTCTTGTTGTTCTTTGGAAATATTTGAAAATAAATTCTTTACCTTGTGGGTTTGTACTAGGGCTGCACAATTAATCAAAATCAAAACAAAGTAGCAATTTTAATGGACCCTATTAGCAAAACGCAGAGGCTGCAATTATTGACGAGCAATCATTTCCTCCAAACAACAAAATATCCTATTTATTCAGCAAAAAAAATTAAACTGCTAACCCTGTAGTTTAGTTTTGTTAAAAAGTTCTGAAAAAAGCGACAAAACACAACAAAAGCGGTAAAAATGTGACAAAAGGCTATTAAACTGCATCTATCAGTGACAAAAGTGTTAGTTGCAACAAATGCAACTAAAAGAACAAAAAATACAACAAAACCGGAACCAAAAGTGAGACAGACACTACTACAAATGACAAAAGCACAACTCAGCGTCAAAAACATGACTAAAAGCGACGGAAACTTTATGATACATGTGATTCTTTTATTAGTTTGCCAGTTCATGTTTCAGTCTTTTTGTCAATCCTCCTGGTTGCGTTTAAAATGTGAACTTTACAAAAACGCAAATCACAAATCTAATCGCTATACCGGTCAGAAAAATTGCAATTCGATATATTTTCTGCCACTCTAGTTTGTACCAGCACCACATTGTTGTCATTTACCTGGCAATGAAATCATAAATGGCAATCCTCCTGCTCATCATTTCCAATCATCTTTGACATCTCCTTTGTTAACAATGTTTAATAACACATCATGCACATAAGCGAAGAACCGGCGAGCAATATCAGGAGTGGATAATAAGAGGGGAACCTTTGTACAGAACAGAATCAAATCCAATTCACAGAGAGAGAGGGAGACAGAGAGCATCTTAATCACACCATAATTACATCCTGTCATTCATCAGCGCTATGAAAACACACGGGCAGAAAGATGGAAGACGGCTCTGAAAGACAGCGAGGAAATGGATATGTATCTACAGCGTGAGCGCCCCACGTGCTTTTATGTGCCACTTAATATGTGTCAGCTACGTGCGACCGGTGGCACATTTCTTTATGAGCTACAGCGTCCTGACAACAAAGAGCCTCTTATTGTAAAGGTTTCACTGCTCCGATGCATTCAGGCTGCAGAGAGAGAACCAAAAAACAGGCTGACAGCGCTTTGAAAAAGGACTGAGGGCCAATATTTTGAGGACTATTCTATAACAGAGCAGACAGGGAGATATAAAGGTAGAGGCTGGTAACGTCACAAGCGTCTCACTGTGTCAGCTGTCAAAGGGATTTTCACTCAGGCGTTTTGGGTTTATTTCCCCCGGAGTGAGATCCAAAAGATTGAGACTGCACTTTGTGTTCATGCGATAGTGTCCCGGGCATTTGCAACTGTATGGATGCCTCTGGGGAACTCGGACTAGTCACTATTCATGGCTATATTCACAATGTTATAACCAGAGGGATTGTGGGACATATATGGGTAAATAAATGATAAATATATTAAAGTGCCTATGACAGGTTAGACTATACATACTGTACTGACTAAAGCATTTGCGTATTTTTCCCCATTGGTGACGTTTTAATGTTACTTCCTGGTTTGACATGACCTGAAGATGTGATACAGGTAATTTCACAACTGCTACCTAGCAACCATACTGTAAACAAGAGATAAAACCCATAAAATTACATCATAATTATTAGTTAACAATTAATAATGCCTGACAACACATTTATTTAGTTGAATTATTGTTTAAAGTAGAGGTAAATTGTGTCATTTGCCTGTAAATTGTCTTTGCATTTTGATGGAACGTCGCTTATTGATGACATCACAGAGGGATTTCATTTCAGAACTCAGCTCTACTTCCTGTTCCTTTTATTTTTCTGTTTTTCTTCACAAACTAGCTTGACTGATATAAAAACTATGATACATATTTATTGCAGGAACTAAACTAAGTGATAATTAGTTTAAAAAAAAAAAAACATGAAAACTTGTCATGTGCACTTTAACAGAAGGGTCAAAGTCATGTCAGTGGGAGAAGTGAAGCTTAAAGGCACACTTTGTACCTTTTTGGTGGATTGAACGCCACCTGCTTGTCTCCGTTGAAATGTTGCTTTGCCTGGAATGTTCCTGAGTGGCATTAACGGAATCTGACTCCATGGAGACAATTAAGCAGGTTAAAGCAGGGCATGTTAAAGGTCACATCTGTGGAGAGGCGTCATAGTAAGCATATACATTTTTAAATTCTTACTTTGTTGCTCGTATTTTTGAGCAACAAAAACATTATGTAATGGACTAAATGCCTTTGATGCAATACTGTGGAACATTCAAGGCAAAGTTATAACATCTCTATGAAGACAAGTAGGTAGCATACCCTCCAGAAGCAAAGGTATACGATGCTTCTTCAAGTACATGATGAAAAAGACTCCAAACTGTAGTCCATGTTTGAACTTACATGACTTATATTGCAGTTTGAAGGATAGCATTTTATTGGATCCACTTTAGATTATAGGCTTTACGTTTGTAATCCATCTCCGTACTTTAGTACTTTAGTATAATATATTATCTCGTAAAACGTTTTTTGGCAAACCTTCCGCAAATAAATGCACAGAAAGGACACCGTAAATGTTTACATTATCGGATTAATAAAGGACGCTACAATTGTCCTGAAGAGCACGTAACTAGAAATCTATGTTGTAAGAAGCAAGAAAAACACTTGTCCCTAAATCAAATCCCTGTTGCTGCCCCGTTCAGACAAATCCACCTCAACAGCCGACAGAAGTCTTCCTGTGCCGCATATATTTAGGTCAGTGTTTGATGGCAGATGCACCGTGCTGGTTCCACCCTGTGTTGGCGCGTTACAGATGGGCATAAATGTGACCGTGCATTTATCAGCCTGCAGCATGCGACAGTCGGAGAGTGAGAGCGAGAAAGAAAGAGAGTGCCTTGGGACGCCCCGCTGGCATAAGGAAACCTCTCACTATGGGACACATCAGGTTCCTCGAGGGGCCGCCTTGTTAATTAACGGCGGAGTTGTTTGTCAGCAGCAGTGTTCTGTATGATGCACAGCGCTATCACCGTCGGCTCGGGGAAAGAGGGAAAACACAAGAGCCAAATTTGCTGCAAGCCCTGCAACAAATGTGCTGCCTCACCACAGAGAGAGGCAGAGAGAGAGGAGACGTCTTACTACAGCAGAGTGGAGTCAGGTGTCAGGCTCAGTTAGCTACGTGTTACTCCGCCACAATCAGATTGTGTTCTGCAGACAAACATGGCCGACCTCAAGAGAAGGATTATCAGTGCTGTTTTGAAAATATATCCAAGCGGAAAAGAGTGTAGTATTCTTTTATCTTGACATTACGCAGCCAATAACTCTACACCAGCAAGATGAATGATTAAAATGTTTCAAAGTCTACGTGTATCTCAAGTTCAAATGAATCCAAACGAATATCTGGCAGTTAAGTCTCTGATGTGGCATTAGGCACTAAAACAGTCAATCAGTTTCAAGTAAGTAGAGTTAAGTTTCAGTATCACTTTCACTATCAATAGTGCATCAGTTGCTTCAGTTGCGTTCATGTTTTCAAACACATGACTTTAAACTAGAGCTGAACTGGGAGTAGAAGAGGACCAAACCAGGTGCCAACTGGTGCCAAACCAGGAGCAAACCAAGACCAAACGAGAGGAAGATTGAAAAGTATGAAATGTCTCGAAATGGTCCTAAAGTTTTAGAGTTGATTCTACAGAAGGACAGTGCAATCTAGGGCTGTAGTCGACTAAAGAAATTCTTGGTCGACTAAAGACCTGTCCTATCGACCGATTAATCAACTAAAAAGGGGTGTGGCAAAACTATGAAGTATCTCTCTATATCTGACCCAAACTGCACTCTAAAAAATAACAATTTATACAGAGTACAGAGTAATTTATACAAAAGTACTAGGAAACAGTGTATTTATATGTTATAGATATATAAATTAGATTAAACTCATGATTCACTCCAAAATCTTTAGCTAACTCACTCCATATCTTCAAGGTTTCGTATAAATCCTTTTAATTTAAATAAAATAATTAGTCGACTAATAAAAATGTTGGTCGACTAAAACACCATCGACCGATTAATCGACTCAATGACTAACAGACTACAGCCCTAGTGCAATTAATCAAATTTGGAGGTTAAGAATCTAATGGTTAATGAGTCTTTTTAATCAAGAGATCAATAGCTAATTCTCTCTTGGTAAAAGAAAGTTGACCTTTTTTTTTAAATGACAATTATAAAAATGGAATGCATTAAGAAAATTAATATTAAAAGTAATTTGTATTTGTCATTTTGCCCAGCTCTATACAGTGACACTATGTATATGTATGTTTTATAATAATAACTGATGCTTAATGTTTCAGATGCGGTCAGGTTTAAAGAAGATTTATTGGGCTTTTGTCTGCTATACAGTTCTAATCTAAGACACCCATGGGGGATCTAAAACGACAAGTTTCAAAAACAAGTCCTCTTACTTCTGTGTTGAAAACTGTGGTGGTGATTTGCACCGGTCCCTTTACGCTACGCCGCCTTTGGAGAGCTACAGTTTATGAGAGCCAACAGAGGATTTTTTTCCCATTTGTGCCAAAATGCTTGTGCAATGCTTCCGAATCCATCATATGTCTTATTTTAAGCAAATAATACTGCTAAACGAAGTAAGTAAACATCAGTGGGCGTAACACGGGGAGGAGTGATGACCTTGACTGACAACCGTCCACAGGAGAATAAAGATGACTCAAATATGCATGAATCACTCTTAATACAACGTCGAGTGGTTTAATGACAATCCATGAACTCTATCTGTGTAAAGAATGTAATCTACTTATATCAGCCAAAGTGTTAAGACATTTGACATTTTAGGATGAAACAAAACAACAAAAAAGCCAACTACACCTGAGGCTGAGAACGTCTGCAGAACAGTCAACAACTAGATTACGGGGCATAGTACGGCTCTTTCATGAAACGCACGCATGAGTCAGCCACATCAAACGATCATCTTAAAAACTTAAAAATCACAGTTCAATTCAGGACCCACACACCAGCTGTGAAAATGTGAACACAGAGGCTGTCTCCATCTCACAGCTTCCCTAACAACTGCTATTGAGATCCCCTGAGGCGGAGCGCTTCAGCCCCACATATTGCACATGCGGTGATTAGTACAACTGTGTGAAATGATGCATTGCACTAAAAGAGCAAGGCCACTTAGGCTATGTACACTTACCAGACACATCAAAAGCCTCAATATGAAAGGAACAAGTTATTTCGCAAGTGCGTGTCCCTGCGGCTTGCTACTTTTGACACTGCTGAAAATATCACTAAATCAACTCCAGAATGATTTCAATTTAGAAACTGCTGTAGCGGAACCCACACAAATCAGTGAATTCACACAGACACAGATGAACAGAAGGATTGCTGGATTAACGTAAAGGGGATTTGCCTGCTTCCGACGTCACTCACAGCGCAAATGGAGCAAATCAAACATCTTATTAATGCTGTGACAGATGGATAATTGTGTAGTTTTTATTATCTGATCTCGTTGAATACCTCCAGGGACAGTTCGGCGGGGTTTAAGCCAGGGTAATTGTTTTACAGTCGCGCTGTCATCATGCTCGCATTCCATTCCCAGCATGACAAACAGTCAACACACAACAATGGTTAAGATTTGCAGTATTTACTCATGCAATATAATGTGAAGTCAATATGTGTAACAATGATGCACCGCTATATTGTCTGACACTCAAGGGAAATACCAAAGTCCTCTCAGGGTCATATGATTTTAGCAGGGCAGATAAGCAGAAAAACTTTAAATATTTACTGAAATGATTCATTACTTGCTGTGCTTATCAAGTCCAGTTCTTGGCCGCAGTATTTGGACTGAGAGTCCTAAAATAAATGAGGTTAAATTGATAATAGGTTGGATTGAGCGGGCAAGAATCGAATTTTGATGGGTTCTAGTGCCAACCTCGTGCCTAAGCCGCAGTCGCAATTTGAATGGACACAATTAGCAAATTTTGAAGTGCAATAATTTCCTCTTCAAACAATAATTTAACCTGTTTTGTTCTGCATAAAAACTGCTAACCCCAGTTTACATTTGTTAAAACATAAACAAAGAAAGCCACAAAAACACTAAAAGCAAATACGTGACTAAAAGTGACAAAAATTTGACTAAAAAGAACAAAACTGTGACTAAAAGTGACAAAAATTTGACTAAAAAGAACAAAATTGTGACTAAAAGTGACAAAAACACAACTACAAGTGACAAAAACACAACTAAAAGTGACAAAAACATGACTAAGCAACAAAAATGTTTCAAAACATGTGATTGTCAGTTCATATTTCAGTCTTTTTTTGTCAATTTTCCTGGTTGTGTTTAAAATGTGAACATAAATCGCAAATCTAACCACAATACTGGTCAGAAAAATTGCATATGGATATTTTGCCCAAATCGTAGTAGATTTTTTGGCTTTGCTTTACACAAGTTTAAAAGACCAAAAGCTACGGGCATGATACAAATAAAATATATTTTACAAAAGACATCATCTCTTAGCACATAGACTGCTTTATTGGATCTCTTTCTTCAACAAATTACGTAAATTATTATCCTGATACAAGACACTACGCACAAAGACAGTAGTGTTTACACAGTCAATTTGCACAGGTAAGTAAAGCAGCTTTCTTATGAGAAACGAGGGAATTCAGAGCAAATAAACACGCCATAATCAAATGCGGCCGGCGCTGCAAATTGCTTTCAGCGGTAATGAAACAGGTTATGAGAGAGGCGAGACCGTGGTACTGACTAAGCCTTCATCCAGGGAGCCCGATCCTATCAGAGCGGAATATCAACAACAACAAGGCGGCAGTGTGTGTTTAGAGTGAAAGTGCTCTGGGAGAAAGCCATAACCCCAGGCTCTTATGTGCAGCAGCTGCGCACAAGTTACCAACAGAAATAGGACAATCTAATGATGATGGCCACGACCCAAAGGTGGCAGGAGTTTTATGAAAGTGTCTGGGGTGAGCAAGAGTTTAAGAGGAAACAGAAGAGAGCCATGTTTCTCAAAAGGTAGTATGGGGCCTGCTGGTGGTGGCACAGGCTTACACTTCAGTGAGACAGACTGTGGATTCATTCTTGGTTTTGAACAGTTTGACGCTGTTGAAAAAGGTCTACGTTCAAAAAATATATATTGGATAACCATAACTAAACACTAAAGCAGGACATTTTTACATCTTTGTTTTAGTTCTTCAATGTCTTGATTTTCAACCAGTGTGTCGTGGAACACTACTGTGCCTTGAGGTGCCCTGAAAAATGTCCAATTTGGATTCACAAATGGTTTATTCATTGAACAATTTACCATTTGGAGGGTTCTGAATGTCTGTACCAAAGAAGAAAGCAAAACAATTACCATTGCCAGCTTTAAAGAACCAGTCAGTGACATGGACATTATTTGTCACATTAAATTACAGTATTTTCCGCACTATAAGGCGCACCTAAAAGCTTTCAATTTTCTCAAAAAACTGACAGTGCGCCTTATAATCCGGTGCGCTTTATATATGGATCAATACTGAGCCGCAACTACGCAACCACAGCCACTACTGTAGCTTCTATTCTATGCGCCTTATAATACGGTGCCCCTTATATATGAACAAAGTTTTCAAATAGGCCATTCATTGAAGGTGCGCCTTATAATCCGGTGCGCCTTATAGTGCGGAAAATACGGTATACTTTTTGGTGCTATTTAGGAGCTGTGTGTCGTGGTATCTTTACAGACAAAAAGTGTGCTGCGATTCAAAAAAGGCTGAAAAACACTGGTTTAATAAACACAATTGATGAAGTCATAAATTGGGGACAGAGCACTGGTAATGGAGTAAAGGTTTCAAAGATATAACATGGGCCGCTCCTGGGGGTTTGCATACAAGATGCAGGCTGTACACTGTGGGGTGAGGATATCAGTGTTAGCTGAATGCTAATGAGACAGTAGCCTGTAGACAGTATGGCCTGACAGAGACACTGCCGTGCTGGTCGTTAGTCACTGCTCAGAGGTCAACAAGAGCACGTAGTCGCTTCAGTGGGGTGAGAGTGAGCTTATCCGACCATGATGCAATAGGGCACGGCTATTCCCCGGACAAACGCCGCTGTGTCCTCCTCATAATTGATGAGCAATTAGCACAGGCTGCATAGGTCATGGGTTCCACTCAAGCATACAGTAAGTAGGTGAATGTAAGAGTAGTGGGCCATCAGGAGAATTTACACTGTGTGAATTACTTGCCTTAAGCTTCACTGACATTAACAGCTGTTAACAGCTATGAGATTGCACTTATTACATCAGTGATTACAAAACTTTACACATCAAGTACTGCCTCTGAAAATATTATGATGAACTAAATTAAGCCTAATTTTGGACTAAGTTTAATGTAAACAGAGGGACAGAAATTAATAAGAAGGAGCCACGGTCAAAGTCAATTAATAAACACATTTTTGAGGTGATAATGAGTACCACAGCTGAGAACCACTGCCTAGAAGGACTCCTCCTTGGGATACTGTGATATTGACACTAACATCAGTGAGTCACAAACCCTTACACTGTGCTGGTCCATAGTTTGGGGATGGGGGAAGAAAGCAGTAAAAATAAGTGACATTATCAGCTGCTAAAGAGGAATTGTAATAATCAAAATACAGCAGTTTCATTCTAGTGTGCACAACACACACAAAACACTTACTTCACTAGCACAAGTGGAGAAATTAAGAGGCAAAAGCACAAAAAGTGTTGTAGTAGATCCACCAACATCATTTAATAAGCACAGTCCATTTGCATGCAAATCAGACCAATTACCAACAAACAGCATCCGCACGAGTATCGTCGCACAGTGCACACAGAGACGTCTCATGCCTGATTTACTTAATGTTGAAACATAAGCCGTGGAGTGCACTGTTTACTCTGTGCTCATTCAACATGGATTTAGCACTTGAGCAGAGAAATTATTACTATGTGAGGTAGGTATCCAAGAAAAAACTGGGTAATTACTTAACCTCATTTCCATTTAAAACACTACAAGGCAGTCGTTTTATTATGATAAAGGAGCCAAAGTGCAAATGTTCTCAAGCTGTGAGCTGAAATCATTAACTACTCAGGGAAAAAAACGACTTTTAATTTGCCATAAATAACAAAAACCTAAGGCACTGGTTTTACTTGATGTCTATCGAAGCATTAACAAGCGACTATAATGTCAGACTTCCACTAATACGCCGCCATTCACCAGTTAAGCATTACATTATGACAACGTAACTATTAGGATTGTAAAATTTTAAAACACAGATTTGAAGATGATTTAACACAACTATGCAGCCATCGTTTTTGAAAGAATAAAACACACTCCTCCTATTATTAAAATATTACATTTGATTAATGGCATAAAAATTCCCAATAGGTTATTAATTCAATTACTTGCTATTGTACTATTGAGCTATATTTGAAAAAATAAAATAAAATATTAAGGGTGCTGGTTATTATATTTCTCCCACGGGCTACTAGAATGTCTATGAGTGAAATAATTGCCAATAACAAAGGTTTGAACTATTTTAATCAATAGATCCTTGAGGTGCACAATATATCAACTAATATTGAGAATGTTATTTTGAAGATGAGCTAAATTTGAATGTTGGGGATCCCATTTATATATAACCCTGTCACGATAACAAAGTGCGATATATTGCTGATGAAGACACAGACGATAAACATTAATATAGAAACTTTACACTCAAAAAACAAATCTAAACACACAATACTGTTTAAAACATGAGCATCGATAAGTAAATAGTAGAATAAAACACTTAAGTACTTAGTTTGTACCAATAATGAGTCAAACAAGTGATTTTTTCAACTGTCTACAGCTCAAATCTTATCGTAGCACAGAAAAATAACAAAGCGTCATAACAAAGCGCCTCACCAATCTAAAGAAGAAATTGTACAGAAAAATGATTGCTCCATCTGTCATTTATCGATCAATATGTAAAAATAGTAATTATTGTTAAACATTTATATAAGAAATAATAATGAAATGTGTAAAATGCTGCAAAAGGAGCTGATATTAAAAATAAAAGGGAACACACTTACGTTATAATCTTCACATTTGTGGATAAATTCACAGTCCTTTCACAATCGTCTTAAACTTCAGCTAAAACATTATACATAATTCACATTTCAGACAAATTGCCAAAATCCCTTCCGATTACAGTTATCAGGGTAGTTAAAACAAACAGAGAGATTTTCATTTTTGGCACCATCACCCTCCCCTGATATATCCCATTCTATATTTGCTAACAGCTAATCCGATGTAACAGGTGTTGTTAGTGGCACCTTCATTATTGAGCTAGAACACAAGTGACAAGCTGTTCGGCAGTCTCACACAGCTGCAATACGAGGCATATGAGTGCAATAACGTGTTTGTTAGATAGCCGTGACAGTCCATATGACAGCAATGATTTCTTTTAAATGTCATGTTCGGTAGCAGCTGCAGAACACTGTAAACTCCACTCAGATACAGAAGAATGTTGTTTAATATGATGTGTTATTGCAGCGCTGTTTAGGGCTGTAGTAGAGACTTGGTGGACTAAGGATGTGCCCTAACGACCGATTAGTCGACTAAAAGGGGGTGTGGTAAAAAATATGTCAGAACTATAAAGTATCTACAAGTATCTGAGCTAAACTGCACTTGAAAGGCAACAACTGCAGAGGAGCTCATCCAAAAACAACTAGGAAGTATTTATGATATGTGTTATCTTCATCTAACTCACTCCATAGCTTCTCATTTTTGCCGTACAAATAATTTTAATCTAAATAAAATCATTATTCAACTGATACAAATCTTAGTCGAAGGATTTTTTTTCTCAACAGGCGTAAGTCACCAGTGCTTAACCCTTTTTGTCCACATATGAGGGAAGTATCCTTTTCCAGATGTGTGCTTTTTTTTGTGGGACCATGTGGCTAATTATTTTTTATACCATCCTTAAAGTATGTATGTATTCAAGCTTTTTTTTTTATTTTGTATTTTCTTTTTGTGGGGTCACAGTAAATCAATGGCTCAGGGGGTAAGTGTTGGAAATGTTTTTGTTTATTGATCTGATTTCATGCCAGATGCCCTGTCTGCGCTCTATATTAATCTAGACTTGGGTTTTGCACTTGGGCTGCTCAATTATGGCAAAAATTATAATCACGATTATTTGGCTCATTATTGAAATCAAGATTATTTTGAACAATTACTTCTATATTTTATCAGTAATGTTTCAGCAAAGTGTCTTTGCTCCAGGTTTTGAGTGTCAAAAGAGTGCACTTATAACTGAACAGAAGGCAATTCATTGTATTTATTTAATTACAAAAAGGTGTAACCATAAATGAATAATTGAAATCACAATTATATACACGATTAATTGTGAATCTGAATGAACAAATAGCTACTTCAATGTTTATTTGTTTATTATTTCTTTATTCTAATCAATTGCATTACCTTAAAGTTGACGAGTGACAAAATAATCACCATGCATACAGAGATGTTTTTATGTACACATCAAATCAAGCGTGCCTCGTGCAACCGCAGTCTAATCGTGTTGACTACATTCCTGGCTTGTGCACATCTCAGAAAATGCTGGTAAAAGAGCAGTTTGCAGCTTTGACACCATCAAAGACTCCCCCCCCGTCAGCAGCTGTCAACGGTGGCAGCCACATGCCACAAAGGGCCGACTAACATTACTGCACACTGCAATCATGCAAATCAACTGAAATGGAATGTGTCACAAATACACATCAGATCAGACGTAACCACCTGACTATCACCGACGGTCATGTTATGTGTCTGGGGTTGTCAAGAGAATCGAAAGGCTGATACTCATCGGTACTTAAACTATCATTTGAAGTATCGATATTAAAAAAAAATCACATAAACAGAACAAAATTTGGCCTTTTCTAAACAGTTTTTAAAGGATCTTGAGCTTTAACTGAACCAGGGCTGCAACTAATGATTATTTAGGTAAATTATTTAGTCCAGTGTTTTTCAACTGTGTCTGAATCACGGCACACTTTTTGGTTGAAAACATTCCACAGCACACCACCAACTAAAACATTACCTATTACATTATTATTACCAAATGATCACACCATTTATGACAAAAAGTAGCATTTAAAGTGGACATATCATGCTTTTATTTTCACCTTTTGAACATTTAAAACATTTACCTGGGGTCTAAATAAACTATACCTGCAATCTACAGTCTGAATTCCTCCTACTCTTTCTACATGCCTCTCTTTACCCTTTTGTAAGGAGCGCTTTGAGCGTTTGTTTTGGCACTGTCTCTTTAAATGCAAATGAGTTAGTTCACCCCACTCCTCCCCATGCGCATTGCATGCATGTTCGCTGCTCAGCCATTGTTGTAGTCCCAAACACAGTCCGTCTGTCGGATCCAAAACTTCTCCAAAGTTAGAAAACGTAATGACACCTCGAAAATTGAAACAAGCGAAGAAATCAACATCCAGCCTTACATGTACGCAGCCAGAGTCTGGACACAGACCAAGAGGAAATCGAAGACGCATTTATCCTCCGCAGAAAGCAAAGACTTCAAATGGCTGCATCTCCCAATGGTTTGTTTACTACTATGTAATCCGCTACGCTGGGCCCGTTAGCTTAACTGTGTGTGTGAAAGATATTAGCAGGTTGTCTAATGGACCTCACTTTACCATCTTACTACAACAACAGTCCGGGAAAAAAAGGCTACTGTCAAGTCAGTCAGCGTAGTTATGGTGCTGCGGCTACGCTGCGCCGCTAATGCTAGCGACATGCTAACGCCAGCTACGAGCAGTTCGATGTGAGTTCTGCCTTATGAAAACCTCAAAATAAATGTATTATATGTATATATAAAGACATGTGCCCTAAGCAGCTGGAAACAGCCGAGTAAAAGATGGGCAGCTCCAGGTGTAATGCTAATCCTCACAAATGGCCAGCACACAGGTAAAGAATGACTGGATAAAAAATAGGTCTAATAAACAGTGTTTCAGCCGCTTGACTTTACCGCTCCGCTTATATCGGCCATCTCCATAGACCAAGGAACTGACCCTTCATCAAATGCAATCTTGAGCAAATCCTCGTTGTACTGGCGGAGGTTACTGAAGCACTCTCTTTGAAGTGCTTAGCGCACACAAACGAACTTTCCCACTGTCGGTACATTACCACGAAAATAAACGTAACTCATGCCGATCTGTTGTTCGGATGCAGGCGGTCGGTGTAATGAGTTGTGCTGGTAACACAACCAAGAACAGAGCATTTTAACTTGTCCACTGCACCTTTGACATCTTTTGGCGCTTTGGACTACAAAATCGCTACGAGGAAAATAAAGATGGCGGTTCCTGCCGGAAGCTCTGACCTTGTTTAGTAGTTCCGCTGTGACGTGATAGACAAAAATACGTAACAGATAATGCGGATATTCGAACGAACTGAGAAATATGTTGCAAAATTTATATAAATATATCTCTGCAGCTACTTAAGTGATTAATTTCAACTTTTAGCCACTACCAGACACCCACAGTACACAATAAAAGGTATCTAAGGGCCAAAAAAGTAGATTTTGCATGATATGTCCCCTTTAATGTAGCGAATATTGTCCATGCCACGGTGTCTGGTTTGGCAATGGTGATTTGCTCTCCTTTTAGCACAGACCACTCTAAAATGGTAAATTATTCATTTCAATCCAAAGATTTGCCATTTTTTCATGGCACACCTGGCTAAAGCTGAAGGCACACTAGTATTCCCCAGCCCGCTGGTTGAAAATCAAGGGGTTAGTCTGACAATTATTCTTTCGATTTGTCAATTAGTTACTTAGAAAGGCCATTGAATATGACATTTTGACAATATTTAACAATAAGCTACAGAAACGCTGCTTGAGCAGTTCTCTAGCTTCTTCTCTGCTGCAAATACATACGTTTTTCACTCTGTTTTTGATAAACATGACTACCCAATTAAGTCCTCAAAAGTCTGAACTCTCCTCCAAACCGCTTGCTTTCACTGACAGAGGATCGATTGAAAAGCCCCTAGCTGATCATTAACAATTTGAAACGATTGGATCTCAAATTGCACAGCCCTACTCAAATAATCCTCATTTACATACCGTTCCATACTCTTCTCCGGATGCCAAATATATGTTTGCATATTAGTTTGCAAGTTCTGCCATTCACTTCATCTGTTAGTGGTCATAATTCCCAGTTTAAAACATAATAGTAGGGTTTACTGTGTGATGCTTTTCATTTTAAATCACTCACCACTTCTGTTATCTGCATTACAAGCGCTGTCCAAGCCAAATTGAACAGCGCTGCAATTAGCGGTGACCAGAACAGGTTGAACTTGTTAACAGATGAGGTGTGTCGAATTAATGATCATTTCAAACTGATGACTCTCCTATTGAGTCGTTTGCTGGGGATGTCACACTGTTATTTTTCCTGCAAATCTGCATTGTACCATGATATTACACTGACTAAGCACACACGTAGGAGGCAGTAGTCAATCATGGCTGATTAATGCCACTGCTAAGCCTTACATGGAGGTTGGAATGAGGGTGGCTTCTGGTGTGATCCATGGGCTTTTAAATGAGGTCATCATAGTAAAATATAGTCCTTTCTGCGGCAAATGTTACAGCTCTGTTTATTAATACTGCCATAATTCAACAAGCCTGTATTTCTGTAATGATTTGTGGAATAATGTCAGCCGGAAAAATCCCACTGGGAGCTGTGTTTTATTTGTCATTTGGGACGTAATGAGATAAAGAGATTAGAGGATGTCACCAGAGAGACCCCCCCCCTTCCCCAGATTGACTCGGTATTAGGCATCAAATGCATGCAATACATGCATATATTTGCAAATGCCACAACAACTGTGACAGATTAAAATCAGTGATATGTCAAGCATTTAAAGATAATCCACTGCCCAGATATGAAACTACAGAGCAACTCCATGAGGCCAGTAGGAGTAAAATGGAACACCTTAAGACACCAGCAACCAGTGGCTCTTTTAGGGTTAAAACCACAAACCATGCACTTGGCCAACAGCATCAACAGTCATAGCAAAGAGTATTCCAAAAAAATGGGCACACACAGAAACTCACGTTATGCTTTTGTAAACTCTACTCTAAAGTCTAAGGAGTATGTGTTGTAGTTTTAGAAGACTATCGACCTCCAGCACATCAGAAGCACAAACCAGCCGTCTAACTGATCACTGCCAATGACAACTTCAAATGCATTATCCAATCTGTAAACCAACATAACAAAAGGAAACTCCCTTCTTGTCCAGAGTCTACTTGACCTCCAATCACCAGTTAATGACAGACAATCACCAGCCCTCTCCATGTGGAGGAGTATGAGTGGGGCCCGGAGCAGGCACACTTTAGGAGCCACTCCACACATGAACAACCACAGCAT